>CM042181.1:30707607-30710107 GCA_023376005.1 Doryteuthis pealeii
AGCGTGTTGGTATATATATATATATATATATATATATATATATATATATAATTATATATATATTTGAAAAAGAAATGAAAGGCATTTTTAAAAGATATATTTTGTTGATTTACGTTTAATTAATAGAAAAATCTCATCATAAAGAGGTTCCAATATTCAAGTTATGGGCTTGTTGTGTGTTGGTTGGAGATAAATTTTATGTGAAATATAACATTAAAGAAACAAACAAAACAGTACAAATAATCACCAAGAAGTTTGAGTAGTAATAAAATTGTCCATTATATGTGTATTACAAATTGTATCAAATAAACAACGTTACAAAGGTGTGTTTTGGTTAATACATTTTCCTTTTTACAAATTCTTATTAGAGTTAAGGCTTACTTGTATTTATTCATCCGATTCGAGGAGGGTTGTTATTTCGTGACTTGCTTGTTCGCTGGCTAATGCTTTCTGAGGTTTCTCTACCACTAGAATCTTCCTTTCTCTAGCTTTCAGAATGTCTGTTAGTTGGCGGGTGTTTGAACTTTTGGCGTTGGTCAGTCTGGCTTAATCTATATTTAGAATACGATCCTTTTTTCTTTGTTCCTAACAAGAATCTACAGCTTATGAACCATTACAGGTTTCCAAAATGTTACTATAGGAGGGTTGAACCCCCATTAGAGTGACTAATGCGAAGGCATCATCTATTGTCATCTACTTATGGTTTAAATCCTATAAAATCGAAGGGGTAAAATTTCAACGGAAGTTTGTGCTCCCCATTCCCAGGGACTTTCACTGATTAAAAGGAAATATACTTATCCAGTAACATAGTAACATAGTTTCCGGATATATATAATATATATATTATATATATATATATATATATATAACCCAAAAGTCCAGTGAAGAAATCTTCCTTACGACACAAGAGTTTTATTTAAACAAAACCAGGTCGCAGTTTGAGAGCTCAATGTGTGCTCTTAATGTTAGAGTCACAGAACAAATATATGAGTAAAGAAATAACAAAAGTCTAAATCTCCCGACTCATCAGATGCGAATGATGAGTCGGGAGGTTTAGACTATTTGTCTAAGCTCCCTGAAATAGACTATAATGCTAAATCTCTAAGTCTTTTGTTATTTCTTTACTCACACACACACACACACACACACACATATATATATATATATATATATATATATATATATATATATATATATATATAGAACAAGCAAACAGGAACGACAACTTTATATACAGGCTGATTGTAAAGTAACTCCTTCCCTATTTTGAAATTTTTATAATTTATTTCCGAATCATCATTTTTACCAAAAAAATGAAGATGAGAAGAACACACGTAATTTATCTTATTTTTTACATTTTTTATATTTTTATTTAAAATTCTATATGAGCACCAGCGTTCGCCTCCAGCTTCTGAAGCCGCTCGGAAATCGCATCAATGAATCTTTCCCTGAACTCTTGTGGAATGGCAGAAATAAATTCTCGTATTCGTTCTTCAATTTCTTCCAAAGTGGTTGGTTTCATAGAGTAGACTTGCTCTTTTAACCAACCACAAAATAAAAAAAGTGGTAGGATGTAGTCTGGCCGGCCATTCATGCAGACCACCTCTATCCACCCAAATGTGGAGGAGCCTCATCAACAACAACACAGATGTAATTACCATATATTAAGGAACATACATTAAAGAATTGAGAAAAAATGTAACTGCATATAAAAATATTTATAAATATCTTAAAATATAGAGTTACTTTTCAATCACTCTGTATATTAAGGAACATGCATTAAAGAATTAAGAAACATGTAATTGCATATAAAAACAATTATAAATAGTTTAAAATAGGGAGTTACTTTTCAATCATCCTGTATATTAAGGAACATACATTAAAGAATTGAGAAAAATATAACTGCATATAAAATTATAAATAGTTTAAAATAGGGGGTTACTTTTCAATCACCTGTATATTAAGGAACATACATTAAAGAATTGAGAAAAATATAACTGCATATAAAAAGATTATAAATAGTTTAAAATAGGGAGTTACTTTTCAATCAGCCTGTATATTAAGGAACATACATTAAAGAATTGAGAAAAATATAACTGCATATAAAAAGATTATAAATAGTTTAAAATAGGGAGTTACTTTTCAATCATCCTGTATATTAAGAACAATACATTAAAGAATGAGAAAAATAACTCCCTTTTTAAACTATTTTCTAATCTTTTTATATCAGTTATATTTTCTCATCTTTAATGTATGTTGCCTTATATACAGGCTGATTGAAAAATAACTCCCCTATTTTAAACTATTTATAATCTTTTTATATGCAGTTTATATTTTTCTGCATTCTTTAATGTATGTCCTTAATATACAGGCTGAATTGGAAAAGTAACCCCCTATTTTAAACTATTTATAAATTTTTATATGCAGTTTATTTTTCTAAATTCTTTAATGTATGTTCCTTAATATACAGGATTGATTGAAAAGTAACTCCCTATTTTAA
>CM042181.1:30715107-30719084 GCA_023376005.1 Doryteuthis pealeii
ATTTAATATCAACAAGAGGTCCAGGTCACAAAAAGATTAGACGAGAAAAAAGGTTAAATCGATTATTAAATATTTATCTGATGAAGAATAATTTGATTTTCTCAGTCACTGATTGAAGTGGTCAGATGATTGAGTCTTTAAAACAGATCGATTCAATATACGCCAGTAAAATTGTGTATACTCTCTTAACCTTAATAAAAAAAATGATATCCATATCAGATTTTCGCTGGATTTTTGATTTCAAGATTCCCAAAAATAATCGAATCCTGGATTTATTTGGTATCCGAATATAGAGAAGTCTTTGACCTTTGCTATCTATCTATTTATCTATCTAATCTATCTATCTAACATTCTAAGTCTATTTCCTATTAAATCTATCTATAATATATATAATAATATCTCACACGTTCATATCTATCTATCTATATATCCACACTGTTCATAATCTATCATATCTATCTATCTATATATATATATATATATATATATATATATATATATATATATATATATATATCTGTCTCTATATATATGTATGATTATATATATAATATTTTATATTAATATCTGTCTATATATATATTTATATATATATAATATATATATATATATATTTTATTTTACAACGAAAAAAAGCTAATAAATTCTTCTATTTGAACAGTTTTTATTTGAATTCAAGGAGTTAGCAATGTAGGGCAATATTCACCGGAAGTTTAACCAGAACAAGATTATATATATATATATATATTAATATATATATATATATATTATAATATAGCCAAGCGTGTTGGTAGATCTTGCGGAGAGAAAAAACCCGACAGAAGGAGTTTTTGATTGTAAAAATATACTACAAAGTTCGTTTCATCAACAGGAAGAAAAAAATTTTGAAAAAAAGAAAAGACAAGATATTCGTACCACAAAATAATCTATTGGTATAGTATTTGGCGCAAAAGAAACAATTTATATGTTATAATATATGTATATAAGATATATATATATTCATATAACCGCTAGGAGAAGCTAAAATTTTGTAAAAGTGCTCGATACCTAAGTAAGAGCCAGTAATAATTATGAGTCAGACGAGCCTACTATTAGTTTCCGCATAAAGCTCTTCAGGCTAAAAATCTGACTTTTTTGTCGAAACTAAAATAGTAGGTTGTCTGAAAACTCAGTAAGATTATCTATATATATATATATATAGTTCAAATGAAAATCCAAAACAAAATAAAGTTTTTTGCTTTTATTTATTCATATTCGGAACGGTATACAACCAGCGGTTTTCTTGCTGAAAGCATTCATCAGGTAAAATGAAACGGTTCCTTTGAATGACAGAAATGGTGTAAATAGGTCAAATGTGTGCGTTTTTTAAGCTGTATTCTCGTGTTTGCCGTGTTTGCCTGTTTTGCGGTGATTTGGATTTTTTTTTGCTTGTATGTGTGCGTATTTTTTGATTTGTGCGTATGTGCGTTATTGTGCATATATATATATATATTCCAAACGCCATTCTTCAACAGATATTACAGGTAGGAGACCGGATTTATCTTCTTCTAATAACTTATAGAATAATTATATTAACTTGATGCTTTAAAGGAGTCTAATAATAGAAGAGTTTTTAACCCATTCATGGTCGGTTAGTAAATGGATTTTTTCAGAAAAGAAATTTTATTTAATTATTTTAAAAAAAATACTTTTTATCTAAAATATGAATGTGTAAAGGTGTATTGGGATAATGTGGAAAATTTAAATTTGTAAGGAAGTGTATGTCTAAAATGGTTTAGCGAAGCGATTTATGATTTTGAGTACAAGTTTCGCTAATATGGAGAATATATTAAAATTAAAAATTAAAATATATTTCATTTTAACAACAATGGGTGTTTTCATACCGCTTTTATCTATACATACATATATCACTGTTCCATATCCTCTCTCTCTCTCTATATATATATATATAATATATATATATATATATCACTTACTGTTCATATCTTCTATCTATCTATCCTCTCACTGTTCATATCTATCTACTATCTGCACTGTTCATATCTATCTATCTATCTATCTCTCACTGTTCATAATCTATTCTATCTATTTATCTATCTCTCACTGTTCATATAATATCTATCTATCTCAATTGTTCATAAATCTGTCTATCTATTCTATCTAACTATCTATCTCTCACTTTTAATATCTATGTATCTATCTCTCACTGTTTATTATCTATCTATCTATATATCTATCTCTCACTGTCATATCTATCTAACTATCTCTCTATTTACTCTCACAGTTCATATCTATCTATCTATCTCACTGGTTCATATCTATCTATTATCTATCTATCTCACTTGTTTCATATCTATCTATCTATCTTATCTATCTAATCTCTCACTGTTCATATCTATCTCTATCTATCTATCTATCTATCATCTATCTATCTATCTATCTATCTATATATATATATATATATATATATATTATATATATATAATGTATATATAATATATTATATATATATATTTATATATATATATATATTACTGTTCATATCTAACTATCTCTCTATTTATCTCTCACTGTTCATATAATATCTATCTATCTATGTATCTCACTGTTCATATCTACTATCTATCTATCTATCTATCTCTCACTGTCCATATCTATTTTCCTGTACTTTCTACTTTTTTATCTATCTCCACCTGTTATTATAATACGCTATTATTTACCTAATAGCTGGAGGGAGAAATAGTTGGATGCTAACTTATCCAAGGGTATTAGTGCTATGTGAATGCAAAACAGCCTCGTTCGTATATGTATATAATAAGTATATATATATACGTACATAAAGTGTATATATATGTATATAAATGTAAGATGTATAAAATATATATAAATTGTTTTAAGTATGTTGTTATACGAATATAATATATTCACCAGCAATGACGCTTTATCAGATCAGCACAAGCCGTGGATTCTGGATGCTGCATAGAGGACCTCCCGTGGTGATAAACAGATATGATGGTTGGCAAGACATTGTTCATGGATATCCGTGCTGTCGGCATGACTTGATTCGGTGAGGATATTTATATATATATATAGAATGAATAGAGAAATAAATCCGCCCTGTCGGCTGGGGCGTTAGAAATTCACCGACTGCACCTCTGCAGAGGGGTAAGACTCTATCTGATGGTGAGGTTCAGTTTTGGAGGTTTGGGGAATGTGGAGCACCCCTTCATGCACCATTGCTCCTGGTCCACCTATGGTTAAAATAGAAATGTACTTTATAAAAAAAATTGTATTATCCATTAAGAATTGATTTATTTCAACTTTATCGGCATTAAATGACCCAACCGAGGTTGATATACCGTAAAAACAAAAACAAAACAAACAAAAAATTAAAGAGAGAAATAATGAGTTTGGGGGATAAACTTTTTTTTAAATCTCCATTTTGAATCTCTAAGTGCGTTATGTTTAGTTATGAAGTTCATAATGCCATATTTTTTTTGTATATTATATATATAATAATTATATTATATTATATTTTGTTAGTTGTGCGGTGTGGTGTGGGTAGTGCGTGTGCGCACGCGCGTCTGTGTGTGTGCGTGTGTGTTGTGTGTAAAGCATTGGCAAGATATGTCATGATATCCCGTGCTGCAAGCTGACTTGATGGCTGATGAGACATATATATATATATATATATATATATATATATATATATATATATATTATACTCGTGTGTGTGTGTGTGTGTGTGAAGCATATTTTGTATATATGTATATGAATATTTATATATTTATATATATATATATATATATATATTAAATTGTGTATATAAAATGTTATAAAGTATATATACATAATTATATATGTATGGTATAGATGTTAATTATACATAAAACTAATTATTGATATATATATATATTATATATATATATATACATGCAATTTTGTTAAATATATCTGATTTTAAAAGTATCTCATTA
>CM042181.1:30719184-30731684 GCA_023376005.1 Doryteuthis pealeii
TAACTGCCAGTCTCTTTCGGCGTGCGCTCGCCGCTCTGTTCCCCTTCTCCTATAGATTCCAGCTACTTTATGGGAAAGTAGCCTACCCAACAATCGCAGACCTGAATCGAACCTCGCGTCCGCCACAACGCCCAAGTCTCATTTTCTTGCATATCAGGAGGACGCGGGTTCGACTCCAGCAGGCAAGACAATGTCTTGCTCTTATTCTCACTGAACCGGCAGTTTGCCGTGCATTGCGCTCGTTCTCCATTACAAAAGTATCAGACTGTATTTTATCAAAATAGAATTAACAAAAAAAAATATTATTTTCTGTTCAAAATACGAGGCCGTGTTCATAAAGTATTCAAAGACTGAAGCTGTGTTTTTATCAAAACATAAAGAAACAATGACGGTATTAGTGTCCTGGAATATTGGGGTTGGTTGGTGGTTGGTTGGTTGTTGCGGTTTTTACAGCAATGTCAACCACTTGGTTTATTTTATGCCGAATTACTCTAATTGGTAAAAAAAAAATGTTTAATGCTGACAAAGTTCTTTGAAAATATTCATTTTTTAATGAATAAACAAAATTTTGTTATAAACTCATATTTTCTTATTTAAACCCATAGATGGGGACCACTAACAGGTCTACCACTCCGGTCAGAGTGGACCAGGAGCAATGGTGATGAAGGATGCTCCACATTCTCCAAACATCCAAAACTGGAACCTCAAGCCATCAGATAGTTTAAACGTCATTCCCAGGACTTAGTGTCCTGTGATTTATGACGTTAAAACTGCCAAATAGACCATATACTTTTTACGCAAGAATCTGGAAATTTCACCGTATTTTTGGAAAGCGACAATCGGAGAGGTATCCTAAATTTTGTTTACTGGACATCAGCCGTGTAGCTATATGAATCCCTCCGATATAAATGGACACCGCCGTTTCTCTCGCCTGACATACTCGTGAAATGATTTGAATACATTTTGACATGACGTGGGTGAAAATGGACGGATTGAATAAGAAAATACAAGAAAGGAAATCACCGAAAGAAGATTAATAGGATTATCTGGCAAGGGATTAAAGATATATTACTTAACGAATCACAAGAGGTGGAAACTATAATCAGAACCGGCGCGTACCACCCCGAACCACCCGACTGGGGTACACAGGCTTTCATTGGGAGCCCAGAAGGACGGGTTTCGTATAATTTTTTCTATATTCTCTAACATATAGCAGAGGGGGGGCGCATATAATAGAATGGGGGTGCGGACATATAGATTCGATGTGAAAATATATTTTACTTGCAGGACCTTTAGTCATTACAACGTTTGATATTCTTTATATTAAGAGCTATGTTCTAAAATAGTTTCAATAATTATAAAAAGATATAATGACTTGATTTAACTCTCTGTCTCTTTTCTTAAAAACACCGACTTTAGGCCACCCCGACGACTTTTACTTTTACTTATATATTTTTATATATGGTAAAAAGCGTTTAATGGTTCGAGTGTTAAGAAATGGACTGGTCAACCCGAAGTTCAATTCCTGAACGAAGCTGTTTGCATTTCACATAGTGCTAATACCCTTGGGAAAGGTATGAATCCAATTCTCCCTCCAGCTATGGGCAAATAGCAGGACATACTAGGCTCTTTAATCTTGGCTAGGTGACCAGCCTAGGAGAAGGAAAACTCTGAATTCAAACCTGTTAAACTCCGCTTAAGAAATTGACCTTGTGTCACATCCTGCTCGTGTGGAGGGGCTGGTAAATATAAAATATATATATGATAAAAAGACTTGCTGGTTTGCCATAAGAACAATAGGGTCTGGACAATCATATAGGTATTAGGCAACCAGTCTTGGAGAAGGAAAACTCTGAATTCAAATCAGACATGGAGAGGGATGGGTGCCGCATGTGACCATGTGCCAGACTAAGCTAGCTAACTAAATAAGTACAATAACTTGCTTCAATTTTATGATTAAAATCTTTTTAGTCATTTTTATTTTTTAAATTTTGCTATTAAGGATTTCTTATGGCACAACCTCAATTAATGATCTTCTTTTCTTTGTTTTTTTTTCAGGCTCCAAAATCCTACAAAAATGTTACAGACGTAGTGAACACATGTAAGGGTATTTGCCTCTCATCCCACTTATGAGGGCGTGACACAAGGACATTTTTATGTGAGCCCACCCACAAGCCGAAGTTCATGGGTGGTAGGCACAAAAAATGCGTCGATCCCGTCGGAATTCCCCCTCAAGGGGGCGCCTCAGGCGCTGGGCAATAAACCCAGCCCTGCCCTGCCCTTAAATCAAGGGGGCAGGTATTGCCTGGGGTGGGGGACAGCCCCCTAGGATCGACATTATTAATTTTTACTTTACCGGTCCAGTGGCCAAAGCACACTTGACCTCCAGCGAGCCGGGTGAAAGGTAAGTATGTGAACACATGTAAGAGGTCGTGCATTAGTTATCATTGACAAAAGTTTCGAAAACCATAATTGACTTTTTTTAATTCTCTCTAATTGAATATATTTGAAATGTTTAAGAAAATTTAAGAAACGATGTACGAAGTGCGTTGAACTGTGCGTTGCGCGTATCTACCTCATTAGGCAAGCTTAAAACCTTTGTCAGTCTCCTCCCCTCCTTTTCAACTTTCCTTTTCATCACCCCCTTCGTACGTAGGAAAAAATGTACTACCAATGGTAAACATTATGGAATTAACACACTTAGAAGGCAGGGGAGTGGAGAAAAGTGAACATGAGAGAGAGAGAGAAGGATGTAAGATAGATAGATAGATAGATATAGAGAGAGAGAGAGAGAGAGAGAGAGAGAGTGGGGAAGAAAAAGCATGAAGTTGCAAATAGGAAGAAAAAATTGACAGAGAGAGACTGTTTGTGTGTGTTTGTGTGTGTGAGAAAGAGAGAGAGAATTCTGATTATGCTTCATATAAAAATTAGAATGTCACATGAGTGATCAGGACCGAACTTTAACTTGTTGAGGCCCTAAACTATATGAAATTTGAAATCCTTCTCTAAAAATAAAAAAACAAAATTGGTCACATAGGCAAGAAACTGACAGTTAACAAACATGTTGACTCAATGTCTATGCTATCCTAATTTAGATATATATGCTCTTAATAATGGAGATTCGCTTCCAGTTTTTGCCTGTAACAAAAACTACGTCACTGTTTACGTCACATTACGCAAAAATCGTCATAACACAGAATAAATACACTCAAAAATTTGAACATGCAACATTAGACAGTCCTCATTGTTTTTTTTAAACAAGTTTTAATAAATACATGACTGTATATATATCTATATATGTTTGTTTTATTTTTAATACATATTTAAAGTTTACATTTCAAAATTGTTTTATTTTTAATCCTTTAATGAATTTGATGAGTTTTACTTACTTAGGTACAAACTCGCTGACATTGAATTTTTACTCCCACCCCTCAGGAAATATGTTTCAAAAATCTATTTTTACATCGCCCGGAGGGTGTTTTTTTATTTTGTAACTAATTGTAATAAACGAGTTTGAATGCGCTATTATGTTCACTTTTCGGAATAACACTTTTGGCAAAAAAATGAGCCTATCCCCTAGCAATGGTAAGATGAGTGGTTTCTCAAACAGTGCGTCTGGGCGTTCTCTCTCCCCCCACCCCCCATCCTCTCTCTCTCTCTCTCTTCTTCTCTCTCTCTCTCTGTCTCTCTCTCTCACTTCCTGCTCTGTCTTTTCTCTCTCTCTCTATCCTAGTTCTTCTCTCTTATCTCCTTCTTTCTCCTACTTTCTCTTCTCTCTCTCCTCTTATCTCTCTTCATCCTCTCGCCCTCTATCATCTGACGTCTCTCTTCTTCTCTTCTCTATCCTGACTTCTATCCTGGTCTCCCTCTCCCTCTTCTCTTTCTCTCTCACTGTTGTCTCTCTCTATCTCTCTCTCTCTCTTGTCTCTTTTTCTCTCTGCTCTCTCTCTCTCTCCCTCTTCATCAGCTCTCATAGCTCTCTCTCCTCTCTCTCTCTCTCTCTCTCGTCTCTATCCTAGGTCTTCTCCTCCGGCTGTGTGTGTCTCTCTCTCTTTCTCTCTCTCTCTCTCTTCTCTCTCTCCTCTCCCTCTTCATTGCTCTCAAGTTTCTCTCTCGTTCTCTATCCTAATTCTTCTCTCTCTCCCTCTCTCCTCTCTCTCTCTCTCTCCTCTCTCTGTATCTTTGCTCTCTCTTCTCTTTTTCTCTCTCTTTGTCTCTTTTTCTCTCTCTTTCTCTCTCTCCCTCTTTCATTGCTCTCATAGTTTCTCTCTCTTCTCTCTTCTCTATCCTAATTCTTCTCTCTCTCTCTCTCTCTCTCTCTCTCTCTCTCTCTCTCTCCTTTCATTTTACTTTGTTCATCTCTCTTTTTACTTCCTTCTCTCCTTCATATTTCTCAGTTTTTATTTTGTTTACTAGTGCTCTTAATTGATATAAATATTAGCAAAGTTATATATTTATGAAAACCTTAGCTAGATAAGTTGTGAGCTCCACACACACACCACACACACAACATACACACACCACACACACACACACACACACACACACACACACACCAAAGGTCAAATGAGGTTAAATCTCTTTTCCTTATCTTATCTCGTTTACATCTTATTTAAAAGATTGGGGACATTATTTATCCATCAATACTCGTAGTTTCTGGAGCAATAAATTACTTTATCCACACGCCTAGTTGATAAAGGAGTTAGGTTAAGACAGTTCTAAGTGACAGTTATCTCTAGACTGCACGTTCAATCCTGGCCAGGGGCAGTAGTAACATAGAATAAATAATTTATACAGCTCCCTAACACGCCTACGCCAGCTAGGTTAGTGCGAATGAAATAAAGGGTTAGGCTTCCCAAGTTAGTTAAGACAGTTCTAAGTGAACAGTTATCTCTAGACTGTAACGTGCAAATCCTGCGCAGGAGGCCAGTAGTAACATAGAATAATAATTATACAGCTAACACCTGTACCCCAGCTATGCGTTAGCGGAATGAGAACAGGATACCCCCGTGCGACTGAATAAAGGATTGGGTTCAAAGATTCTGTAATAGTGGTGAACAATTTATATTTTTCTGGATGATTTCATCATGAAATTACCCGATATAAGTCAGTCTGTAGTGTTTGTATTTATTTGTCATTCTTTCGGACTATTGTCCTCAGCCTAGTGGATTAAAGCGAGTTAGGTAAGACAGTTCTAAGTGACAGTTATTCTATTATTGCATAATTCATCCTAGGTCAGGGGTAGCCAGTAACATAGAATAAATAATTTACACAGCTTAACACCTTACTCAAGATATGGTTAGCGAGAGTGAGAATCAGGATATCCCCGTGGACTGGAATAAAGGGTTAGGTTTCAAGTTCCGTGATGGCGTCCCGATTACGACAAGAAGTTCCCGAGTTCGAAAAGGAGGTTATCCGGAATCCGAAAAGGTTCTCGAGTCCGACAGAAATACTTGAAGAGGTCGGAGGGCCACAATCGGAACGAAACTTGTACAGAATAACAAATGGAAGATGAAGGAATAATTAGTTTCTAGGAATAATACAAAAATACTAATTACTTGAATTTGAAACCAGATTCATTATCGTCCTTCAGTGGTAGTAAATGATTTTAGCAACTTTAGTCTCGCAAATCAATTACTTGCTGAATAGCGATGTTCGAGACCGCCGGAGCCCATACTTACGACCTTAATGTTATGTTCCAACGTGGTGTCGGGTTTGGGTAAATAGGGCGTTCTATCTTGGTGTAATTGGTTACAAGCTGTCTTGTAGATTCATGCGAGCGAGAAATTTAATCTCCCGGAACCCATAAACGTCACTCAAAAAGTACCCGTTCCTGGCATAAAAAAAAAGCCGCCACTAATAAAAGAAGTTCGTTTAAAGATCTTATCTAAGAGAATTAATTGTATTACTTGTGTAAAGATTCAAAAAGTGTAATACTAGATAAAACTCCGACAAAGGTTGATAGATAAAACATTTAATTAACAGCACAGAATAAACAGGGTACATTAATACATAGAGGTGTACATGAACATACATACATAAAGTAATATAAATTACATATATAAGATAGCAGATTACATGACCACATTCATGAATTGGTAAAATACAAGATATTTAGGTATCAAAGAGAATATCTAATATGTACATAAAAACGTAGTTACGGATACGATGACTAAAAGGATAGTCAGTATATCGTATACAGACTTACTAGCAGTGAGTGGCCCAGTGCTTAAGGGCGGAAGCCCCCAACGAGAAGGGAGTAACACTATGTCTAACCCATAGTGTCTCGTAGGTCGAGCAACAGGAAAAAGAGAGAGAAGTTCAATTAGCCGCTTAAAGTAGACAGGCCCCAGCGAAACTAAAGCGGGCAGACAGACTCCCCATGAGTAAATACGAAAAATAACTCCCACACTTGGCTTATATAAATATGATATAATGAGCACGCACTAAAAAGAATGCGCTCCATAGATCTTACCAGAGGACTAGAATTCAAAAGTTCAAACAAGTGAGAATTAAATAAAAAAAGGGGCAATAAAAATAGATAGGAGTAGCTATGAACGATAGAATAGAATCATTAATCACTTTTTTTTTTTTTTTGAATGATCATGACGGTTCCCGTGACGCTTTTTGAGTTGATGGGGCATGCAATAAATGACGTCCACCAAAAAAGCAAATATGCATAAGAATTCTTGGATTGGCTGTATATATAAAAGTAAACCAGAGAAAAAAGCTCATCATAGCGATATTTGTATTAGAGCAATACACTTGGAATGTCACCACTTAGAGAATAAAGCAATTCTGCCAATCTGACATTAAAGATAAGTATAGGTTCCGCAGTTTTCGTCTTTAATTGTAATTCTTTTTTAACTAAAATCGTAACTGAAATTCTAAATAAACATTTTCCACTTAAATAAAAAGCGTCAGCATCATAATGAAAGGCTATTTACAACTTTGACTAAACTAACTATCAAAGGAACAAGCTTTTTAGAGACAAAAGTTAATATTACTTTTAGGAGAATAGAATTAAAATGATCTTAAAACCAGCGAAATAAATTCACAATTAGCCACATAGATTTACTTAGTTTTTCCTAAACAGCACGCGTACTTAGAACCAACCAAAACGTGGTAGAGAAATCGGACTGGACCGCGTAGCTAACATCGTTGATCCCAGGGGACCATCCATCCAAGAACACCCTGTTACATAATTGTTAGTACCCTAACAATTGTGGAGGGTTAGTGTGTTATATACTGAGTTTTTCACGGTACCAAAATTGGATTATAATGGTTGTAATAGCCTTCATTACTTCTTTACTTTCTTACTTGCTTTCTATATCTTGG
The DNA here is from genome assembly GCA_023376005.1 of Doryteuthis pealeii. Lineage (NCBI taxonomy): Eukaryota > Metazoa > Mollusca > Cephalopoda > Myopsida > Loliginidae > Doryteuthis > Doryteuthis pealeii. The sequence continues at coordinate 30,726,523 of CM042181.1, forward strand.
AACATTCTGTTCTTCTGGCCGGCTTTGGTTCTACTTCTAACATTCTTGCGCCTTGGTCTGGTCTTAGCGTCTTGGTTTGACTTTCTTGGGGACTCGGGTCTGCGTTTCTGTTAGGGAATTTCCTCCTATCAGAAGCCCTGTGTCATTGTTAGTTTTTAGGTAAATAAAAACAGACCTATCGATTTACGTTGATGTTACTTTATTTCCTATTCCCCAACTAGACATCTGCGCAGATCGACTTACCTATCGCGGCTCCTAACCTTCTAACTGACTGAGTTACTTTTAGTATCCTTAAACCGGAAGACAGGGTTCTTCTATGCCTTCGCGGTTCTCACGATTTTATCCCCGGAAGGCAGGTGAGAGTGAGGTCAAGGCGTGTCACTTTATCCTTCAAGGTCGCTGGGCTGCCACTATCGCCATTAGTTCTACACTACCTCATATATAGTATTAGGGATCCAATAATTATATAACCAAGTGTAGATATATCAAGATGGCTGTTAGAAATTACGGCGCCTAGCAGTTTGTTTGTTTTTGAGTGGGAGTATGTGCCCGATATCATTGAACGATTGATTTGGCACGTGTAGGCTCATGTTAATCCCTTTTCCGTAGAAACGTGAGAATTAGTAGAGAAATTAGAATCAAAGCTTCTCCGGTTTTGGATTTTGAAGATTTAGTAAGTCAGTATGTTGCATAGTGGCCTTCTTCGCTGGCACTAAATCGTATAAGTATATGGCATCTCTTTTCCTGATGCTGAGTCGTATGTGTTAGTAGATGGAGTATAAAGTTCATACAAGGAGAATACTACAGCACATATATTTATTCATATGCTTAGACAACGTTATGTACTCCGAACATCAATTAGATTACCATTAAAATGAAGAAGCTTCACCTAAAAAGGCCCAGAAGCAGGCGATATCCCGCACAGAAAATCACAGATGCGGACTACGCTGATGATCCTTGCCACTCCTTGCAATACATCCACCACAGGCCGATCACTACTGCATATGCCTATTGAAAGGCTGCAGATAATATTGGCCTTCATGTAAACTCCGATAAAACAGGTACATTATGGTTTCAAAAGGAAAGGAGACATAACACACTCACTGTAAGCCCCTTAAGCCAGTTAGAACAATTCACATACCTAGGTGTAAGTTCCTATCCACAGATAAGCGATGTAAATACACGAATAGGAGAAAGCTTGTCGGCCACAAACAAAATAAATCAGTAATATGGGAAGTCCGATGGCTCACTGACAAGCTAAGCGACAATTCTTCCAGGCGGTGGTTGTATCAGTGTTTGCGTACGATGACCACCACATGGACCCTTAACGAGCGCCTTGAGAATAAGCTGGATGGAGCTGCACAGAATGCTGCGTGCAGTGCCTGAATAAATCGTGGAAGCAGCACCCCACGACGAAACAGCTATATGGACCTGCCCCCCATCTCACAAACCATCGAGTGAGACGGACAAGACATGCCGGGCACTGCTGGAGAAGCAAGGATGAGCCTATAAGTGACGTTCTCCTGTGCGGAAGCCAAACACGGGCATGCTAGGTGGGCCGCCCAGCAAGGACCTACCATTTGACAAACTAAAGCAAAAGACGCAGGTTTTGACTGCACAGAGACCTCCCTGCGGAAAATGAATGATAGGAAAGGTTAGGCGAGAGCATTGTTCATGGTATCCGTGCTAATAGCGCGACATAGATGATGATGATGATTGATATATATATATATATATATATAATATAATATATATTATATGATTGATAAAGATCCACAAGGTAGACATATGTAGTAGGACTTGAACGTTATTTCTTTCACCTGGTGGGTGGGTGGGAGGAGGACGAGCGGTTGACAATTCTTATTACTACTAAGGTTGCATGCCTACTAAATGAGGAAGTCAAGATGGGACTACAAAACTGCTACTGCCCACCACGTTGGGGCCTGTTGAATAGTGGCCCTGAAGTAACTGGTTACGTCCTACCTACCCTTGGGAGGGGGAAGCGTGTCAATCTCTCTCCGTCTGCTGTCCGAATGAACTCACGTGTCACTGACGACTGTCCCCACTGACCGCTGAATGCTTAACCCTGCTCGCTTTTGTGATGACAACACGCCTACACATTTTTATCTTTTTCTTTGTCCCTCATCCGAAGTCCTTTTCCCTTTCCAGTACTTGTTATGGTTTGGCGATCGTCGCATTAGTTTTGCGCGGGAAATTCGAAAAGACAAAGGAAAATTGAACAAAGAGACTGGAAAGGGAAGTAAGGACTTCCGGATGAGGGACAAAGAAAAAGATAAAAATGTGTAGGCGTGTTGTCAATACAAAAGCGAGAGGGTTAAGCATTCAGCGGTCAGTGGGGACAGTCGGTCAGTTGAGTGAGTTCATTCGGACAGCAGACGAGAGAGAGATTGACACGCTCTCCCCCCCCAGGGTGGGGCGTACCCGTTACTTAGCCACTATTCAACAAGGCCCCACGTGTGGCAGATAGCAGTTTTGTAGTCCCATCTTGACTTCCTCATTTAGTAGCATGCAACTATAGTAGTAAAGATTGTCAACGCTCGTCCTCCCCACCCACCCACCAGGAGGGAAAGAAATAAACGTTCAAAGTCCTACTACATATGTCTACTTGTGATCTTTATCATCATATATATATATATATATATATATATATATATATATATCAATCATCATCATCATCATCATGTCGCGCTATTAGCACGGATATCCATGACAATCTCTCGCCAACCTTTCCTATCATTCATTTTCCCAGGGAGGTCCTCTGTGCAGCAACCTGCGTCTTTGCTTAGTTGGTCAATGTAGGTCCTTGCTGGGCGGCCCACACTAGCATGCCCGTGTGTTGGCTTCCACAGGAGAACGTCACTTATGAGCTCATCCTTGCTTCTCCAGCAGTGCCCGCATGTCTTGTCCGTCTCACTCGAATGGTTTGTGAGATGGGGGGCAGTGGCCATATAGCTGTTTCGTCGTGGGGTGCTGCTTCCACGATTTATTCAGGACTGCACGCAGCATTCTTGTGCAGCTCCCATCCAGCTTATTCTCAAGGCGCCTCGTTAGGGTCCATGTGGTGCATCCGTACAGCAACACTGATACAACCACCGCCTGGAAGAATTGTCGCTTTAGCTTGTCAGTGAGATCGGACTTCCATATTACTGATAATTTGTTTGTGGCCGACCACGCTTTTCCTATTCGTGTATTTACATCGCTTTCTGTGGATAGGATATTACCACCTAGGTATGTGAATTGTTCTACTGGCTTAAGGGGCTTACCGTTGAGTGTGGTTATGTCTCCTTTCCTTTTGAAACATATGTACTCTGTTTTATCGAGTTTACATGAAGGCCAATATTATTTGCAGCCTTCTCTAGGCTATGCAGTAGTGACTCGGCCTGTGGTGGTGTATCTGCAAGGAGTGCAAGGTCATCAGCGTAGTCCGCATCTGTGATTTTCTGTGCGGGATATCGCCTGCTTCTTGCCTTTTTTAGTGTGAAGCCTTCTTCTTTTATGGTATCTAATGATGTTCGGAGTACATAGTCTAAGCATATGATAAATATATATGGTGCTAGTGTATCTCCTTGTATGACTTTATACTCCACTACTAACACATACGACTCAGCATCAGGAAAAGGAAGATGCCAGTATATAACATTATACGATTTAGTGCCAGCGAAGAAGGCCCTATGCAACATACTGACTTAACTAAATCTTCCAAATCAAAACCGGAAGAAGCTTTGATTCTAATTTCTCTACTAATTCTCACGTTATCTACCGGAAAAGGGGTTAACATGAGGCTAACACGTGCCAATCAATCTTCAATGATATCGGCACATACTCCCACTCAAAAAACAAACAAACTGCTAGCCGTAATTTCTAACAGCCATCTTGATTTCTACACTTGTTATATAATTATTGGATCCCTAATACTTATATGGGTAGTGTAGAAACATAATGGCGATTAGTGCAGCCCACGACCTTGAAGGATGAGTGACAACGCTTGACCTCACTCTCACCTTGCCTTCCGGGGATAAATCGTGAGAACCGGAAGGCATAGAAGACCCTGTCTTCCGGTTTAAGGATACTAAGTAACTCAGTCAGTTAGAAGGTAGGAGCCCGATAGGGTAAGTCGATCTGCGCAGATGTCTAGTTGGGGAATAGGAAATAAAGTAACATCAACGTAAATCGAAGTCTTGTGTTTATTACCTAAAAACTAACAATGACACAGGGCTTCTGATAAGGAGAAATCCCTAACAGAAACCAGACCCGAAGTCCCCAAGAAAGTCAACACCAGACGCTAGACCAGACCAAGGCGCAAGATGTTAGAAGATAGAACCAAAGCCGGCCAGAAGAACAGATGTCCAAGATATAGAAGCAAGTAAGAAGTAAAGAAGTAATGAAGGCTATACAACATTATATCAATTTGGTACCGTGAAAACCTCAGTATATAACACACTAACCCTACACAATTGTTAGGGTACTAACAATTATGTAACAGGTGTTGCTTGGAAGGGATGGTCCCCTGGGATCAACGATGTTAGCTTACGCGGTCCAGGGTCCAGATTTCTCTACCACGGTTTTGGTGTTCTAAGTACAGCGTCTTTAGGAGAACTAAGTAAATCTATGTGGCTAATGTGATATATATTCGCCTGGTTTAAGATCATTTTAATTCTATGTCTCCTAAAAGTAAATTAACTTTTGTCTCTAAAGCTTGTTCCTTTGAAGTTAGTGCTTAGTCAAAGTTGTAATAGCGTTTCATTATGATGCTGACGCTTTTATTTAAGTGAAAATGTTTATTTAGAATTTCAGTTACGATTTTAAGTGTTAAAAAGAATTACATTAAGCGAAACGCGGACTCTATACAATTATCATTTAATGTCAGATTGGACCAGACATTGCTTTATTCTCTAAGTTGGTGACATTCAAGTGTATTGCTCTAATACAAATATCGCTATGATGAGCTTTTTTTCTGGTTTACTGTTATATATAAGCACAATCAGAATTTTATCATATTTGCTTTTTGGTGACGTCATTTATTTGCATGCCCATCAACTCAAAAAGCGTCACGGGAACCGTCATGATCATCAAAAAAAAAAAAGTGATTAATGATTCTATCTATCAGTCATGCTACTCCCTATCTATTTTTATTGCCCCTT
>CM042181.1:30736684-30784184 GCA_023376005.1 Doryteuthis pealeii
AACCTTTTACCATATATAAAAATATATAAGTAAAAGTAAAAGTCGTCGGGGTGGCCTAAAGTCGGTGTTTTTAAGAAAGAGACAGAGAGTTAAATCAAGATCATTATACTTTTTATATATTGAACTATTTAGAAATAGCTCTTAAATAAAGATATCAAACGTTGTAATGACTAAAGGTCCTGCAAGTAAAATATATTTTCTCATCGAATCTATATGTCCGCACCCCCATTCTATTATATGCGCCCCCCCTCTGCTATATGTTAGAGAATATAGAAAAAATATACGAAACCCGTCCTTCTGAGGCTCCCCAAGAAAGCCTGTGTACCCCCAGTCGGGTGGTTCGGGGGTGGTACGCGCCGGTTCTGATTATAGTTCCACCTCTTGTGATTCGTTAAGTAATATATCTTTAATCCCTTGCCAGATAATCCTTATTAATCTTCTTTTCGGTGATTTCCTTTCTTGTATTTTCTTATTCAACCGTCCATTTCACCCACGTCATGTCAAATGTATTCAAATCATTTCACGAGTAATGTCAGGCGAGAGAAACGGCGGTGCCATTTATATCGGAGGGATTTTCATAAGCCTACACCGGCTGATGTCCCAGTAAACAAAATTAGGATACCTCTCCGATTGTCGCTTTCCAAAATACAGGTGAAATTTCCAGATTCTTCGTAAAAAGTAATATGGTCTATTGCAGTTTAACGTCATACACAGGACACTAAGTCCTGGGAATGACGTTAAACTATCTGATGGTGAGGTTCCAGTTTTGGATGTTTGGAGAATGTGGAGCATCCCTTCATCACCATTGCTCCCTGGTCCACTCTGACCCGGAGTGGTAGTACCTGTTAGGGTCCCATCTATGGGTTAAATAGAAAATATGAGTTTATAAACAAAATTGTGTTATCCATTAAAAATGAAATTATTTCAAAACTTTGTCAGCATTAAACATTTTTTTTTACCAATAGAAGTATTCGGCATAAAATAAACCAAGTGGTTGACATGCTGTAAAAACCCAACCAACCAACCAACCAACCAACCAAACCAACCAGGACACTAATACCGTCATTGTTCATTTATGTTTTGATAAAACACAGCTTCAGTCTTGATACTTTATGAACACGCCTCGTATTTTGAAAGAAAATAATATTTTTTTTGTTAATTTCTATTTTGATAAAATACAGTCTTGATACTTTTGTAATGGAGAACGAAGCGGCAATGCACGGCAACTGCCGTGTTCAGTGAGAATAAGAGCAAGACATTGTCTTGCCTGCTGGAGTCGAACCCGCGTCCTCCTGAATGCAAGAAAATGAGACTTGGGCGTTGTGCGGACGCGAGGTTCGATTCAGGTGCCGGATGTTGGGAGGCTACTTCCATAAGTAGCTGGAATCTAAGGAGAAGGGGGAACAGAGCGGCGAGCGCACCGAAAGAGACTGCAGTTAAAACTAGTGGGAAAAGAAAAGTGACGAACTTAACCAGTTTGCGGCGGACTTGATTGTAGACTCCCCTCAACATAGAATTTTTTTTTGTTCAACAAAGACAACTCGTATTTTGAAAGAAAATAACCTTTTGTTCATTGTTCATTTCTGTTTTGATAAAATACAGTCTAAATAAGAATGTTCTCGGGGGGGGGGCACAGTTAAGTCCGACGCTTTTACTCTCCCAACTGATCAAAATGTTCAGTCTGAAAACAATCTCTCCAGCAATCCTGCACTATTCTCACAAACACTATCAAAAATATCTTTTCTCTCGTCGCAACAGTCAAAATGCTACTACAAGCTTTCTCCCAGGTTTGTGAGGGCTGGTCATTATATACACAATTACAGTGCTCATCCGGACTCCTTACTCTGAGTTGCCCGTGCAGCACGTGCGACATTAATCAGCTGGCGTCAATCCTTCACATCCGGGCCACTCTGGACAGTTTCGTAATTCACCTGCATCAGGCACGACTCACGATCAGGAGGCTGTGAGTTCAATCTCCCCGCTCGCCTCTGATCTCATTCTGCATGCCAAACACAGTCGTGCACGCTTCAAACCACTACGTTCGTGGTTTCTCTCGCCACATACAGCTTCAGTCTTAATACTTTATGATCACAGCTCGTATTTTGAAAGAAAATAACCTTTTTTTCATTGTTCATTTCTGTTTTGATAAATACATTCAGTCTTGATACCTTATGAACACATCTCGTATTTTGAAATAAAATAACCTTTCTTTCATTGTTAATGATGTGTCCCAGGAAGGGATATATTTGTAGAAGTAACAGAGTTGTGGGGCCACGGTAACAGCGGGGTACAATCGAGTAGGTAAGTAGTAATACTGCTGCGACGTCATCGTTTTCGTAATATTAGTCGTAGGCGTTGTACCTCTACATTGCTCGGTATTTATGGCTGATACAAGCCAATCATATTACTGTGAGCGGGAAACCAGGTGTATGCATATTCATTACCTCAGTTAATTTCTGTTTTGATAAAGTACAGCTTCAGTCTTGATAATTTATGAACACACCTCGTATTTTGAAAGAAAATAACCTTTCTTTCATTGTTAATGATAGGTCCCAGGAAGGGATATATTAGTAGAAGTAGCAGAGTTGTGGTGCCACGGTAACAGCGGGGGTACAATCGAGTAGGTAAGTAGTAATACTGCTGCGACGTCGTCGTCTTCGTAATATTAGTCCCTCTACATTGCTCCGGTATTTATGGCTAACACCAGCCAATCATATTACTGCGAGAGGGGGAAACCAGGTGTATGCATATTCATTACCTCAGTTAATTTCTGTTTTGATAAAATACAGCTTCAGTCTTGATACTTTATGAACACACCTCGTATTTTGAAGAAAATGAACATTCAATATATCTTTATTGTGAGTAAACGAGTCGTTTATATATATATATATATATATATATATATATATATATATATATACTAGCAAATATATGCACCCTCCGGGTGCAAGTATTTAAGTTTTAATGTAATAGAATATATCATATTAGAAAGGCTAATGAAACTAAATATGAATGTAGATAAAATGATTTGAAACAGAGGGGTGTATAATCGAAAAATAGAACAACTGAAACTTACTATTCTATCACTCTCGTCTTTCATTGCTATATTTTCCTAATTTAATAACTTAGTTAAAATAGGAAGTAAAGAATAAAATCAGAATTATTTCTTCTCGTTAATCGATTTCTTTTAAGATTTATTGAAGAGATTTTTTATCATATTCATTAAGATAAAACCAAACAATTAAAAATCAATAATACTAAGCACATATTTATCAAGATCAAATCTTTAATTTCAATATGCAAATTAGCCTTCCGGTTCACACTGTAAACTGCTATTTTAGTGTATATATAAATACAATTGCATATTATTCATTTGTAGATATGATTAACAGTATTATTAATGTAAAACAATTTTATTAGGGATTGAGGTTTAAATAGAAATAAAATCATGGAGAATGTGACGTCAATAACAAAGGGAATTGTGACTTGAATAGTGATATAGTTTCGGTTACAGACAGAAAAGCACACAATCTCCATTATAATAAGATATATATATACATACATATATATTGCTAATTTCTCTATTGGTAAACACACGTTCAGTGCCGACACTTTTTCAACACACCTCATATCTTAAAAAGAAAATAAACGTTTCATTAATTCATTGTTAATTTCTATCTTTGTAAACACAGCCTCAGTCTCGATTCTGTAGCGGACGGGCTATGGTATCAACGACTTAAGGTTTTGTCTTCGTGTATTTGTCGTATTTTTATACCACAACAATAGGGCAACTCGACGATAACATTATTAGCCGAGATGAAACAAGTCGGACTCTTTGTAGCGTAAACCTATGCGTAATTTGATATTTATTCTCGTGTGGATATATCAAAGATATATGCAAGAACAATTCGCGATGAATTTACCAAGGATATTTCATTGCCTGAGCAAATTTAGCAAAATGAATACAAGAATAACAGGAATTACAAGAAAAAGCTTATAGAGAGTTCAGTAAAGGACTTTTCTAACACAAAAGAAAGAATCTTTATTGTGAGTAAACGAGTCGTTCATATATATATATATATATATACATACATATATATATATATATATATACATACATATATATATACATACATATATATATATACATATATATATACATATACATATATATATACATAATATATATATACACACATATATATATATATATATATATACATATATATACATATATATATATCTTATTATAATGGAGATTGTGTGTTTTTTTGTCTGTAACCGAAACTATATTACTACTCAAGTCACAATTCCCTTAGTTATTTACGTCACATTCTCCATGATTCTATTTCTATTTAAACCTCATTATTTGACATTATTAATACTGTTGGCCTTACCTAAATACTAATAACATGCAATTGTTTTTATATATACAACAAAATACCAGTTTTCAGTGTAAACGTAAAGCTAATTTGCATATTGATATTAAAAAACTGATTTTAATAAAAATTTGCTTGGTATTATTGATTTCTAATTGTTTGGTTTTATCTTAATGAATATGAGTAAAATCTCTTCAATAAATCCTAAAAGAAATTCATTAACAAGAAGAAATAACTGTAATTTTATTCTTTACTTCCTATTTTAACTAAATAGTTAAATTAGGAAAATTTAGCATTGAAAAACGGAAGTGATGAAAGAGTAAGTTTCTATTTTCCGATTATACCCCCTCCGTTTCAAATCTTTTATTTGAATTCTTAATTTGTTTCATTAGCCTTTCTGATTTAATCTAATATTTTATTACATTTAAACTTAAATACTTGCACCCGGAGGGTGCATATATTTGCTAGTATATATAATATACCAAACTTGTTGGTAAATCCTCGCGGTGAGAAAAAACCCAGCAAATAGTTTGATTGTAAAAATATACTACCAAACATCAACCGGGAAGAAAAAAATTTTGTAAAAAAGAAAAGACCAAGATAATCGTACCAACAAAAAATAATCTATTAGCACAATATCTTTGCCAAAAAGAAAAAAAAATTTATATGCATATATATATATAAGATATATATATATTCATACAAAACCGCCAGGAGACTAAAGCTAATAAGTAAAAAGTGCTCAATACCTAAGGGGAGCAAATAATAAAGATAAATCTAATGAGTCAGACGAACCTACTAAAAGTTTCGCTTAATGCTCTTCAGAGCTAAGATCTTAGCCCTAAGAGCATTAAGCGAAACTTTTAGTAGATTCGTCTGACTCATTAGATTTATCTTATATATATATATATATATAATATATATATATATATATATAATATATATAATATATTTTTAATATAATTAAATGTTGAAATGTCCTTGTGTTTAGGTCTTTAGGGAACATATCTTATTATAATGGAGATTGTGCGTTTTTCTGTTTGTAATTGAAACTATATTACTACCCAATTCACAATTCCCTTACTTATTTACGTCTCATTCTGTATGATTTTATTTTCATGCAAACCTCAATTATTGGTGAAATTGTTTTACCTTATTAATTCTGTTAACCATATCTACATGATATTTTCCACGTACCCCACGTAACCCACTTGTACGGGTCAGGCACGAAGGCCCTATTTATGTGGGACCACCCACAAGCCGAAGCTCATGGGGTGGCGGGTGAAAAATTGCATCGATCCCGTCGTCATTTCCCCTCAAGGGGGGCGCCTCAGGCGCTGGGCAATAAACCCAGCCCTGCCCCTTTAAATTGAGGGGGCAGGTGTTGCCTGGGGGATGGCCCCCTGGGATCGACGCCGTTAATTATAGCAATTATTGATTTCTATTTGTTTGGTTTTATCTTAATGAATATGTGCAAAAATCTCGGTTATACATTTTAACAGAAATCCATTAACAAAAAGAATTAACTGTACTTTCATTCTCTACTTCCTATTTTATCTAAATAGTTAAATTAGGAAAATTTAGCAATGAAAGATGGGAGAGATAAAAGAGTAAGTTTCAGTTGTTCTATTTTTCGATTTTCAAATCCTTTTATCTGCATTCTTATTTAGTTTCATTAGCTTTTCTAATTTAATATAATATTTTATTACATTAGAATTTAAATACTTGCCCCCGGAGGGCGATTATATTTGCTAGTACATAGAATAAATTTTATTTATTAACAGTGTCTCTATGAAAATCTGAGTTAGATTTGCCTCAATGATACAATGTCAAATTAATGTGGGGCCACACACACACCGAAGCTCATGGTATGGCAAGTGCAAAAAATGCGTAGATATCGTCGGTATTCCCCTTCAAGGGGTCGCCTCTGGCACTGGGCAATAAACCTAACCCTATCCCTTTAAATGAAGGGGGCAGATGTTGCGTGGTGGGATGGTCCCCTGCTATCACGCCGTTAATTTCACAAACAGTCCTGTAGCTGAAGCCACCGGACGTACAGACCATGAAGGGCCAGAGTTACGAGTACGTTTAAAATCCTGCAATGTGTCTCATATATCACTAAGAAATTAAATTTACATAATATATGGTGTGGTTAATTTGCATACTGGTTATTAACAAAACCGGGTTTAATAAAATATTACTTAGTGTTATTGATCTCTAATATTATTGTTTTATTCTCCAACGTATTAAAATCAATCCTATGAATGATTTTTTTATATAGAAACCAATTAAAATACAATTAGAATAAGTGTAATTTTTTTATATGCGTTCTTATTTAATTTCGTTAGTCTTTCTAATTTAACATATTTCCTTACATTAAAACTAAAATACTTGCGCCCGGCGGAGGGGGCACATATACTTGTTAGTAATATAGATGTTCAATGAAGTAATATCCTAATGTACAGGTGGTTAAATCTATCTTAACGGACCTAAATTTCACCATCGTATGTCACCTTGCCCAAAGAAAGAATACCAAAAATCAGGGAATTAACCGAATTTAATGAAATGTTCAGTGTTGATGTATTAATAAAAGATATAATTCACCAGTTATTTTATTTTAAAACTTTTACAATTTTTCAGGTCAGTTAACTTTTAACAATGTATCATTGAGGCGTAACACGGATTCTCAAATATACGTGGTTCAAAGTTAACTGACCTGAAAAAATGTAAAAGTTTTTAAATAAAATAACTGGTGAATTATATCTTTTATTCATTAATATATCAACACTAAAAATTTCATTAAATTCCGCTCATTCCCTGATCTTTGGTATTTTTTTCTTTCGGTGGGGTGACATACGATGGTGGAATTTAGGTCCGTTGAGTTCGATTTAACCTTCATTTCTGTCTTAGTAAATACAGCTTTATTCTCTTGAACACATCGTGTTATATACCAATACACACATGGTCGTGTTGGGGTATATACACAATGACAGTTCTTTTGATAGAGAGAGGAGAGAGGTAGACAGACAGAGATGCATAACTTACTTTCTTCTTCGTTGGCCTATTGTGATCGCCTAGCCTTTTCTATTCTTTCTCTCCATGGTCACCATGTTGAATTCTATCTGGTTGGTTGTTCGTCTTGATTCATTTTCATTCTTGGCCGGTCTTCTAACTAAAGCATGCATCAACCAACAACGCCATACTGTTCTTTTAAAAACCTTTTATTTACTTAACTAAGTTTCTCTTCTTACTAACTAACACACAGTGCTGAGTTAAGTCGGCCGAAGCAAACGGGATGTCTCCCCTGCTCTAAATATCGGCTCGAACTGAGTAACTAATTCAAAATCCCGTGACGTGCGAGACTTCAACTGTCAGTAATTTTCCGTCCGTGATATGAAAGAGCCATCCCTGCAGAAATACAGGGGGTTGCCAATAATCTATGACACCACATTGATTATGCAACACTCGTAGTTTGACGAAAATTAACACTTTATTCAATATTAATTTTTATCTTGGTAAATACAGCTTCAGTTTGAATACATTTTTGAAAACGCCTTTTATTATTTCATTGTTAATTTCTTTTCTTTTTTTTTTCTTTAGAAAATCCAGCGTCAAATCCCAATACTTTTTGAACAGACCTTGTAAGGAATTGTCGCTCGGATGAATGAACTTTCCGCATGGAATCAGTTTACCATTCTTTTAAGTGAAACTTTAGCGACAGTTGTCACCAATCAAATAAATTCTATAGAATATACGACGATATTGATTCTTAATGCAATACTTTGGTCACAGACAAAAACCTTGCGGGTGACACCATTTGTGTGTGTGTTTTTTTTCTGTCTCATATCCAATTCTTTGAACATAACAAAGATGGCTTTTATTTGTCTCCTCCTCATCTTTATTGCTCCTTTTCTTGCTTGAATACGGAGGCTTGTGTCAGCTCCGATAAAGGAACTGATTTTTACCATTCTGCTTTCAGAAATAAAGAAAGAAATGAAGAGACTTGGATAGATAGATATATAGATAGGCAAACTAGTTGAATAAATAGAGAGAGAGAGAGAGAGAAGAGAGAGAGAGAGAGAGAGAGAGAGAGAGAGAGGAGAGAGAGAGAGAGGAAGGAAAGACAGAAAGAAAGAGACGTGAATAGATATAAATTATAAATAGGCCAACTGGTTGAGGAAATAAGGAATGAAGAAAGAAAGATAGAAAAGAAGAAAGAAAGAAGAAAGAAAAATAATGAATAAAGAGATGTAGATAGATAGATAGATAGATAGATAGATAGATAGATAGATAGGCAAACTGACCGAGAAAGAAAGAAAGAAAGAATGAAAGAAATAATGAAAGAAAGAAAGTAAAAAGAAAGAAAGAAAGAAAAAAAGAACGGAAGAGATGGGGATAGATAGATTGATAGATAGGTTGATAGATAGGCAAACTGACCGAGGAAGAAAGATAGAAAAAATAAATAAAGAGATATCATTAGATAGATAGATAGGCAAACTGTCTGACAAAGAAAGAAAGAAAGAAAGAAAGACATGAAAAGGCTTAGATAGATAGATAGATAGTTAGATAGGTAATCTGATCGAGAAAGAAAGAAAGGAAAAGGCTTAGATAGATAGATAGATAGATAGATAGGTAATCTGACCGAGAAAGAAACAAAGAAAGAAATGGAAAGGCTTAAATATATAGATAAGCAATCAGGCTTTTATAAACCAATTTTTAGGAGTAGGGAAGCTCTAGATCTCATTTTACAGACAAAAATAGATTACAAAAAGTCGCCATGTTTCGCGACCCCACTCAAATTTGGAGAGTTAAAATCGATATAACTCCGCCAACTTTTGGAATTGGAAGCTCACATTTTGGGGATTGTCTAACTTTAACACACTCCATACCTGTTCAAAATTTCAGAAAAATTGAAGCGGGTGGGTGACATGGCCTGGATGATTTGACATAGAATTACCCAAAACAAAATGTCTTTGGCATAAGATACCCCAACAAGAGTTGACATGCCGTAAAATCTAACCAGCCAGCCAACCAGCTAACAAATATATAAATACGGATATTCTTATTATCAACATCTATCGATATACCCGAGGGCACATGCATATGCTAGCAAAAACGTAAAATCCAACTGGCCAACTAAAATATTATTGCACTTATTGTCTTCCATAATTTTAATCCAATCACCAGGAAGTTGAAAGACAGCAAAAAAGGTTAACATTAGTTTGAATGATTTCGACCAGATGTTCTCATCAAAATCTCAGCACGACCACCAATGTCCTAGATAAGGAAATGAAAAAATGACAATTTTGATAAGAACTCCATTGATAACAATGGGGAACAAATATTTAGCGGAATTAGCAATCTCTTTTTTTGGTTGGATATTTTGACCAAATTAATAATTTTGGTTGAAATAGTTAATTAGAAATTCAAATAAAGTTTTTTGGTTTAAGTACATTTAACTAATCGTTCCTTGCTACTGGTACCATTTAACCTAGTGCAGTCTGTCACATGTTACCTATAGAGACGAATATTTTAAGACCAAATTAATAATTCTGGTTAAAATAGTTAATTAGAAATTCAAAGAAAGTTTTTTGATTTAAGTACATTTAACTAATCGTTACTTGCTACTGGTACCATTTAACCTAATGCAGTCTGTCACATGTTACTTATAAAAGCGAATACTTTAAGACCAAATTGAACATTCTGATTAAAGTAGTTAATTAAAAATTCAAAGAATGTTTTTTAGGTTTAATTGTTTGTTTGTTTATTTGTTTGTTTGTTTGTTCATTTATTTATTGATTTTAATGGCATATCAACCCGTCTGGGGTTATGTTATGCCTAACGGTTAGGAAGTTATACATATCGTGTATTTATATTTATATTTTTTAGTAATTGGTTTTAACAATGTGTTAGCATTATTGGGGATTATGTTGTATGGTATTGATTTGTTTCATGTCTATATTTTTTGGTATAATTTTATTTCCCTCAAAAGGGAGAGAATATCCTCCATGTTGACATTTTCAAACAGATCTTTCATATTGTTTGCTTTAAAATAACGGTTTCTGATGTGAGCAAAAAAAACTGCATTCCATGAATAAATGTTTAACTGTCAAAGGTGTTTGACATGTTTCACACTGTGGTTGTTGTTCTTGTTTGTGTATCTAGGAGTGTGTTAGTCTTGTATGACCAATGAGTAATCGGGACACAATGACTTGTTCCTTTCTAGACTTCTTTAAAGTTGGTCTCCAGCCTCCCAATTTGAGTTTGATTAGTTTTTTTTGTTTAAATACATTTAACCAATCGTCTCCTGCTACTGGTACCATTTAACCTAGTGCAGTCTGTCACATGTTACCTATAGAGTCGAAAACTTTAAGACCAAATTGAAAATACTGGTTAAAATACTTAATTAGAAATTCAAAGAATGTTCTTTTGGTTTAAGTACATTTAACTAATCGTTCCTTGCTAGTGGTACCATGTAACCTGATTCAGCCTGTCACATGTTCCTAACTCTGGATTAAATAGAACAAAGTTGGTTTAAAAAAATGTGTTTAAAAAATTAAATTAAAAAAAAATTGATCCGGCATTAAATAGCCTGGAAAGGGTTGATATGCCGTAAAACAAAATGAACAAACAAGCATAGAAAGTAAGATATTCATACTATATCTAAAAAAAATGTTCTTTAACTACTACTGATATATATATATATTATTTATATTTTGCTTGAAGGCAATTATAAATGCATGTATCGCATAAAATTCGATAATTATAGAAAATAATCTTAAGTAAATCCCGCACAGACTGTTTCGACTTTATTAAGTCTCTTCAGCGATGTATACTAACGACTACCCTCCGACAGGAATCGAAACCGGGACTTCACAGGCATAGTCAGAGACCATATCCGTTCGGCCGCCGGTACATAGCGAACAATCCCTGCGAAATTAACCTTGTCAATGATACTATTACACGCCCCTGCCATAGTAGGTAAGTGGACGTTATTTAGTAAACAAACCCGGCCGTAAGCTCTTCGGCGAAGTGAAAAAGATTTTTGGATGTTTGTTTTTATAGAAGGCATTGTTGAATAAATTAATTTATTTTTGCTTGAAGGCAATTATAAATGCATGTATCGCATAAAATTCGATAATTATAGAAAATTAATCTTGACAAGTAAATCCCGCAAAGGATGGCTCGCTATGCAGAACACCGTACAGACTGTTTCGACTTTATTAAGTCTCTTCAGCGATGTATACTAACGACTCCCCTCCGACAGGAATCGAAACCGGGACTTCACAGGCATAGTCAGAGACCATATCCGTTCGGCCGCCGGTACATAGCGAACAATCCCTGCGAAATTAACCTTGTCAATGAATACTATTACCGCCCCTGCCATAGTAGGTAAGTGACGTTTTATATATATATATATAATATTATACATACACAAACACACACACACACACACACACACACACACACACACACACACACATATATATATATATATATATATATATATATAATATATATTAATGTGGAGGCTGGAAGGAGAAGAATTGATGAGAAAGGTGTTATAGACATTTTAAAATGTGTGTACTGCATATGAAATTAATTTTGTTTAAGGATGGCTTGTATTGTTTTATATCCCCTAAGAGATTGCATTGGATTCACCTCAACCACATTGTCACGTCGTCTAATCCTCCATTTAACAGATAATAGCTCCATTTCACAACACCTAAAATTACATTCATGACCCCACTCTAATTACCGAAATATTCTAACGGAAAATACACACATTCTGCACAAAGAAAAAAAATAAACAAAAACTCCAAATACTAGAAGCTTTATACATAAAACAATACAAACCATCCTTAAACAAAATTAATTTCCAATGCAGTACATACATTTAAATTATATATATATATATATATATATATATATATATATAATAGTATTTTGATACTTTGCTTTTGAAGCATTGTTAAGTATATTATTATTTATATTTTTGAAGGTAATTACAATGAATATAACGTATAGCTGCATCCTCAACATATACATAGATAGAATTTGATAATTATAATTGAAATAATCACGACAAGCAAACTCGGCGAATACCGCGTGCGACGTGTGGAACACTGAACAGCTGTTTCAACCTTATTAGGTCTCATCAGCAGTGTATAGCTACGATCTCCCCACCTCCGACAGAGATCGAACCAGATCACCCAGAACGCAGAGTCAGAGACTCTACCCCTAGGCCACCGGTACGCCACACACGAAACTCGCCAAATCAACTTGTCAATGATAAATGCGCCACTACTATACAGAACTTGTGTAGGTAGTATAGTGAGCGTTAAAAACTTGGTAGTCTGAAGCATATTACAAGTTTTTAATCGCAAATTAGGCCTCGCTCAGGCGTAGGGATAATAGTATTGTTACATATTAATTGGAATCCTATTACTTTTTAAGGTAGTATAGAAATCCTTATGGCGATCAGTACAGCTGATGGCCTTGAGAGTGAGTGACAATGCTTGACCTCACTCTCACCTTGCTTTCTGGGGATAGAATCGTGGGAACGGAACCCCGATAGAAAGCCCCCCTTCCGGTTTAAGGTAAGCAACTTAGTGAGTTGCAGTTAGTCAGTTGAGAGTTAGGACTGAAGCTAGCAAGATGTGACTCTCTGCGCGCATTTTGTCTGGTTCTGGGGATCCGGAATAAAATAACATCAAAGGTAAATCGAAGTCTTGTTGTTATTACTAAAAGCTAACAATGACACAAGGCTTCTGATAAGAAATGGTCCCCAGCAGAACCAGACACGGAATCCCCAGATAAGAAAGACCAGACGAGACCTGTAGAAAATATACCCGACCATTAGAAGACTATTAGAAGATAGAAGACTAGACAGAGAAGAAAAGAAAAGGCGCTACGTAACAGTATTTTGATAGTATTATCTGCGTTATTCGGACTATTGTACCCATCTTCGTTGTTATTTGTACAACGTTTCGGCCGATATACCCTCCGGCCTTCTTCAGGTATTTCTTGTCGGACTCGGGAACCTTCTTTTCGATCTCGGGAACTTTCTTGTCGTATTCAGGAGCCATCACGGAACTTTGAACCTAACCCTTTATTTAAAAAAAATGTTCTTTAACTACTACTGAGAAAGTGAGAGAGAAAGATACAGAGAAAGAGACAGAGAAAGGGGGTAAGACTAAGAGAGGGGAGAAAAAGAAAGAGAGAGATAGATAGAGAGAGAGAGAGGGACAAAGAATGGAAGAGAGGAAAAGAGAGAAAGAAAGAATGAGAGAAAGATAGATAGAGAGAGAGAGAGAAAGAAAGAGTGGGGGAATGGAAAAGAGAGAAAGTAAGAGAGAAAGAGAGAAGAGAGAGAGAGAGAGAGAGAGAGAAAGGTGGAGACAGAGAGAGGGGGAGAGAGGAGGAAAGTAAGAGAGAAAGAGAGAGAGGTGGAGACAGAGAGAGGGGAGAGAGGAGGAAAGTAAGAGGAAAGACAGAGAGAGAGAGAGGGGGGTAGAGAGAAAGTAACCATTCCTAAATAAACCTGTCTTTTATATAGTTATTTACTAAGCTTAGCTTAAATGTGGCACAAGGCCAGAAGTATGGGGCGCCCATTGAAAATCGAACTCACTAACAATGGTCTACTAAGCTAGCTTGCTAACCATAAGCCTACATGATGTCGTTGTCACCGATGACTCCTATACCACCTGCGTAGTCTAGCGACTCACCCCCACCGGGAACGGTCGCTGCTTTGTCGGTGACGATGTCGCTGATAATGAGTGATTGTCTAATAGCCGAGAGCAAACAAACACAAAAACTACAACTTGCCTCTAATCGAGAAGATATTTCGTTGTTAAATTATTCACTTAACCAGTCACAAAAATGGTGGAAATATGTGAAAACGGATAAAAGTGATTAACTGTTCGAACGGAAATTCACAAATCTTTCGCGGGTCTTTCCTTGTTGCGATATGTTGATTGATTGGTTGGTTGGTTGGTTGGTTGGTTTATATATATATATAAGTAAGTAAAGTAACTTGTTTTATCCATTCTTGATGTTTGGTTGGTTGGTTGGTTTTTATGGCATGTTATCCCTTGTTTGGTTATTTTATGCTGAACACATTTTGTTTTATTCATTCTTGTACCCAGTCATGGTTAACAGGATGAGAACAGTCTCTCCCCGTGGATTAAATAAAGGGGTAGGTTCGAAGTTCCATGAAGGCTCCCAATTACGACATGAAGGATTCCGTGTTCGAAGAGAAGGTTCCTAATTTCGAGAAGGTTCCCGAGTCCGACAAGAAATATCCGAAGAAGGCCGAAGAACACATCGACTGAAACGTTGCAAAGATAATGATCAAGATGATGACAATAGTCGAAATAATTCAAATTGACGGTTTGTTCAATTTGCTTCATAAAATTAATCCTCTCTTTTCAGAATGAGTATCGAAAATCATATCCTCATTTGTTACATTATGCTCTAGCATCGTCAGTCAATCAATTCTACAAATGTCAATCTTTACTGTTGTAGGGATTATCTTTCATTTGCTGGAAGAGTTATCTTCTCGCTGCGTTGCTGTTTGTTCCCACTAGGGGCACCTCTGGTATTTTCGGTATTCGAAAATCGACGAGAGAGTCCATTTAAAAAAAATGATCATACTGTGGTATGTCCACAGTCCTGCTAGCTCTGTATAAATGGACCCGCGAGACTACATTGCTAACCATTACACCTTAAACCACGGTAGGACGCCGGTGAGGTTTGTGCTCTTCTCATATATTTTTAGTTCTTTCTATGATACGTCTTCTCTTGTTGTATACTGGTCTCGAATTCACGCCGCTAAATTCGTGTATGTTAGTAGCGGATATCGTCACTAACCCACTAGCCATATGCTAGTAGTCAGCTACTTCAATAACAACAGATACGCGTATACAAAAGATGACTCTTCTTTATTTTCTTCGGTGTGTCGTAGGTGAGTGGCGGGCAGGGAAAATGACACTACGACTACTTATGAGTGGTGGAAGGTGGTTGGCGAGCCTCACTGCTCGCTTAGGAGCGCCCGACCGTATCGACGGTCAGACCCTTCTCTGCTCGCCGTCTCTCTCGGGTCTCTCCTCGGGTCTGCTTAAATATCGATGACCGCCCACACATTCCTTTGTTCCCTGACCGGAAGTCCCCTCCTTTTGTTGTTGTTAGTCTTTGTCCAGATGAGTCCTTTGTCACACCTCTTTTGTTACACTAAGACTTCTGTCTCGCCTATCTATTGTCTTCTCAGTTCAATTTTCCTTTGTCCCCTCGACTTCCCGCGCAAAACAAACAGTCAATCTGCAACATCCTCACCCAATTGTATCTGGCCACCATGTCCTCAACTTGGAAATGTTAAGATTATTTTATGGTTAACAGGGAACCACAACGTATTTCTACGTAGGCGTTAAGCATGACACGCACCTGTGACCACTTAGATGATCGATGGAGTCTTGATCATTTCTACAACCCAACGTTAATTACGACTTTTATGATTGGTTGTCAAATACCACGTATAGACTGTTATCACGCATTTGATCGCATTTAGCGTTTCAGTCAGACATTTAACATTGTCAGATTGTCTCTCGCCCGGCAAGCTTGATATTCTTTTTATTGCCGATCAATTCTAACTCTACAGACCACTTCATTTTATCGGTCAGTATTTCAATGCACTTGCTTTTAATATCAAACTAACACACACACACACACACACACAAGCGCGCGCATACACACACACCACACACAATATATATATATATATATATATATATAATATATATATATATATATATATATATAAGTTAAAAGAAAGGAAATCCGATAATATGAGTAAGAAAAGGTGGAATGAAAAACATCACACAATGCTGTTAAAGAAGAAAACAATTTATAATATAATCATAGCTGATACTGATCAATATTTCGATTTTACAAAAATCATCATCAGAGCTCATTCACTCCCGTAGTTGTTTGGGTCGGAGAGGAAGTCAAAGTGAGTTTACAAAACAAAAACAAAAACAAAAAACTCACTTTGACTTTCCTCTCCGCCCAAACAACTACGGAGTGAATGAGCTCTGATGATGATTTTTGTAAAATCGAAAATATTGATCAGTATCAGCTATGATTATATTATAAATTGTTTTCTTCTTTAACAGCATTGTGTGATGTTTTCATTCCACCTTTCTTACATATATATATATATATATATATATATATATATATATATATATATATATATATATACCAAGCGTGTTGGTAAATCCTCGCGGTGAGAAAAAAACCAGCAAATAGTTTGATTGTAAAAATATACTACCAAACATCAACCGGGGAGAAAATTTTTTTGGAAAAAAGAAAAGACCAAGATAGTCGTACCAACAAAAAGTAATCTATTGGTACAGTATTTGGCCAAAAGAAAAAAACAATTTATATGTATATATATGAATATAAGATATATATATATATATATATATATATATATATATATATATATATATATATATATATTCATATAACCGCTAGGAGAATAAGCTATTAGTAAAAAAGTGCTCAATACCTAAGTAGAGCAAATAATAAAGATAAATTTAATGAGTCAGACGAACCTACTATTAGTTTCGCTTAATGCTCTTCAGGGCTAGGATCTGACTCTTAGCCCCGAAGAGCATTAAGCGAAACTAATAGTAGGTTCGTCTGACTCATTAGATTTATCTTATATATATATATATATATATATATATATATATATGTATAATATAGAATGAATAGAGAATGAATAGAAAATATTAGCATATAAAGGTGCTCAATGCTAAAATAGCAGAGCAGATTTACAATCAATAATATATTATATTATGGATATTATTATCTCGTTACTTTTTGTTTTATGCTTACGCAATTCTCTGACGAGAGTCAAAAAATCTATTTCGTAACTGTGTTTGCAAATATGAGATTATTCAATATATATATATATATATATATATATATATATATATATATATATATATATATATATATATAATGTTGTTCTGGTTCCAACAGGAGAAAATTTAATATTTTATAAAAAGAAGGTCTGCAAAATGTATTATGTTGTCAAAAATTTTTTTAAAATTATTCTTATCTTACATACGCGACATGTTTTTCTGATCTGTTGTCTTCTTCAGGCATTGAGTTATTATTTTGGCAGAATATGTCCGATATTTGATAGGTTGTGTGTGTTTCTGCACACACACACACACACACACACACACACACATATATATATATATATATATATATGTTCAAAAAATTAGACGTAAACATTTCCAAAGATCCTCTATACATTTTTAATTTTATAAGTAATATTGACTTGTGCAAAGAAAAGTTAAGGTTCTGTTAATATACGATTATTGTACAAACCAAATATTGAGACCAACCCAATATTTTTACCGGTAAGTCATTCCTTATATATATATATATATATATATATATATATATATATATATATATATATATATATATATGATAATTTTCACTGTATATATATATATATATGTATATATGTGTGTGTGTGCGGGGTTGTATGTCTATAATATGAAAGGTCTGCTAGGGGCAGGCTTTCCGTAGCGCACTGATCATATTTGAAGTCACCCTGGCGCAACACCATGAAGCGAAGAAGTCCAGAAGAAACCGGTGGCAACAAAGCATCGGCACATCAACATCTTCATGTACAACCTTCAAATGCGAAATCTGTTGTCGAGAATGTTTTTCGAACATTGGACATCACAGTCTTAGGAGGTGCTCTAAGTTCAGGGGCACAAGAACTATAATAATCTTCTGAGACTGCAATGCCGACGGAATGGAAATATATATATATATATATATATATATATATATATATATATATATATATATATATATTGATTTAGTGCGAAGTATGAGTAATGTATGAAATAAATGAGAAACAAAGTTGGATGTTATTTTTTTCATTCAATATTCCGAAGAAATGACCCTTCTTTTACACGGAGTTTTTTAGAATTCTCTCATATATTTCAATATAAATTAGACTCATCAGATATACCAACAAAGAAGCATACGTGGACTCCACAACAACAACAATATATATATATATATATATATATATATATATATTGGAGGATATGTGCTTAATTGAAGTCATACCTAATTTTGAAAATTCATTAGTTAATAATTAATGAATTTTAGGCGGGCATATATGTTCAAATGTAAGGCTAAATAAATCGAGAAAATGTCAATTCCTGTATGTACATTTCGACCTATTAGGTCTCATCAGCAAGGTTATAGTCATGGGAGACTGTTCCGTGTGTGACTCGAAACCTCGACTGTCAAGGTGACAGGCGGGGATTCTAACCGCTACACCAGCTGGCCTATCCCAGATTCTTCGTTCGTTGATGAGATCTAATAGGTCGAAATGTACATACAGGGATTAACATTTTCTCGATTTGTTTAGCCTTACATTTGAACATATATGTCCGCCTAAAATTCATTAATTATTAACTAATTAATTTTCAAAATTAAGTATGACTTCAATTAAGCACATATCCTCCAAAATTTGTCGGCTAAAAAAAGGCCATATCAAAAATAAACACATTGTTTGTTTACTTACTCTCATATATATATATACGTTCTCATCTCCCATTATTCTGAACAGATATTCAAGACTGTTTAGACAACACTTTTTTCATCGTAATTAATGTCCTGATGAACGTTTGATAAAAACCGAAACGATTTGTATAAATTCATCTTTTTGGTATACCCCGACAATCGAAACATAAAACAGACAAAATTATATATATATATATATATTAATATGAGATTTATCCAAAACTTGGTAGTAAGGGAGGATTCTATATGTGATTTCTAAGATCCACTGTATTAATATTGATGATCCAGTATGTATAAATACAGCGAATCTTTAAATCACTGAAGAGAGCTCAATGTATAATAAACTTTTTAGATTATATACAGAGCAATATTTATCAATAAAGGAAGGAAGAACTCAACACCGTAATTCTATAATAACGGAATTTTGGGAGGCTGTATTAAATCAACTTAGATTTATAAAGGCCCCAATTTTGGTCGAAATAAATTTATTATGGAATTACGGTGTTGAATTTTTCCTTCCTTTATTGATATATATATATATATATATATATATATATATATATATATATATATATATGATATGAGGACCCTTATGCATTATAATGCATCGACCGCACGTGGGTCGGTCATCAACAAAAATAAGACGGGAAAAATGACCGTTAGTAAAAACAGAACGCTGCTAGTCAAACGTTGGAATTAATAAAAAAATGCGCTGTCTATATTAAAAATAATATGAATTTTATTTAAAAATAAAATGAATTTTATTTAAAAATAAAATGAATCTCATTTTTGATTTTAAAATAATCAGAAGCATTATAGTTATAAAGTAAGACTCAAAAAAGTCTGATGTAGAGTTATAGAAAAGTGTAAAATATGTATAAAAAGTGTATATAGAATATCAAAATTATTGTAATACAATCCAACTGTAAAATAAGTAGCCCACTTTTATAGGTAAATCCGTGGTGTTTGTGGATAAATATCATCGAAGGAGTAAACATTCATATGTAAAGTTTTTTTTATAGACAAGTATGTGAAAATAAAATGGAAATAAATCCGACAGTATGAATATGATATAATATATATATTCACAAGTAAATAATCAAGTTTCAAAACTCCGACGTCACAGACATAGCCAGCACACACATAGACATTGTGAATGTGAGCGTGCCCGTGAACTAGCATGTTTAAACAAACGTGACACCAGGTGACACCAGGTGTCGGGTCTTCACCCCCCCCCCAAAAAAAAAAAAAACAAAGACCAGAATGACGAGACAATATGTCGAAATAAATCTACACCCAAGACAAGTTATCGATTCATTTATTCACAATACTCCGTATATGTAAAAATATATACGCAAATAATTATATGTACGCTTGAGTTCTCAATTTTGGTCGAATCCTATCAAGGAAACGCTTGGTATATTCCAATATATATATATATATATATATATATATATATATATAATATGAAAAATAGATGAAAAAATAGATGGAAATTAATCCGACAGTTGAATATAACGTTCGTTTTTGTAAATAGTCTTTTAACGGATATCTTTCTCTTTCTCGTCTATGTTGCTCGTTTGATGAAGACCAATTTATCGATTTGTCGAAACAGATTTCTGTCAGCACTACATAACATGCATTTGTTTTTCCCAAAATATTTAAATTTCATATATATATATTATATATATTATATATATATTATATATATATATATATATGAATGAATGAATGAAAACAAATAAAAGGTTTAGCTTTTATATTACATGGACAATATTTACAACCAATGGTTTCCTGCTAACGCATTCGTCAGGTAAACGAAATAGCTTTTTTTAAATGATAGAAATTTGTGTTACTTGTCAAGATCTATTTTCTATAATTATCGAATCTTATTCAGATTACATGCATTTATAATTTGCCTTCAAGCAGAAATATAAATAATAATTTTATTCAACTGGCTTCTATAAAAAACAAAACAAACATCCAAAAATCTTATATATATATATATAATATATATATATATATAATATTATATATATATAATATATATAAAGGTAGATAATATGAAACACACAGATGTTGTTCAAATAAAGTTTTTTATTATGCTGATATTTCAATATTTCGATCAACATGACAATTCTTTTTATTTGAACAACATCTGTGTGTTTCATATTATCAGATTATCTTACCCTTATATGCACTCGGATATATTTCCTCACTTTTGTTTCCTTTCGATACACCACACCTACACCGTCCCATACTCACGCCATAAAAGAGAATATTTGACGTCATATTTCAAACCGTTCCCGTTTTTTTCAAACCCTCAAAATTTTTTTAACAGACTGGAATAACAAGGACTATACACTCGCTTTTTCGTTATTCTGTGATAAATTAATTTTTCTATCACTTTCCATATACCAACAAATGCCCTGAAGATGATCTTAATTAATAGATCAAAACACTGCAGCGTCGGCCAATAACTCACCACTTAACCCATTTAAACCTGTGTTTTTTCATTTTTTCTTAATATACTATATATATATATATTATATATATATATATATAGTCATCCAATGACACGTGTCTGACTTATCAAATCTCTTCAGTGTGGCTAGACATTTGTAAGCTACCTACAGCCGGGATTGAAATCCGATCGTTTCAGCATCAGTCGGACAGCTTAACCGCTTCGCCTTACCTACAGAATGCCGAAGGGGATTTTAACGTGTTTAATACCCACATCTGTATGTATGTAAAGGCCGCATAGAGTGCTCCACATCCTTTATATAGGAGAGCGTTGCGTTTACGCGTTAGTTGGCGGTCATTCAGGAAATCCCCCCAAGTGCTAACCTCAGGGGTGGGGTATATACGGATATTCTGATTATCAACAACTCTAGATACACACGCGGGCCCACGATATACAAGCAAAAATAAAATATTATGGGATATACTAGCAAATATATGCACCCTCCGGGTGAAGTATTTAAGTTTAATGTAATAAATATATCATTATTAGAAGCTAATGAAACTAAATATGAATTGCAGATAAATGATTGAAACAGAGGGGTGTGTATAATCGAAAAATAGAACAACTGAAACTTACTAGTCTATCACTCTCGTCTTGTCATTGCTATATTTCCTAATTTAATACTTAGTTAAAATAGGAATAAGGAATTAAAATCGAATTATTTCTTCGTTAATCGATTTCTTTGAAGATTTATTGAAGAGATTTTTTATCATATTCATTAAGATAAAACCAAACAATTAAAAAATCATAATACTAAGCACATATTTATCAAGATCAAATCTTTAATTCAATATGCAAATTAGCCTTCCGGTTCACACTGTAAACTGCTATTTTAGTGTTTATATAATACAATTGCATATTATTCATTTGTAGAAGTTAACAGTTATTATTAATGTAAAACAATTTTATTAGGATTGAGGTTTAAATAGAAATAAAATCATGGAGAATGTGACGTCAATAACAAAGGAATTGTGACTTGAATAGTGATATAGTTTCGGTTACAGACAGGAAAGCACACAATCTCCATTATAATAAGATATATATATACATACATATATATTGCTAATTTCTCTATTGGTAAAACACACGTTCAGTGCCGGACACTTTTTCAACACACCTCGTATCTTAAAAAGAAAATAAACGTTTAATTTCATTCATTGTTAATTTCTATCTTTGTAAACACAGCCTTCAGTCTCGATTCTGTAGCGAACGGGCTATGGTATCAACGACTTAAGGTTTTGTCTTCGTGTATTTGTCGTATTTTATACCACAACAATAGGGCACCTCACGATAACATTATTAGCCGAGATGAAACAAGTCGGACTCTTTGTAGCGTAACCTATGCGTAATTTGATATTTTATTCTCGTGTGGATATATCAAAAGATAGATGCAAAGAACAATTCACGATGGAATTTACCAAGGATATTTCATTGCCTGAGTAAATTAGCAAAATGAATACAAGAATAACAGGAATTACAAGAAAAAGCTTATAGAGAGTTCAGTAAAGGACTTTACTAACACAAAAGAAAGAATCTTTATTGTGAGTAAACGAGTCGTTATATATATATATATATATATATATAATATATATATATATATATATATATATATAAATATAATATATGTATATATATATAATTTGTATATATATATGTTATATATATATATGTATGTATATATATATATATATATATGTATATATATATATGTATGTATATTATATATATATACATATATACATACATATATAATATATGTATATATATATATAACATTATATATAATACTATTATATACATATATATATAATATATATACATACTATATATATATACATACATATAACATATATACATATACATACATATATAATATACATATATATAATTACATATAATATATATATATACATTATACAATACATATATATATTACACTATATATATATACAATATATATAATATACATATATATATATAATAATACATATATATATATACATACATATATACATATATACGATATAATATATATATATACATACATATATACATATATTTATATATATATATATATACATCAATAACTATATATATTATATATATATATATAATATAATATATAATATACCAAACTTGTTGGTAAATCCTCGCGGTGAGAAAAAAACAGCAAATAGTTTGATTGTTAAAAATATACTACCACACATCACCGGGAAGAAAAAATTTTTGTAAAAAAAAGAAAAGAACCAAGATAATCGTACCAACAAAAAATAATCTATTAGCCAAAAAGAAAAAAACAATTTATATGCATATATAATATATATATATATATATATTATATATATATATATATATATATATATTATATACAACCCGCCAGGGACTAAAGCTAATAAGTAAAAGTGCTCAATATCTAAGTAGAGCAAATAATAAAGATAAATCTAATGAGTCAGACGAACCTACTAAAAGTTTCGCTTAATGCTCTTCAGAGCTAAGATCTTAGCCTTAAGAGCATTAAGCGAAACTTTTAGTAGATTCGTCTGACTCATTAGATTTATCTTTTATATATATATATATATTATATTATTATATATATATATATATATATATATATATATATATATATAATATTAATAGATAATATAAAATGTTGAATGAAGGAATGTCCTTGTGTTTAGGTCTTTAGGGAACATATCTTATATATAATGAGAAATTGTGCGTTTTTCTGTTTGTAATCGAAAACTATAATACTGCCCATATTTACAATTCCTTACTTATTTACGTCTCGTTCTGTATGATTATTAATTCATGCCAACCTCAATTGTTGATAAAATTGTTTACATTAAATTAATTCTGTTGACAATATATCTACATGGTATTTACCACTTGTAACGGGGGCACAAGGCCCTAATAACGGTGGACCCCCACTTATAACCGGTCAGAACAAGGTTAAATTAAATGTGTGACCACACACGAACTGAAGCTCATGGGATGGATCCCCACGAAATTCCCACTCAAAAAGGGCGCTTCCGGCACTGGGCAATAAATCCAACCCTGCCCCTTTAACTCAAGGGACAGGTATTGCCTGGAGGGCTGTCCCCTGGGATCACGCCGTTAATTTCACTAACAGTCCTGTAGCTGAAGCCACTAGACATACAGTCTATGAAGGGCCAGTATTACGAATGTGTCTAAAATCCTGCAATGCGTCTCATATATCACTAAGAAATTAAAGTTTACTTTTTATATGGTGTGGTTAATTTGCATACTGGTTATTAACAAAACCGGGTTTAATAAATGATTACTTGGTGTTATTGATCTCTGATATTATTGTTTTATTCTCCAACGTATTAAAATTTTTATATACATTTTTATTTAATTTCATTAATCTTTATATTTGTTATAACGCTCTACTTACGTATTGAGCACTTTATATTTGTTACAACGCTGACTTATCCGAGTAATACTTATACCAACCAAATATTGAAACCAACCCAATATTTTAACCGGTAAGTCATTCATTTTTCACACACACACACACACATATATATATATATATATATATATATAATTAGTTTAGTCACGAATTGTGTAAGTTTATCAATGATCATTTAATCTATAGTCAAAATCATTAATACATAGAATAAATCTAATTTATTAACGATGTCTCTATGAAAATCTGAGTTAGATTTGCCTCAAAACTGCCCATGTTATTAGTGCATTTAAAATCCTGCAACGTGTCTTATATGCCACTAAGAAATTAAAGTTTACATAATATATGGTGTGGCTAATTTGCATATTGATTATTAACAAAACCGGGTTTAATAAATTATTACTTGGTGTTATTGATCTCTGATATATTTTATTATCAAATATGGATTATCAATCCTGCGAATGATAAAAAATATAGAACCCAATTAAAATATAATTAAAATAAGTGTGTGGAGAAAATTTAGAAAACAAACACAGGATGTTATGATGGATGGAAAATTTATCGTCGATACTCGAGTATTTCGGTTTTACAGTGGAAACCTTCTTCAGAACTATGAAAATAAGAAGAAAAACAAGGATTTATGTGGATAGAAGATGAAGGGTGTTTTGTATGCGTTGAATTAGACAAATATGTGGAAAAAGGTTATTTACCGTTAGTTACGTGGTATTTATAGGTGAGAGTTGATGACGTGATTATTGTAAGCGAAAGCAAAAATTAATGATCAGAATACGTGAGATCGAAAGTCGAACGTGATTGGCTTCTACGAGTAATGTTAAATTGTGACGTATTCCATATGAATATTAATGTAAAAAACGAGAGAAGTATTAATTGTTAAATTGTTTAACACACACACACACACACACACACACACACACACACACATATATATATATATATATATATATATTATATAATATTTCGTCATACAACGTGTGATAGCGATACCCTGTCCTTATCAGCCGCCAACTAGGAGTGGTAACACAGTTTCGGTAGCTCAAGGCGGAACTGCCACTCCCAGCGCTACCAAGCAGCTTTTGCCACCGGACAGGTTATTAAAAAAATATGTTGTGTTATTATTACTATTGCCGACGTTTGTAGTTCTGTATCTATTAAATATTGATTTGCTTATATGTGAGGCCCCAACCCCTTTTTATCATATGGGTGCTAGAAGGCGGTGGCTGCGGGTCTACATGTCCTGGGAATGACGTTAAACTCTATCTGATGGTGAGGTTCCAGTTTTGGAGGTTTGGGGAATGTGGAGCACCCCTTCATCACCATTGCTCCCTGGTCCACTCTGACCCGGAGTGGTAGTACCTGTGAGGGTCCCATCTATGGGTTAAATAGAAAAATGTATTTATAAAAAATTGTATTATCCATTAAGAATTGATTTATTTCAAAACTTTATCGGCATTAAATGACCCATTGAGGTTGATATGCCGTAAAACAAACCAAACCAAACCAATAATTAGATGTGAGGATATATTAAAGAAAATAAATAAAAATTAAAATAAGTGTAATCTTTTTATATGTGTTCTTATTTAATTTTGTTTTTCTTTCTAATTTAATATATTTCATTACACTAAAACTTAAATACTTGTTACTGGTGGAGGGGGCGCATATACTTGCTAGCAATATAGATGTTCAATGATGGAATATCCTAATCTACAGGTTGCAGCGTCTTTAGTGAAGATACGTGTCAGAGAAAAATAGGTTCTGAATAAAGACTTACATGTTTAGGACATACTACAGTATGTCATTTAACACAAGGTTGTCGGGGGGCATCAAGATCCCTTTCCGAGGAGAGTACTCTGTTTCAAGGTATGTCGAGATCAAAAGATAGAAAAAGGGATTTTGACTTTACCAATTTCTCGTTATACACTACGTTGACCACGACCTCTAGTGGTAATTCGCAGTACCATTTGCAGACACGGGATGTAATTAGCTTTTGTGTCCCCTTGCGTCAAATAGCAGAACTGTGGCAGTTAAGGCATGTAGACACTAAAATAGTTTTTTTTAACCTGCCCAGCATGTTAACGAAAATTAATTTCATTCATTGTTCTTTTCTGTCTTGGTAAATACAGCTTCAGTCTCGATACTTTTTGAACTCATCTCGTATTTCGAATAGAATTAACGTTTCATTCATTGTTCATTTCTGTTCTGGTAAATACAGCTTCAGTCTGAATACTTTTTCAACACCTCGTATTTTGAAGAAAATTAACGTTTCATTCATTGTTCATTTCTGTTTTGGTAAATACAGCTTCAATCTCGATACTTTTTCAACACCTCGTATTTTGAAGAAAATTAACGTTTCATTCATTGTTCATTTCTGTTTTGGTAAATACAGCTTCAATCTCGATACTTTTTCAACACCTCGTATTTTGAAGAAAATTAACGTTTCATTCATTGTTCATTTCTGTTTTGGTAAATACAGCTTTAGTCTCGATACCTCTTAAATAAAATTAACGTTTCATTCAGTTTTCCTTTCTGTCTTCCTAAATATAGCTTCAGTCTCGATACTTTTTCCACACACGACGGATTTTAAAGAAAATGTACGTTTCATGTATTGTTCATTTCTCCATTGGTAAATACAGCTTTACTCTCGATACCTTTTTGAACACTACTCGCATTTTAAAGAAAACTATGGTTTCACTCATAATTCATTTCTATCTTAGTAAATACAGATTTATTCTCGATAATTCTTATATTTTGAAAAAAATGAACATTTCAATTATTTTTCATTACTGTAATGGCAAAAACATCTTTTTGAATACCTCGTGTTATATACCCATACACACATGGTCATGTTGCGGGTATATACACAATGAAAGTTATTTTGATATAGAGGGGAGAGAGGTAGACAGACAGAGATACATAACTTTCTTTCTTCTTCGTTAGCCTATCGTGATCGCTTAGCCTTTTCTATTCTTTCTCTTCATGGTCGCCATGTTGGATTCTATCTTGTTGGTTGTTCATCTTGATTCATTTTCTTTCTTGGACGGTCTTCTAACTAAAGCATGCATCAACCAACAACGCCATACTGTTCTTTTAAAAACCTTTTATTTAGTTAACTAAGTTTCTTTTCTTACTAACTAACACACAGTGGTGAGTTGAGTCGGCCGAAGCAAACGGGACGTCTCTCCTGCTCTAAATATCGGCTCGAACTGAGTAACTAATTCAATTCATGTGATGTGCGAGACTTCAATTGTCAGTAATTTTCCGTCCGTGATATGAAAGGGACCATCCCTGTAGAAATACAGGGGGTTGCCAATAATCTATGACACCACATTGATTATGCAACACTCGTAGTTTGAAGAAAATTAACACTTCATTCAATATCAATTTCTATCTTGGTAAATACAGCTTCAGTTTCAATACATTTTTGAAAACGCCTTTTATTATTTCATTGTTAATTTCTTTTCTTTTTTTCTTTCGAAAATCCAGCTTCAAATCCCAATACTTTTTGAACACACCTTGTAAGGAATTGTCGCTCGGATGAATGAACTTTCCGCATGGAATCAGTTTACCATTCTTTTAAGTGAAACTTTAGCGACAGTTGTCACCAATCAAATAAATTCTATAGAATATACGACGATATTGATTCTTAATGCAATACTTTGGTCACAGACAAAAACCTTGCGGGTGACACCATTTGTGTGTGCTTTTTTTTCTGTCTCATATCCAATTCTTTGAACATAACAAAGATGGCTTTTATTTGTCTCCTCCTCATCTTTATTGCTCCTTTTCTTGCTTGAATACGGAGGCTTGTGTCAGCTCCGATAAAGGAACTGATTTTTACCATTCTGCTTTCAGAAATAAAGAAAGAAAGAAAGAAAGAAATGAAAAGACTTGGATAGATAGATATATAGATAGGCAAACTAATTGATAAAGAAAGAAAGAGAAAAAGAAAGAAGGAAAGACAGAAAGAGACGTGAATAGATATTTAGATAGGCAAACTGGTTGAGGAAGAAAGAAAGAAAGAAAGAAAGAAAAAAAGAATAAATAAAGAGATGTCGATAGATAGATAGATAGATAGATAGGCAAACTGACCGAGAAAGAAAGAATGAAAGAAATAATGAAAGAAAGAAAGTAAAAAGAAAGAAAGAAAAAAAGAACGGAAGAGATGGGGATAGATAGATTGATAGATAGATTGATAGATAGGCAAACTGATCGAGGAAGAAAGATAGAAAAAATGAATAGAGAAATATCATTAGATAGATAGATAGGCAAACTGTCTCACAAAGAAAGAAAGAAAGAAAGAAAGAAAGAAAGAAAGAAATGAAAAGGCTTAGATAGATAGATAGATAGATAGATAGATAGGTAATCTGACCGAGAAAGAAACAAAGAAAGAAATGGAAAGGCTTAGACAGATAGATAGGCAATTTGACTGAGAAAGAAAGAAATGAAAAGACTTAGATAGAAAAGCAATCATGCTTTTATAGACCAATTTTTAGGAGTAGGGAAGCTCTAGATCTCATTTTACAGACAAAAATAGATTACAAAAAGACGCCATGTTTCGCGACCCCACTCAAATTTGGAGAGTTAAAATCGATATAACTCCGCCAACTTTTGGAATTTGAAGCTCACATTTTGGGGATTGTCTAACTTTAACACACTCCATACCTGTACAAAATTTCAGAAAAATTGAAGGGGGCGGGTGACATGACCTGGAGGATTTGACATAGAATTACCCAAAACAAAATGTATTTGGCATAAGATACCCCAACAAGAGTTGACATGCCGTAAAATCTAACCAACCAGCCAACCAGCTAACAAATATATAAATACGGATATATTTATTATCAACATCTATCGATATATCCGAGGGCACATGCATATGCTAGCAAAAACGTAAAATCCAACTGGCCAACTAAAATATTATTGCACTTATTGTCTTCCATAATTTTAATCCAATCACCAGGAAGTTGAAAGACAGCAAAAAAGGTTAACACTAGTTTGAATGATTTCGACCAGATGTTCTCATCAAAATCTCAGCACGACCACCAATGTCCGAGATAAGGAAATGAAAAAAATGACAATTTTGATAAGAACTCCATTGATAACAATGGGGAACAAATATTTAGCGGAATTAGCAATCTCTTTTTTTGGTTGGATATTTTGACCAAATTAATAATTCTGGTTGAAATAGTTAATTAGAAATTCAAATAAAGTTTTTTGGTTTAAGTACATTTAACTAACCGTTCCATGCTACTGGTACCATTTAACCTAGTGCAGTCTGTCACATGTTACCTATAAAGGCGAATATTTTAAGACTAAATCAATAATTCTGGTTGAAGTAGTTAATTAGAAATTCAAAGAAAGTTTTTTGGTTTAAGTACATTTAACTAATCGTTCCTTGCTACTGGTACCATTTAACCTAGTGCAGTCTGTCACATGTTACCTATAGAGACGAATACTTTAAGACCAAATTAATAATTCTGGTTAAAATAGTTAATTAGAAATTCAAAGATTTTTTTTTATTCAAGTACATTTAACTAATCGTTCCTTGCTACTGGTACCATTTAACCTAGTGCAGTCTGTCACATGTTACTTATAGAGACGAATATTTTAAGACCAAATTAATAATTCTGGTTAAAATAGTTAATTAAAAATTCAAAGAAAGTTTTTTGGTTTAAGTACATTTAACAAATCGTTTCTTGCTACTGGTACCATTTAACCTAGTGCAGTCTGTCACATGTTACCTATAGAGACGAATACTTTAAGATCAAATTGAAAATTCTGGTTAAAATAGTCAATTAGAAATTCAAATAAAGTTTTTTGGTTTAAGTACATTTAACAAATCGCTCCATGCTACTGGTACCATTTAACCTAGTGCAGTCTGTCACATGTTACCTATAGAGACGAATACTTTAAGATCAAATTAATAATTCTGGTTAAAATAGTTAATTAAAAATTCAAAGAAATTTTTGGTTTAAGTACATTTAACAAATCGTTTCTTGCTACTGGTACCATTTAACCTAGTGCAGTCTGTCACATGTTACCTATAGAGACGAATACTTTAAGATCAAATTAATAATTCTGGTTAAAATAGTTAATTAGAAATTCACAGAAAGTTTTTTTGGTTTAAGTACATTTAACTAATCGTTCCATGCTACTGGTACCATTTAACCTAGTGCAGTCTGTCACATGTTACCTATAGAGACGAATACTTTAAGATCAAATTAATAATTCTGGTTAAAATAGTTAATTAGAAATTCACAGAAAGTTTTTTTGGTTTAAGTACATTTAACTAATCGTTCCATGCTACTGGTACCATTTAACCTAGTGCAGTCTGTCACATGTTACCTATAGAGACGAATACTTTAAGATCAATTAATAATTCTGGTTAAAATAGTTAATTAGAAATTCACAGAAAGTTTTTTTGGTTTAAGTACATTAACTAATCGTTCCATGCTACTGGTACCATTTAACCTAGTGCAGTCTGTCACATGTTACCTATAGAGACGAATACTTTAAGATCAAATTAATAATTCTGGTTAAATAGTTAATTAGAAATTCACAGAAAGTTTTTTTGGTTTAAGTACATTTAACTAATCGTTCCATGCTACTGGTACCATTTAACTAGTGCAGTCTGTCACATGTTACTATAGAGACGAATACTTTAAGATCAAATTAATAATTCTGGTTAAAATAGTTAATTAGAAATTCACAGAAAGTTTTTTTGGTTTAAGTACATTTAACTATCGTTCCTTGCTACTGGTACCATTTAACCTAGTGCAGTCTGTCACATGTTACCTATAGAGACGAATACTTTAAGATCAATTAATAATTCTGGTTGAAATAGTTAATTAGAAATTCAAATAAAGTTTTTTTGGTTTAAGTACATTAACTAATCGTCCTTGCTACTGGTAATTTAACCTAGTGCAGTCTGTCACATGTTACCTATAGAGACGAATACTTTAAGATCAAATTAATAATTCTGGTTGAAATAGTTAATTAAAATTCAAAGAAAGTTTTTTTTGGTTTAAGTACATTTAACTAATCGTTCCTTGCTACTGGTACCATTTAACCTAGTGCAGTCTGTCACATGTTACCTATAGAGACGAATACTTTAAGATCAAATTAATAATTCTGGTTGAAATAGTTAATTAGAAATTCACAGAAAGTTTTTTTGTTTAAGTACATTTAACTAATCGTTCCTTGCTACTGGTACCATTTAACCTAGTGCAGTCTGTCACATGTTACCTATAGAGACGAATACTTTAAGATCAATTAATAATTCTGGTTAAAATAGTTAATTAGAAATTCACAGAAAGTTTTTTTGGTTTAAGTACATTTAACTAATCGTTCCTTGCTACTGGTACCATTTAACCTAGTGCAGTCTGTCACATGTTACCTATAGAGACGAATACTTTAAGATCAAATTAATAATTCTGGTTGAAATAGTTAATTAGAAATTCAAATAAAGTTTTTTTGGTTTAAGTACATTTAACTAATCGTTCCTTGCTACTGGTACCATTTAACCTAGTGCAGTCTGTCACATGTTACCTATAGAGACGAATACTTTAAGATCAAATTAATAATTCTGGTTGAAATAGTTAATTAAAAATTCAAAGAAAGTTTTTTTGGTTTAAGTACATTTAACTAATCGTTCCTTGCTACTGGTACCATTTAACCTAGTGCAGTCTGTCACATGTTACCTATAGAGACGAATACTTTAAGATCAAATTAATAATTCTGGTTGAAATAGTTAATTAGAAATTCAAATAAAGTTTTTTTGGTTTAAGTACATTTAACAAATCGCTCCATGCTACTGGTACCATTTAACCTAGTGCAGTCTGTCACATGTTACCTATAGAGGCGAATATTTTAAGACTAAATCAATAATTCTGGTTGAAATAGTTAATTAGAAATTCAAATAAAGTTTTTTGGTTTAAGTACATTTAACTAATCGTTCCTTGCTACTGGTACCATTTAACCTAGTGCAGTCTGTCACATGTTACCTATAGAGACGAATACTTTAAGACCAAATCAATAATTCTGGTTGAAATAGTTACTTAGAAATTCAAATAAAGTTTTTGGTTTAAGTACATTTAACAAATCGCTCCATGCTACTGGTACCATTTAACCTAGTGCAGTCTGTCACATGTTACCTATAAAGGCGAATACTTTAAGACCAAATTGAAAATTCTGGTTAAAATAGTTAATTAAAAATTCAAAGAATGTTTTTTTAGGTTTAATTGTTTGTTTGTTTATTTGTTTGTTTGTTTATTTATTTATTGATTTTAATGGCATATCAACCCGTCTGGGGTTATGTTATGCCTAACGGTTAGGAAGTTATACATATCGTGTATTTATATTTATATTTTTTAGTAATTGGTTTTAACCTTGTGTTAGCATTATTGGGGATTATGTTGTATGGTATTGGTTTGTTTCATGTCTATATTCTATGGTATAATTTTATTTCCCTCAAAAAAGGGAGAATATCCCCCATGTTGACATTTTCAAACAGATCTTTCATATTGTTTGCTTTAAAATAACGGTTTCTGATGTGAGCAAAAAAAACTGCATTCCATGAATAAATGTTTAACTGTCAAAGGTGTTTGACATGTCTCACACTGTGGTTGTTGTTCTTGTTTGTGTATACAGGAGTGCGTTAGTTTTGTATGACCAATGCGTAATCGGGACACAATGACTTGTTCCTTTCTAGACTTCCTTAAAGTTGGTCTCCAGCCTCCCAATTTGAGTTTGATTAGTTTTTTTTGTTTAAATACATTTAACCAATCGTCTCCTGCTACTGGTACCATTTAACCTAGTGCAGTCTGTCACATGTTACCTATAGAGTCGAATACTTTAAGACAAAATTGAAAATTCTGGTTAAAATAATTAATTAGAAATTCAAAGAATGTTTTTTTGGTTTAAGTACATTTAACTAATCGTTCCTTGCTAGTGGTACCATGTAAACTGATGCAGCCTATCACGTGTTCCGATCTCTGGATTAAATAGAACAAAGTTGGTTTAAAAAATGTGTTTAAAAAATTAAGTTTAAAAGAAAATTGATTCGGCATTAAATAGCCCGGAAAGGGTTGATATGCCGTAAAACAAATGAACAAACAAGCATAGAAAGTAAGATATTCATACTATATCTAAAAAATTGTTCTTTAACTACTACTGATATATATATATATATATATATATATATATATACATACATGCACACACACACACACACACACACACACATATATATATATATATATATATATATATATATATATATATATTAATGTGGAGGCTGGAAGGAGAAGAATTGATGAGAAAGGTGTTATAGGCATTTTAAAATGTGTGTACTGCATTGGAAATTAATTTTGTTTAAGGATGGTTTGTATTCTTTTATGTCCCCTATGAAATTGCAGTCTCCCAGAAAATGAAAATACATGCATTGGATTCACCTCAACCACATTGTCACGTCGTCTAACCCTCCATTTAACAGATAATAGCTCCATTTCACACCACCTAAAATAACATTCATGTCCCCACTCTAATTACCGAAATATTCTAACGGAAAATACACACATTCTGCACAAAGAAAAAAAATAAACAAAAACTCCAAATACTAGAAGCTATATACATAAAACAATACAAACCATCCTTAAACAAAATTAATTTCCAATGCAGTACGTATATATATATATATATAATATATATATATATATATATATATAATAGTATTTTGATACTTTGCTTTTGAAGCATTGTTAAGTATATTATTATTTATATTTTTGAAGGTAATTACAATGAATATAACGTATAGCTGCATCCTCAACATATACATAGATAGAATTTGATAATTATAATTGAAATAATCACGACAAGCAAACTCGGTGAATACCGCGTGCGACGTGTGGAACACTGAACAGCTGTTTCAACCTTATTAGGTCTCATCAGCAGTGTATAGCTCCGATCTCCCCCCCACCCCGACAGAGATCGAACCAGATCACCCAGAACGTAGAGTCAGAGACTCTAACCCTAGACCACCGGCACGCCACACACGAAACTCGCCAAATCAACTTGTCAATGATAAATGCGCCACTACTATACAGAACTTGTGTAGGTAGTATAGTGAGCGTTAAAAACTTGGTAGTCTGAAGCATATTACAAGTTTTTAATCGCAAATTAGGCCTCGCTCAGGCGTAGGGATAATAGTATTGTTACATATTAATTGGAATCCTATTACTTTTTAAGGTAGTATAGAAATCCTTATGGCGATCAGTACAGCTGATGGCCTTGAGAGTGAGTGACAATGCTTGACCTCACTCTCACCTTGCTTTCTGGGGATAGAATCGTGGGAACGGAACCCGATAGAAAGCCCCCTTCCGGTTTAAGGGAAGCAACTTAGTGAGTTGCAGTTAGTCAGTTGAGAGTTAGGACTGAAGCTAGCAAGATGTGACTCTCTGCGCGCATTTTGTCTGGTTCTGGGGATCCGGAATAAAATAACATCAAAGGTAAATCGAAGTCTTGTTGTTATTACTAAAAGCTAACAATGACACAAGGCTTCTGATAAGAAATGGTCCCCAGCAGAACCAGACACGGAATCCCCAGATAAGAAAGACCAGACGAGACCTGTAGAAGATATACCAGACCATTAGAAGATAGAAGACTTGACAGAGAAGAAAAGAAAAGGCGCTACGTAACAGTATTTTGATAGTATTATCTGCGTTATTCGGACTATTGTCCCCATCTTCGTTGTTATTTGTACAACGTTTCGGCTGATATACCCTCCGGCCTTCTTCAGGTATTTCTTGTCGGACTCGGGAACCTTCTTTTCGAGCTGGGGAACTTTCTGGTCGTAATCGGGAGCCATCACGGAACTTTGAACCTAACCCTTTATTTAAAAAAAATGTTCTTTAACTACTACTGAGAAAGTGAGAGAGAAAGATACAGAGAAAGAGACAGAGAAAGGGGGAGAGACTGAGAGAGGGGAGAAAGAGAAAGTGAGAGAGAGAGAGAGAGAGAGAGAGAGAAAGGGAGAAAGAATGGAAGAGAGGAAAAGAGAGAAAGAAAGAATGAGAGAGAAAGATAGAGAGAGAGAGAGAGAAAGAAAGAGTGGGGAATGGAAAAGAGAGAAAGTAAGAGAGAAGAGAGAGAGAGAGAGAGAGAGAGAGAGAAAGGTGGAGACAGAGAGAGGGGGAGAGAGGAGGAAAGTAAGAGAGAAAGAGGAGAGGTGGAGACAGAGAGAGGGGGAGAAGGAGGAAGTAAGAGGGAAAGACAGAAGAGAGAGGAGGGGGTAGAGAGAAAGTAACCATTCCTAAATAAACCTGTCGTTTATATAGTTATTTACTAAGCTTAGCTTAAATGTGGCACAAGGCCAGAAGTATGGGGCGCTCATTGAAAATCGAACTCACTAACAATGGTCTACTAAGCTAGCTTGTTAACCATAAGCCTACATGATGTCGTTGTCACCGATGACTCCTATGCCACCTGCGTGGTCTAACGACTCACCCCCACCGGGAACGGTCGCTGCTTTGTCGGTGACGATGTCGCTGATAATGAGTGATTGTCTAATAGCCGAGAGCAAACAAACACAAAAACTACAACTTGCTTCTAACCGAGAAGATATTTCGTTGTTAAATTATTCACTTAACCAGTCACAAAAATGGTGGAAATATGTGAAAACGGATAAAAGTGATTAACTGTTCGAACGGAAATTCACAAATCTTTCGCGGGTCTTTCCTTGTTGCGATATGTTGATTGATTGGTTGGTTGGTTGGTTGGTTGGTTTATATATATATATAAGTAAGTAAAGTAACTTGTTTTATCCATTCTTGATGTTGGTTGGTTGGTTGGTTTTTATGGCATGTTATCCCTTGTTTGGTTATTTTATGCTGAACACATTTTGTTTTATTCATTCTTGTACCCAGTCATGGTTAACAGGATGAGAACAGTCTCTCCCCGTGGATTAAATAAAGGGGTAGGTTCGAAGTTCCATGAAGGTTCCCAATTACGACATGAAGGATTCCGTGTTCGAAGAGAAGGTTCCCGATTTCGAGAAGGTTCCCGAGTCCGACAAGAAATATCCGAAGAAGGCCGAAGAACACATCGACTAAAACGTTGCAAAGATAATGATCAAGATGATGACAATAGTCGAAATAATTCAAATTGACGGTTTGTTCAATTTGCTTCATAAAATTAATCCTCTCTTTTCAGAATGAGTATCGAAAATCATATCCTCATTTGTTATATTATGCTCTAACATTGTCAGTCAATCAATTCTACAGATGTCAATCTTTACTGTTGTAGGGGATTATCTTTCATTTGCTGGAAGAGTTATCTTCTCGCTGCGTTGCTGTTTGTTCCCACTAGGGGCACCTCTGGTATTTTCGGTATTCGAAAATCGACGAGAGAGTCCATTTAAAAAAAATGATCATACTGTGGTATGTCCACAGTCCTGCTAGCTCTGTATAAATGGACCCGCGAGACTACATTGCTAACCATTACACCTTAAACCACGTAGGACGCCGGTGAGGTTTGTGCTCTTCTCATATATTTTTAGTTCTTTCTATGATACGTCTTCTCTTGTTGTATACTGGTCTCGAATTCACGCCGCTAAATTCGTGTATGTTAGTAGCGGATATCGTCACTAACCACTAGCCATATGCTAGTAGTCAGCTACTTCAATAACAACAGATACGCGTATACAAAAGATGACTCTTCTTTATTTTCTTCGGTGTGTCGTAGGTGAGTGGCGGGCAGGGAAATGACACTACGACTACTTATGAGTGGTGGAAGGTGGTTGGCGAGCCTCACTGCTCGCTTAGGAGCCCGACCGTATCGACGGTCAGACCCTTCTCTGCTCGCCGTCTCTCTCGGGTCTCTCCTCGGTCTGCTTAAATATCGATGACCGCCACACATTCCTTTGTTCCCTGACCGGAAGTCCCCTCCTTTTGTTGTTGTTAGTCTTTGTCCAGATGAGTCCTTTGTCACACCTCTTTTGTTACACTAAGACTTCTGTCTCGCCTATCTATTGTCTTCTCAGTTCAATTTTCCTTTGTCCCCTCGACTTCCCGCGCAAAACAACACTCAATCTGCAACATCCT
The DNA here is from genome assembly GCA_023376005.1 of Doryteuthis pealeii. Lineage (NCBI taxonomy): Eukaryota > Metazoa > Mollusca > Cephalopoda > Myopsida > Loliginidae > Doryteuthis > Doryteuthis pealeii. Next base: position 30,774,761 of record CM042181.1, read on the forward strand.
CACCCAATTGTATCTGGCCACCATGTCCTCAACTTGGAAATGTTAAGATTATTTTATGGTTAACAGGGAACCACAACGTATTTCTACGTAGGCGTTAAGCATGACACGCACCTGTGACCACTTAGATGATCGATGGAGTCTTGATCATTTCTCCAACCCAATGTTAATTACGACTTTTATGATTGGTTGTCAAATACCACGTATAGACTGTTATCACGCATTTGGTCGCATTTAGCATTTCAGTCAGACATTTAACATTGTCAGATTGTCTCTCGCCCGGCAAGCTTGATATTCATTTTATTGCCGATCAATTCTAACTCTACAGACCACTTCATTTTATTGGTCAGTATTTTCAATGCACTTGCTTTTAATATCAAACTAACACACACACACACACACACACAAGCGCGCGCATACACACACACAAGCGCGCGCATACACAAACACAAACGCGCGCATACGCACACACACACACAATTTATATATATATATGAAGGAAGGGTGGATGGGTTTAGGATCCGACGATATGCTGTAGATAGAAGGAAAATGGTCAAGAAATGATCAACTCAAAACAAGTCACAGGGTGATACGTTTCGTCTGTATTCACAGACTTCCTCAGCCGTCTGAGACTTTATTAAAGCAAAGCATACGTTTAAATACTGTTGTGGTGGCGGTGCCGGGGAGGTCAGGGGGGTGAGTGTGTAGTGATGTGAGCTAAGGAGGAGCGGGGAGTTTTGGGTAGGATCAGTTGAGATGGAGGGGTAGAGGATGTTTGTTTGAAGTGCTGGGGCGTAACAGTGGTTGATGGGTCAATTTGTGGGTGTATATTGATTTATATTATTATATATATATATTATATTATATATATATATATATACAAGCGTGTTGGTAAATCCTCGCGGTGAGAAAAAAACCAGCAAATAGTTTGATTGTAAAAATATACTACCAAACATCAACCGGGGAGAAAATTTTTTTGGAAAAAAGAAAAGACCAAAATAGTCGTACCAACAAAAAGTAATCTATTGGTACAGTATTTGGCCAAAAGAAAAACAATTTATATGTATATATATATGTATATAAGATATATATATATATATATATATATATATATATTCATATAACGCTAGGAGAATAAGCTATTAGTAAAAAGTGCTCAATACCTAAGTAGAGCAAAATAATAAAGATAAATTTAATGAGTCAGACGAACCTACTATTAGTTTCGCTTAATGCTCTTCAGGGCTAGGATCTGACTCTTAGCCCGAAGAGCATTAAGCGAAACTAATAGTAGGTTCATCTGACTCATTAGATTTATCTTATATATATATATATATATATATATATATATATAATATAGAATGAATAGAGAATGAATAGAAAATATTGGCATATAAAGGTGCTCAATGCTAAAATAGCAGAGCAGATTTACAATCAATAATATATTATATTATGGATATTATTATCTCGTTACTATTTGTTTTATGCTTACGCAATTCTCTGACGAGAGTCAAAAATCTATTTCGTAACTGTGTTTGCAAATATGAGATTATTCAATATATATATATATATATATATATATATATATATATATATATATATATATATAATGTTGTTCTGGTTCCAACGGGAGAAAATTTAATATTTTATAAAAAAGAAGGTCTGCGAAATGTATTATGTTGTCAAAAAATTTTTTTAAATTATTTTTATCTTACATACGCGACATGTTTTTCTGATCTGTTTCTTCTTCAGCATTGAGTTATTTTGGCAGAATATGTCCGATATTTGATAGGTTGTGTGTGTTTCTGCACACACACACACACACACACACACACACACACATATATATATATATATATATATATATATATATATATATATATATGTTCAAAAAATTAGACGTAAACATTTCCAAAGATCCTCTATACATTTTTAATTTTATAAGTAATATTGACTTGTGCAAAGAAAAGTTAAGGTTCTGTTAATATACGATTATTGTACAAACCAAATATTGAGACCAACCAATATTTTTACCGGTAAGTCATTTCCTTTTGTATATATATCTATATATATATATATATATATATATATATATTATATATGATAATTTTACTATATATATATATATATATATATATATATATATATTATATATATATATATATATATACTTTAACACCCTACCACACAACCTTACACACTCAAATGCATTCTAATAAACACGCATTTCCAACAACGCAATCTCGAAAACAAGCAGAAATTAAATGGATTCTAAAATTACAAACTCACGTGAGGGGATTGAACGCTGACATCGGAATACTCCGTTATTATAATTTTTTTTACAGACGCTGCCGCTGTCAATAACGACAGAGACAAAGGATCCGTTGAACAGAAACAACAGTCATTTGATAAAGGGTATCTAACGAACCCGAAAATTTATGATAAAAAATGATTTTTAAAAAAAAGTGAATCCAATACTCCATAACATCGAGTTCATTCATTATTTTTAGATGCTCCGTAATAACGCCCAAGTTTTTAAAAAAACATAAATATATATATATATATATATATATATATATATATATATATATATATATGATAAGAACATATTTTAAAGATATAACAAACACAGGATGTTATGATTAGAGGATACACTTTTATGTGTCAATACTTAAGCATTTCGGTATATTGTACCATCTTCAGGACACTGTTAAGTAATGTTTATGTGAGGGACAAAATAAAAGATATTAAGTGTATAGTGAACGTGTGAATATAATGCTATTAACTGTTAATTTTTATATGCGCGTTTGTTTACGAAAGCCAATGACGTGATCATTGCATGTCATTGGCTTTCGTAAACAAACGCGCATATAAAAATTAACGGTTAATAACATCATATTCACACATTCACTATACACTTAAGATCTTTCATTTGTCCCTGACATAAACATTACTTAACAGTGTCCTGAAGATGGTACAATATACCGAATATGTATTGACACATAAAAGTGTTTTCCCTAATCATAACATCCTGTTTATTATATTTTTAAAATATGTTCTTCTCATATTGTCGGATTAATTTCCTCACCGTATTTCCATATATATATTATATATATATATATATATATATATATATATATAATATATATATATATATATACCAGTGGAACAATTCACTTATCTGGGAAGTAATATCTCTTCCACAGAGAGCGATGTTAATACGCGGATAGCAAAGGCATGGTCAGCCACAAATAGATTATCAGTCATATGGAAGTCCGATCTCCCTAACAAGCTAAAGCGACAGTTCTTCCAGGCTGTGGTTGTATCGGTGTTGCTATATGGCTGCACCACCTGGACCCTAACTAAACGTCTTGAGAATAAGCTAGATGGAAGCTGCACAAGGGTGCTGCGAGCAGTGTTGAACAAGTCATGGAAACAGCACCCCACAAGGAAACAGCTTTACGGTCACCTGCCCCCCATCTCACAAACTATCCGAGTGAGACGGACAAGGCACGCAGGACACTGCTGGAGAAGTAAGGATGAACCTCATAAGCGACGTTCTCCTGTGGAAGCCAACACATGGACATGCAAGTGTGGGGCGCCCAGCAAGGACCTACATTGACCAGCTATGTGAAGATGCTGGCTGTTCCGCAGAGGAGCTTCCAGGCGCAATGAATGATAGGGAGGGTTGGCGTAAGATTGTTGTCGATACCCGTGCTACATGCGCGACTGATCATGATGATGATGATGATGATGATATATATATATATATATATATATATATGTATGTATGTATGTATATACATGTAAGTTGAAAATGGAAATGAATCCGACGATATGTTGAAAGGAAAAATAAAGAAAAGAAAATGTTGAATGGATGAAACAGATTTAATAACACGTGTTTCGGCCAGGAGTTTGTTCATGTACACATGTATTCTATTTATTATTATCTTAAATATAAAATAAAATAAAAAATAATAGAAATTATAACCGCTTTAACTTCAAATATAAAACATTTTACTCTGATGAAGGCCGTTATTCTTTGTATGCTTAAAGGTTTTATTATATATATATACATATATATATATATATATTATTATTATAATGGAGATTGTGTGTTTTTCTGTCTGTAACCGAAACTATATTCCTACTCAAGTCACAATTCCCTTAGTTATTGACATCACATTCTCCATGATTTTATTTTTATCTAAACCTTAATTATTAATAAAATTTCTTACATTATTAATACTGTTAACTATGTCTACGTACTATTAACATGCAATTATATTTATATATACAACAAAATAGCGGTTTACAGTGTGAACGGGAAGGCTAATTTGCATATTAATATTAAAAAATCGAATTTAATAAATATGTGCTTAGTATTATTGATTTCTAACTGTTTGGTTTTATTTTAATGAATATAAGCAAAAATCTCTTCAATGAATCTTAAATGAAATCCATTAACAAGATAAAATAACTGTCATCTTATTCTTTACTTCCTCTTATAACTAAATACTAAATTAGAAAATAACAATGAAAGACGAGAGTGATGGAAGAGTAAATTTCAGTTGTTCTATTTTTTATTATACTCCCTCTGTTTCAAATCTTTTATATACTCCCTCTGTTTCAAATCTTTTTATCTGTATTCTTATTTAGTTTCATTAGCCTTTCTAATTTAATACAATATTTTATTACATTAAAACTTAAATACTTGCACCCGGAGGGTGCATATATTTGCTAGTATATATATATATATATTATATATATATATTATATATATATATATATATATAATATTGTACTTGTAGAACTGACCTCTTCTGTGAAGACGTGTCAACCACCATATTGTACATAGTATGGGTGCATCTTTCTAAGCAGACATTGTTAATATCATTCATAGTTATATATATATATATATATATATATATATATATATATATATATATATATATATACATATATAGACTGTTTACAGAAACTTCAGCGGTTGAACTCAGGTTCGTTTCTGTAAACAGTCTTTTTTTTTTTTTTAACGGATATCTTCTCTTCCCATCTATGTCGCTCTTGATGAAGACCAACTTATCGATTTGGTCGAAACAGTACTGTCAGCTATTACATAACAAACATCATTGTTTTTTCATAATGTTAAATTTCATACTGTCGGATTAATTTCCATCTATTTTTCATATTTGTCAAATGAAAAAACATTATATCTGGGACTTTTACACCTTGAAGACTTTCATCTATAACTACGGACTTATCAACGCCACAAGTAAATTTTGGAAATCTAACATCTTTTTCAAATTACCATGTGGACTTGTATATTTTTTAACAGCTGAAAAATAATACTATACTATTTTGATACCCACTTTACATTTTTATATAAACTTTTACAACAAACTCTTTTGAGTTTTTCTAGAAACTATAATGCTTCTGAATTTTTAAAAATTAAAAATAAAATTTATTTTATTTTTTAAAACAGAACATGCATTTTTCAAAAACTTCAGTGGTTGAACTCAGCGTTCGTTTCTGTAAACAGTCTTTTTTTTTTTAACGGATATCTTCTCTTCCCATCTATGTCGCTCTTTGATGAAGACCAACTTATCGATTTGTCGAAACAGTACTGTCAGCTATTACATAAAAAACATCATATGTTTTTTCATAAGTTAAATTTCATATATATATATATATATATATTATATATATGAAAAGGTAAAATGGATATTAATCCGACAATATGTGAAGAAAATGCACGCGGTGTTTATTTAAAAAAAAAAAATTCATCTGAACACCTCGTGTATTAACACCAAAGCAAGTTTGTTTGATTATAATGTTTTTTTAAATACAAATTTAACGTCATGACATTACATCACGTGAATACAATCCACGTCACATAAACGTTAAACAAGCCACAGTTTAAAAAAAAAAAAACAATTTTTAGCTTTACATTTCCCATCGCGTGAAAAACGCTTCATATAAACGCTAAAAAATTTGGTTTTTAACATCTCAACCATTTCACGACTGGTTTTTGACATCTCAACCATTGATCTCATCTGATGATTGGATAACCATGAAACTTTAAGTTATGAGTGTGAAACCATAATATTACCATTGATTATAAATCTGCTCTGCTTTATTAGCATTGAGCACCTTTCCATGCAAATACTTTTCTCATTGTTTCATTCACTATTCATTATATATATATATATATATATATATATATATTATATGTTATCTTATTATTATAATGGAGATTGTGTGTTTTTCTGTCTGTAACTGAAACTATATTCCTACTCAAGTCACAATTCTCTTAGTTATTGACATAACATTCTCCATGATTTTATTTTTATCTAAACCTCAATTATTAATAAAATTGTCTTACATTATTAACACTGTTAACTATGTCTACATACTGACAACATGCAATCATATTTATATATACAACAAAATAGCGGTTTACAGTGTAAACGGGAAGGCTAATTTGCATATTAATATTAAAAAATCGAATTTAATAAATATGTGCTTAGTATTATTGATTTCTAACTGTTTGGCTTTATTTTAATGAATATAAGCAAAAATCTCTTCAATGAATCTTAAATGAAATCCATTAACAAGATTAAATAACTGTCATTTTATTCTTTACTTCCTCTTTTAACTAAATACTTAAATTAGAAAAAATAACAATGAAAGACGAGAGTGATGGAAGAGTAAATTTCAATTGTTCTATTTTATCGATTATACTCCCTCTGTTTCAAATCTTTTTATTATACTCCCTCTGTTTCAAATCTTTTTATCTGTATTCTTATCTAATTTCATTAGCCTTTCTAATTTAATACAATATTTTATTACATTAAAACTTAAATACTTGCACCCGGAGGGTGCATATATTTGCTAGTATATATATATATATATATATATATATATATATATATATATATAGGAATCAATGAAAAATATCTTCTCCAAAATATTTCTCTCAAGGGAAAAAAAGAAACATTTTAAGAGAAATTCTTAATGGAATTTTTATTTTTATTTTTTCTGGACACTTTAGATATAATAAAAGAGATTATTTTTTATTTTACAACTAAAAAAAATTGTTTAAAATCTTCCAGTTGTTTTTATTTTAAATTCAAATATAACTTAAGTTATATATAAACCGGAAATTAAACAGACAATATTAACTACAATAAAAGATTCGAATAATTTCTCAACAGAACTTTACAAAGGTAAATAGCTATCAAGTCTATTGTATCTATTATATATATATATATATATATATATATATATATATATATATATATATCTTTCATAGTAACATCCCAGCTAAGCCAATGCATTTATTAAAAAGAAAATGTCTGAGTCGCGCGATCCTGTTTATAACTTCCCTTATTGATGATTGGCTGCGGAAGTGGCCAATCGGATTTAAAGAGTCCGAGGATCGCGACGTATATTTCATTTTTCTGTTAGCGTTGCACAAGGGTAGCGTGTTGGAGTTCAATCGTCTCCAACGGAGTCTGGCTGGCTGAGGGGGGTATTATGTTGGAAGACCCGAAACCCCCAATGAGGTCAGCCTATAATATAAATGACGACGCCAACCTGCGCTAAAATCTGGCGTATTTCAAAAACATATATATATATATATATATATATATATATATATATTCGGAAACTTGATCTTTTTGTGACCGTAAAATACATAAACAAACCTATGTATTTAATATTTTAAAAACTCCAGTCTCGCTACAGCTGTCAGTGGACGAGGGGATAAGATATCAGGCAGGCAAACAGTCCGTCTGAGTTCGACTTCTAGCCAAGGATAGTTGTTGTGTCTAGCTACACTGAAGAGGCATGACACGCTGAGACACGTGTGATGACTTATTAATATTCATATATATATTTTTTTCGTCGGGGCGGCCTAAAGTCGGTATCAGTCAGTCAGCGAGGGAGTCTATCCCCTTTTTAATTGCGCTAGACCAAGGAGATTGTTTTGGCGTCTGAGGTGGAGCGCCACACCTACCATCAGCTCCTTACTTTACTCCCTGTGCTACTCATTCTACTCATACGTTCTTAGGATGTCATAAAAAACAATCTTAACACACTTGGCATAAATTATGAGGATTGGGAAAGGACGGATACGAATTGTTCGGCACGTGTTACGTAATCCTTTCTCGTTGGGTACATCAACAATAGTTCTTATCATAGACAGAGTGTAAGGGGACCAATATAGAGAAAGTGACAGACAGATAGACAGAAACAGATAGTGTTTACTTACTTGGTTGTTCTTTGTCTAGCCGCCATGTTGGATCTTTACTTATTCTTTTTTCATTTCGGCCATGATTGTCTACGTCTAAGTTTTTGCTTTACTTTTGTTGCTTTCTTTTCTAACTATTTAATTAACAAGGCTTATTGCTTTGATCAAAGGTTTTATTTGCCCGTTTAACTCATCGCGCGGATTGAATTCAACCCACAGTGACACGTCTGTGCTGTGTCACATCTCGACTGAAACTGAAAACCTAACTAGTCAATCAGGTGACGTGCGAGATTCCCGCTTTTACCAAAGGTCTGTATTTTTCCACGGAAACTGCCGTCTACGTGCTGATTTGAAAGGTGCTTGTCAATAATCTATGCTACACATAGATTATGCAACACATGGAGGAGACTCATTTATTGTGGATGTAGAAGGCTCGAGCACTCCATCCTCCAGTGGGCTCTACGGTAGCAGCACAAGAGGGAGGTCCTGGATATATTTCTCACATTCAAGCCTGACCATATATGTAGTATGTGTGTCAGGGCTTGCCTGTCACGGGTTGGTCTCTTGAGTCATATTCGGTCAAATGGTGATAGACGACTACGTGAAAAACATGTGTGTGTACGAGTGAAAGTTGGGGGTCTCGCGTGTATTTTATGCGACAGGACGTCTAAAAGCAAAGTTGGACTTCTGAGCCATTTGCGTGCTCACGATCGAACTTTGTGTTCTTCTTCTGTGAAGAAGTGGCAATCACCATATATACTAAGATATTAAGATATTTGTAATGTTAAATAATTTTTTCAGATATTAAATCGGCTATGCTTAATAACAGAATCAAACACTTATACATTTTGTAGTGTAATGGTTAGAGTCGTAGGAAATGGACTCGTCGACACGAGTTCAAATCCTCGACCAGACTGTTTATATTTCACATAGCGCTTATACCCTTGGGAAAAGTATGTATCCACGTACTCTCCCTCCAGCTATAGGTAAAATAGTAGGGCAGACTGGGCTCTTTAACTTTCGCTAGGCAACCAGTCTAAGAGAAGGAAAACTCTGAATTCAAACCTGTTGAACTCCGCATAAGAAATTGACCTTGTGTCACATCCTATTCGTGCAGAGGGCTTGATATATATATATATATATATATATATATATATATATATGAGAAGTAAATAC
>CM042181.1:30786684-30806236 GCA_023376005.1 Doryteuthis pealeii
AAAAAGATCTGCAACAGAGGGGGTATAATCGAAAAATAGAACAACTTTGAAACTAACTATTCCATCATTTTCCATTACTCCCCTCTTTCATTGGTAACTTTTCCTAATTTAACTATTTAGTTAAAATAGGAAGTAAAGGATAATATTACAGTTATTTCTTCTTGTAAATAAAGTTCTTTTAAGATTTATCCACGAGATTTTTGTTTATATTTCTTAAGATAAAAGCAAAGAATTAGAAATCAATAAAACCAAGCACATATTTATTAAAATAAAATTTTAAATATCAATATGCAAACTAGCCTTCTCGTTCAAACTGTAAACCGCTATTTTGTTGTATATATAAATACAATTGCATGTTAATAGTACGTAGATATGGTCAACAGTATTAATGATGTAAAACAATTTTTATTAATAACTGAAGGTTTAAAAGAATGAAATCATGGAGAATTTGACGTAAATAATTAAGGGAATTGTGACTTGAGTAGTAATATAGTTTCGGTTACAGACAGAAAAACACACAATCTCCATTATAATAAGAATTATTATTATTATTATTATTATTATTTTAGAACTTTTCACTCCTTCATAAATAGAAGCATCAATATCATCATGGACAGCTGTTATCTATGAAATGCTAATTAGAACTCTTCACTCCTTCCTAAATCAGTCCTGTCGGTGGCGTTTAGAATACACCAACTACACCCCTGGGTGGCGACCTGTGATGCTTGAGGATGGGACCCTGGTGCCTGAGCAGTCCATGACAAGTGACACCCCACTTTGGCCCTTACTTAAGCGAGACAAGCGGCTGGAGAGCCCCATTTCGATCAATCAGCTGAGAACGTCAAGTTCTAATTCTGGAGATCTGGAGATCTGGAGAATGTGGAGTGCCCCTTCATCACCATTACTTCCAGGTCCATTCAGAACTGAAGTGGTAGTAGCTGTTAGGGTTCTCTTTATGGATTAAATAGAAAAAATAAGTTTAAAAATTTTAAAAAAAAATGAGTTTAAAAGAATAGAGTACCAATCAAGAATTAATAAAGACAAAACATTTTCGGCATAAGTAAGCAAAGTCGTCAGGGTGGCCTAAAGTCGGTATCAGCCAGGCAGCGAGGGAGTCTATCTCCTTTACACTAGCACCAGACCAAGGAGTTTTTTTACGTATGAGGCGGAGCGCTACACCTACCATCAGCTCCTCCCTTTACTGCACAGATCCCTGTGCTACTCATACGCTGAGTTGACGAGGGCCGGTATCGAACCCGGAACCTTGTGATTCATAGTCTGACGCTCTACCGACTGAGTTAAACCGGCCCTAGAATAACTCAACAAAGGTTGAGGTGCCATAAAATCCAACCAACCAGCATCCTTCGTAAATAGAAGCAACAGTGGCTCACTGTTACAATGAGAACCCAACGAGTCCGCGGATCGTCTAGGGTTTATTATATAATTTTAAAAAGAAACGTGAAGTAGTAGCTAATCAAGACTCGGAAATAATGAAGGACAAAAATATCTTCCCGCCAAAAGTGAGCAATTTACTGGCTATATTTTCCCGTATTTGCCGAAAACATCAAAGGTCTCTCCATCCAGGCATTTAATTAAAAAAAAAAGAAAAAAGGGTGGGGGGGACAAATAAAGCTCATTTGTATGTGTTCGTCATTTGAATAAATGAAAACTGAAAATGAACGCGTAGATGATGAAAATTAACAAAAAGCTAAAAAAAAGGAACAAGTGATAAAACAAACAAACAAAGAGGAGGGACATTTCTGTTGAGCGTATTAGTTATTAAACTCTTCTGTCCTTTGATTCACTTGGTCCAAAAATAATAAGTAATTTGTTGACGATTCAATGGAGCTGTTGCACTGATTGAACTTAGCTTGAAAAATATATGAACAAATAAAAATAAAGAAATATATAAAGAAATAAAAATAAAGAAATATATAAAAAATAAAAATTAAAAAATATATGAATAAGTTAAAATATATATATATATATAATAATAAGATAAATATATGAATAAATAAAAATGAAAAATATATAAACAGATAAATAATAAATAAAATAAAATAATATATAAGTAATCAAAAATAAAGATTTAAAAAAGCGAAATATAAATAAGTAAATAAATCAGAAAAGCCATTTTATGATTTGATCATTAAATAAAATATTGGACTGCTCATTTAGGAATCATTGGCTTATTTTTTCAGCGTATCGATATCGATCTGTGACACACACACACACACACACACACACAGACACACACACACATACAAACACACACACAAACACAAACACACACATGCACACACACACTACATATGTATATTTGGATGATTGAAAGATTTCGCAGGTGGAGTGAGAATATACTAATAGGGGGAAATGTACAATAAAGTAAAAACTAAAGTCGTCGGGGCGGCCTAATGTCGGTATCAGCCAGTCAGTGACGGAGTCTATCCCCTTTTCAATAGCGCTAGACCAAGGAGATTGTTTTTTAGCATCTGAGGTGGAGCGCCACACCTACCATAAGCTCCTTACTTTACCGCACAGATCCCTGTGCTACTCATACGCTGAGTTGGCGAGGACCGGCATCGAACTAGGAACCTTGTGGTTTCTAGACGAACGCTCTACCGACTGAGCTAACCCGGCCCCCAATAATGCATAACAAATATTGATAATTTCATTTTTTAAAGGTTGATGTGAGAAAATATTAAAGGTTTGACAGAGGAGTGAGATTGTAGTATTTTTTCAGGTCATTTAATTTGAACCACGTATCTTTGAGGCGTAACACAGATTCTCAAAGATAAGTGGTTCAAAATTAACTGAATTGAACATTTTTTAAAGTTTTGAACTAAAATAATTGGTGCATTATATTTTTCATTCATTAATATATCAACACTGAAAATTTCATTAAATTCCCGGATTTTTGGTATTTTTTTTCTTTCGGTCGGGTGACATACGATGGTGGAATTTAGGTCCATTAAGTTTGATTTAATCCAAAAATAATGATAATTGTTTTTTTGTTGACGTGAGTAAATAGTAAAAAGGGAGATGCCCACGGAGGCGTGACAAACAGATAATACAATATTTTTTAAAGTTTCCTATGTGAATATAGAAAAAAAGGAGTTTTCCTTCTCCTAGATTGGTTACCTAGCCAAGGTTAAAGAGACCAGTCTGGTGTACTATTCAATCATTGCTGGATGGAGAACAGTTGGATTCATACCTTTCACAAAGGTATTAGCGCTATGTGAAATGCTAACAGCCTCGCCCAGATTTTAAACTCATGTCGACGAGTCCATTTCCTACGACTCAAACCATTATATCACACATTTGGATACATGTATTTGTTTGGTTTGGTTTGTTTTGTTTTACAGCATATCAACCTCAGTGGGATATTTAATGCTGACTAAGTTTTGAAATAATTTCATTTTTAATGGATAATACAATTTTGTTTATGAACTCATGTTTTTCTATTTAACCCATAAATGGGACCCTAAGAGGTACTACTACTCCGGGTCAGAGTGGACCAGGGAGCAATGGTGATGAAGGGGTGCTCCACATTTCCCAAACCTCCAAAACTGGAACCTCACCATCAGATAGAGTCTAACGTTATTCCCAGGACATGTAGACCCTCAATCACCGCCTTCTAGCACCCATATGATAAAAAGAGGTTGGGGCTTGCCATAAGGGCAATAGGGTTGGGAGAATCATATAGGTACTAGGGCTTGAGGTGACCAGCCGATTGATCGGAAGGGACCTCTCCGACCACCCGCCTAGCCCAAGATAGAGCCAAAGTGGAGTATTGCAAGTCATGAACTACTCAGCCACCTGGGTTATATCCTTAAGCATCACGGGTCGCCACCCACGGTCAACAGGTGGCCCCATTGGGGGAGGCTTACCCCGGTGCAGTCGGTGCATTCTAACGCCCCAGCGACAGGGTGGCATGTATTTGTAAATATTGGCACAAATTCCGACAGTACCTATTAAAGTCCCTATAGGTTAGATAGCTCTAAAAATGATTTTTAGAAAAATGAGTTTTAAAGAATACACAACAAGATGGAATAAAATAAAAGCGTCGTCAACATAAAATGATCCAAAGATTGACATTGTAAAATCCAACCAACCAACCAACCAATTTTAAACAGGTTGATTTTTAGGGGGGTTCTATTTAATCAAGTCGGGTTGTAGTAATAGTAGTCTCTCTCTGTCTCTCACTGTCTCTGTCTCTGTCTCTCTCTATTCTCATCTCTCTTTCGCCAATAATTCTTTACGTATCTCTTTATTGTATTTTATTTCTCTCTCTCTCTCTCTCTCTCTCTCTCTCTCTCTCTCTCTCTCTCTCTCTCTCTCTCTCTCTCTCTCTGTTTCTTTCATCTTCTCTATTTCGCAATAATTCTATATGTATCTCTTTATCTGTATTTCTCTCTCCCCCCATCTCTCTCTCTTTGTGTTTCTTTCCCTCTCTCTTTCGCAATAGTTCTCTCTCTCTCTCTCTCTCTCTCTCTCTCTCTCTCTCTCTGTTTCTTTCATCTTCTCTATTTCGCAATAATTCTATATGTATCTCTTTATCTGTATTTCTCTCTCCCCGTCTCTCTCTCTCTTTGTGTTTCTTTCCCTTCTCTCTTTCGCAATAGTTCTCTCCTCTCTCTCTCTCTCTCTCTCTCTCTCCTCTCTCTCTCTCTCTCTCTCTCTCTCTCTCTACGAACTTCTTTCCACACACAAATGCACACGCACATACACTCCTATAAGCGTGCGCAACAACACGCGCATACAATGAAAGTGACGCATGCGCACACTTGCATTCATATATCTGACTTTATACTAAGCATCCATTTTTATTTGTTCTGATAAGCGAACGAATAATTTTCTTGATTGAACGAGACAATACTTAGTAAGCGATCTTATTACTTTTTCCTTGCCTTTCCAACTTCATTCTTCTCAGTCTCCATCACATTATCTCAGCCTGGCGCTGTTCGTAATCAGCCTCTGGTCTACTGACCAAAAACAAGAAAAAGCGCCAACGACACCATTTTGTTTTTCGACAGAGGTTTGCGCATGCTCAGTGAAGGCGAAGCAAAAGTACAATGAAATATTAGCAGTTTCTTTCTTCTCTCTCTCTCTCTCTTCTTCCCCTTTCTCTCTCTCTCTTCTTCCCCTTTCTCTCTCCCTCTCTCTCTCTCTCTCTCTCTCTCTCTCTCTCTCTCTCAATCTTGCTCTTCTTAGTCTTTTTTGGTTGTTGTTCTTGTACTTTAGATTTAATTTCTTTTTTTTCTTTTTTTTCTTCGGCGTGTAGTGGATTGTAATGGAATATTAGCAGTATCTCTCCCCCTCTCTCTCTCTCTCTCCCTCTCTCTCACTTTATATCTTTCTCTTCTCTCTCTCTCTCTCTCTCTCTCTCTCTCTCTCTCTGTCTCTCTCTCTCTCTCTCTCTCGCTTTGAGTTTTTTGGTTGTTGTTCTTATACTTTTAGATTTCTCTCTCCCCCTCTTCTTTTCTCTCTTTCTATCCCTCCCTCTCTCTCACACTCTCTCTCACTTTCTATCTTCTTCTCTCTCTCTCTCTCTCATCTATCTCCCCCTCTCTCTCTCTCTCTCTCGCTCTGAGTTTTTTGGTTGTTGTTCTTATACTTTTAGATTTCCTCTCCTTCCCCTCTCTCTCTTTCTCCCTCTCCTCTCTCTCTCTCTCTCATACTCTCTCTCTCTCATACTCTCTCTGTCTCTCTTCTCCCCCCTCTCCCCCCTCTCTCTCTGAGTCTTTTTGTTGTTGTTTTCTTATACTTTTAGATTTAATTTTTTTTTTTTACTTCGGCGGTGTAGTAGATTAGTAATGTAATATTAGCAGTTTATCTCTCTCTCTCTCTCTCTCTCTCTCTCTCTCTCTCTCTCTCTTTCTTCCTCTCCTCTCTCACACTCTCTCTGTCCCTTCCTCTCTCTCTTTTTCCCCTCTCTCTCTCTCTTTCTTCCTCTCCTCTCTCACACTCTCTCTGTCTCCTCCCTCTCTCTCTTTTTTTCTCTCTCTCTTTCTCTCTCTTCCTCTTTCTTTCTCTCTCTTTCTCTCTCACTCTCTCTCTCTCTCTGAGTCTTTTTGTTGTTGTTCATATACTTTTAGATTTAATTTCGTTTTTTTCTTTTTTTCTTTATTCGGCGGTGTTGTGGATTAGTTTGTTTACCATGTACGGCAGGGTCGGGCAGTCCTCAAGAGAATGAAGCCAAATGATATTCAGACAACTCGTTAATTAATGCGACTGGTTTTTATATTTATGGAAAGGATTTTTTATAAATCCGTTTCCTCGTCCAGCAGACTGAGAAAGGGGGCTTAACCCCCTCCAAACGAATCGGGGTGACCAAACGCGAGCACCTTTTTGCAAGTGACTCCTAATAATATATATTAGAAGAATTTCCTGGCTAGGACACTAAACTGCACCTTCACCCTTTCGGAGGGGGTACAGGACCATATGACCTTTAGGCACCCTGTTTGATCTCGATTAAGAAAGGACATGTTTTTCATTTTAACACCGTCAATATCCGGTTGTTTTAACAGACGTTTTTTTAGATTTTTAAAAAATTATAAAACTAACCCCTAACACTAGCCCCTAGCCCCTAACCCATAACAAACAACCGGATATTGACGGTGTAAATGAAAAACATGTTCTTTCTTAATCGAGATCAAAAAGGGGTGCCTAAAGGTAATATGCTCTGGGGTAAAATATGCTGATTGTATCTCTTACAGAACCTTCAAAAGGGCGTCCTAGATATCTATTAATAATGGAGATTCGCTTCCGGTTTTTGTCTGTAACAAAAATTACGTCATTGTTTACGTCACATAACATAGAAAAATTGTCATAACAGAATAAATAAACTGAAAATTTGAACATGTAACATTAGACAGTCCTCATTGTTTTTTAAAACAAGTTTTAATAAATACATGGCTGGTATTATATATCTATATAGAGTTTGTTTTATTTTAATACATATTTAAAGTTTACATTTCAAATTGTTTTATTTTTTAATCCTTTAATGAATTTGATGATTTTTACTTACTTAGGGTACAAACTCGCTGACATTGAATTTTTTACTCCCACCCCAATATGTTTCAAAAATCTATTTTACATCGCCCGGAGGGTGTTTTTTATTTTGTACTACTGGTAGTAAATTACATTGGGTTTTAACATAAGATCAATTTAAAGAAACCGGTCTGGACAATCATATATGTTTGAGTTTGAGTTTGAGTTTTGTTTAACGGCATATCAACCTCTGTGGGTCATTTAATGCCAAAAAGGTTATTTTGGATTTTAGTCTTTAAAGTAGTGGTTCTATGGAGATAATTGGTTATGTTCTGTTATATTTTGTTGAAAAGGTTGCTTTTTTTAATAAAATTTAAAATGTTTTCAGGGTTTTGTATTCAAATGCTGATGGCCCTCAGGTTTCTTGCTTTGATAGTAATTTGCGCGGATATTTTAAGTCTGTTAAAATTTAGAAGATAATAGAAGTTGTAAATTGTACTTTGCATGTTGGGCACACTGGGGCATCCCCCTTTTTAACAGGTACGAATGGGTAATGTGGGTGTGCCCAATACGCAATCTAGCAATATATGTTTGATATGACCAGTCGATTGATCGAAGGGAGAATCTCCGATTGCCTGTCTACCCCAAGTAAGGGTCGATGAGGAATGCTGCATGTCACGGGAACGCTTAGAGTGGACCTCGGAGAAATGATATATCCATGATATTAAGACCCTCAGTCACCGCCTTCTAGCACATATATGATAAAAAGAGTTTGAGCTTGCCATAAGGGCAATAAAGATGGGAAAATTATATAGGTGCTAGGGCTTAACGTGACCAGTCATTGATCGGAGCGGGTCTCTCCGACCTTCCGTCTTGCCTAAGTGGAGTTTTACATTTCATGGACTGCTCATCCACCATGATTCTGTCCTTAAGCATAACGTGTCGCCACCCACAGCCTGAAGGTAGCCCCATTGGAGGGTTTAGCTCAGTCAGTAGAACATTCGGCTAGGAATCACAAGGTTCCTGGTTCGATACCGCCAAATTCGCCAACAGCGTATAAGTAGCACAGGGATCTGTGCGGTAAAGTGAGGAGCTGATGGTAGGTGTGGCGCTCCACCTCAGATGCTAAAACAATCTCCTTGGTCTAACGCTAGTGAAAAGGGGATAGACTCCCCCGCTGATTGTCTGATACCGACTTTAGGCCACCCCGACGACTTTACTTATTTACCCCTTAGCAGATAGTGGTCTGTTACTCTGGTGAGTAACAGACCACTCAGCTACCACAATCCTGGCCTCATCTATTACGGGTCGACACTCGCAGAGGTGTATTTAACGTATTCTACAGCCCCTAGCATTTTCACATGAAGTTTTCTGTATTTTTTTCTTCGGCGGTGTAGTGGATTAGTTTGTTTACCATGTACGGCAGGGTCGGGCAGTCCTCAAGAGAATGAAGCCAAATGATATTCAGACAACTCGTTAATTAATGCGACTGTTTTTCTGAATTGGACACAGCCTAGTGGATAAAGGAGTTAGGTTAAGACAGTTCTAAGTGACTGTTATCTCTAGACTGTAGGTTCAATCCTGTTCAGGGGAAGCAGTAACATAGAATAATAATTAACAAAGCTTAACACCTATACTCCAGCTATGGTTAGCGGAATGAAAACAGGATACCCCTGTGGACTGAATAAAGGGTTAGGTTCAAAGTTCCGTGATGGCTCCCGATTACGACAAGAAGGTTCCCGATTACGACAAGAAGTTTCTAGAGTCCGAGAAAGTTCCCGAATTCGAGAAAGTTTCCAAGTCCGACAAGAAATACCCGAAAAAGGCACATCGGCCGAAACATTGTACAAATAACAATGAAGATGAGGACAATAGTACCATTAATCCAAATAATACTAATTAATGCGACTGTTTTTATTTATTTATGGAAAGGATCTTTATAAATCCACTTCCTCGACCACCAGACGAGGAAAAGGGGCTTAACCCCTTCCAAACGATCACCCTGTCTGCTAAGGCTGGAGAATAATCCAACTGCACCTCTACAGAGGGGTAATATATCTCCAATGGGGCTACCATCAAGTGGCGACACGTTATGCTTAAGGGTGGAATCTTGGTAGATGACCGTCCTGTCGGCTGGGGCGTTAGAATGCACCGACTGCACCTCTGCAGAGGGGTAAGACTTCCCCAATGAGGCCACCTGTTGGCCGTGGGTGGCGACCCGTGATGCTTAAGGATAGAACTCAGGTGGATGAGCAGTTCATGACTTGCCATACTCCACTTTGGCCCTTTCTTGGGCTAGACGTCAAGCCCTAGCACCTATACGATGTTCCCAATCACATTGCCCTTATGGAAAGCCCCAACACTTTTTATCATATGGGTGCTAGAAGGCGGTGACTGAGGGTCTACATGTCCTGGGAATGGCGTTAAACTCTATCTGATGTTGAGGTTCCAGTTCTGGAGGTTTGGGGAATGTGAAGCACCCCTTCATCACCATTGCTCCCTGGTCCACTCTGAACCGGAGTGGTAGTACCTGTTAGGGTCCCATTTATGGGTTGAATAGAAAAACATGAGTTGATAAACAAAATTGTATTATGCATTAAGAATGAATTTATTTCACAACTTTGTCGGCATTAAATGACCCACCGAGGTTGATATGCCGTAAAACAAACCAAACCAAACTACTATGTTTATAATGGTAAAATCCTATTTCTAAAAGATGGGTGTGTAGATGGCGTGGTGGTAAGATGACTGACTGATGACAATTCGGCTGGGTTTCAAGCCTAGCCTGAAGCAGCATGCCTTGTTTAGTCACATTGATGAATTGTGAAACGGCGAAACAGGACTGTATGTGAATGACAATATATAGATAGATAAATAGATATAGATAGATATGAACATACTTTCATAGATAGGTATGAACAGACTTACATAGATAATGTGTGTGATAAACGATAAATGAAATAGATTCATTGCTACTTGTGTAGATAGTTACATCTAAACTGCTTATTTTCAAAATAATTATCTTAAGAAAGAAAGAAAGAAAGAAAGAAAGAATATATAATTTATATATATATTAATATATATATATATATATATATATATATATAAAGTGAGACAGAGAGCATATATAGATTTAGTCTATGAGATAGATAGATGGATATGAACATATATATAATAATATATATATATATATATATATATATAAAGAGAGAGAGTGAAAGAGAGACAGACAGACAGACAGATAGAAGGAGTTAGATTGATAGATAGAATTAGACGATGAGATAGATATCAACTGACACACACACACACACACACAAACACAACACACACACAATAATAATATATACATATATATATATATATATATATATAGAGAGAGAGAGAGAGAGGAGAGAGATAGACAGGGGGGATGGCGAGACAGCCAGAGACAGATTGATAGATAGAATTAGACGATGAGATAGATCAACTGACACACACACACACATACACACACACACACACACACACACCACAATATATAATATATATATATATATAGAGAGAGAGAGAGAGAAGAAGACAGCGAGAGAGAGAGAGAGAGAGAGAGAGGGGGGAGAGATAGACAGGTGGAGGCGAATAGACAGAGACAGATTGATAGCTAGAATTACACGATAAGGTAGATATGAACTGACTTATATATATATATATATATATATAATATATATTATATATATGTGTGTGGTGTGTGTGTGTGCGTGTGCGTGTATGTGTGTGTGTGTAGACAGAGGGGAGAGAGAGAGATACTGATTATTTTCAAGATAATTAGTCACCGATTTCACACTTGTCATAACACATACGTTTTTCTTTTTTGTCGCCCCCCCCTCTCCATTCCGCTAGCTGTACTCTCACCTCAGCTGAGAGGACATTCTCTTCCCTGTAATTAAACTATTCACTACTCATCTAGCAACGTTCAAAAAAGCGACAGGAGACGCTGAATCAACAAATACGACCATCCAAGTTCAGAATGAATAAGCAGAAACAGCTACATCTGATGGTGAGGTTCCACTTCTAAAGCTCTGGGGAGTGTGGAATGAAATCTCTTCATGAGATGATTCAGCCAGCTGTAGAGATGGTAATGGAGAACCGGCGAGTTATCACCGATGACATTGCTTGTTATCAGTAGATTAGTTTCTGCCTATCAAATCAACCACAATCAATCAACAAATATGGATATCGAAGTTCAGAATAAACAGAAACAGCTACATCTGATGGTGAGGTTCCACTTCTAAAGCTCTGGGGAGTGTGGAATGAAATCTCTTCATGAGATGATTCTGCCAGCTGGAGAGATGGTAATGGAGAACCGGCGAGTTATCACTGATGTGGTTGCTTGTTCTTAGCAGATTAGTCATGGTTCTGCCTATCAAATCATCCACGATGAGCTCGGCTTCCATAAAACAAGACTGCGGATAGTCCCCCTCCATCCTGCCTGCTTTACTCTCAACTCAGCAGAGATGACATTCTCTTATCTGTAACTAGCAGCGGTCACCCGGCATCGCCTGGGTAGAGGGGGAAGTTTTTAAAGTCAGTCCCGCAGATCCATTATTACTGAATCGTGAGTTGAATCCTCGTGGGATGTCACATTTAAATCCCTATGTAAAAAAAAAATTAGACCTTGCATTGATCCAGCTACTCTGAAAAGAAATTTTAATGTCTACTATCTAAAATATTAAACGAAAAAAAATCCATCCTGTTATCATTTAACTTTTATCTTTTAATTATCTTCACAAATATAAATCAAATCTATTATTTTTGCTCAAAAAACAAGCACTGGTGATATTTAATGTGTATATATATTTATTTTGTCGTTAATTGTTTTATTTTCGAAGTTTCCTTCGGATATACATATACACACAACTTCCCTTTACATATTTATAGATAGATTAAACTATTCAACCCTCATCTAGTGACGTTAAAAAGCGACAGTAGATTCTGAATCAACAAATACGGCTATCGAAGTTCAGAATAAACAGAAACAGCTACATCTGATGGTGAGGTTCCACTTCTAAAGCTCTGAAGAGTATGTAATGAAATCTCTTCCTGAGAAGATTCAGCCAGCTGGGGAGATGGTATTGGCAAACCAACGAGTTGTCACTTGTTCTCAGTCGATTAGTCATGGTTCTGCCAATCAAATTATCCACGATGAGCTCGGCTTCCATAAAACAAGAGTGCGGATAGCCCCCCTCCAGTCTGCCTGCTTTACTCTCAGCTCAACAGAGTGGACATTCTCTTATCTGTAATTAAACTATTCACTCCTCATCTAGCGACGTTCAAAAAAACGACAGGGACGCACAGCCTCGATTCCGGGCACCAACCGGTTTCTTGCGAACAGGAACGTCCCGTCACTCATTACCAACGTCTGTTTGAATAATAACGAGGTTTTTTGTTTTTTTTCCAAGATTTCAATTCAATGGGTAATAATTGCCTTATCAGTCATAAAATGCAGTTGGTTTCAAACCAGATGATCTTCACTGAAAGCGAGGAGGGTTGGGGGACCGTACCAGTTTTTCTTTGGAAAAAAAAGTGTGAAATCAAAATCCACTGAATCAACAAAGATGGTTATATAAATACAGAACAAACAGAAAAGCAAGATCTGATGGTGAGGCTCCACTTCTGAATCTCTGGTTTGGTTGGTTGGTTGGATTTTACGATGTTACATACCCCTTATAATACATTGGGTATATAATGCGAGAGAGAGAGAGAGAGAGAGTGAGAGAGAGACAGACAGACAGACAGACAGAGTAAAGATGAGATAATGAGATGAGGGTTCTTTTTACTATTCAGAAACAGCTATATCTGATGGTGAGGCACCACTTCTGAAGCTCTGGGTTGGTTGGTTGGTAGGTTGGTTGGATTTTACGATGTTATATACCCCTTATAATGGAAGCGCGTGGTGTAATGGTTACAGTTATGGGAAATGGACTCGTCGCCTCGAGTTCAAATCCTGGACGTGGAAATTGAATTTTACTTAGCGCTAATACACTTGGGAAAGGTATGAATCATACTCTCCCTCTAGCTAGGATAAATAGAAGGGTAGACTGGGCTCTTTAACGTTGAGTTAGGCAACCCGTCTAGAGAAGGAAAACTCTGAATTCAAAACTGTTAAACTCCCTTTAAGAAATTGACCTTGCTCGTGTGGAGGGGTTAGTAAATATATATATATATATATATATATATATATATATATATATCCCTTATAATATACTGGGTATATAATGTGAGAGACCGACAGACAGATTCTCTATGGGATGATGAGATGAGGGTTCTTGTTACTCTTTTTCTATTTAACCCACAGATGGGACCCTAACAGGTACTACTACTGCGAGTTAGAGTGGACCAGGGAGCACACTCCCCAAACCTCCAGAACTGGAACTTCACCATCAGATAGAGTTAAACGTCATAACCAGGACATGAAGACCCTCAGTCGCCGCTTTCTAGCACCCATATGATAAAAAGGGTTAGAGTTTGCATTAAGGGAATTAGGATTGTGGCAATCATATAGGTGCTAGGGCTTGACGTGACCAGCCGATAGATCGGAGGGGTCCTTTGCGACCACCCGTCTTGCCTAAGTAATGGTCTAATTGGAGTGTTATATGTCATGGACTGCTCATCTACCTGGGTTCCATCCTTAAGCATCACGCATCGTCACCCATGGCTCAAAGGTGGCACCATTGGGGGGTTATTATACCTCTGCAGAGGTGCAGTCGGTGTATTCTAAAGCCCCAGCCGACAGGGCTTAGAAGAAGAGTAACAAGAACCCTCATCTCATCATCCCATAGAGAATCTGTCTGTCTGTCTCTCACATTATATACCCCAGTATATTATAAGGGTATATATATATATATAATATATTATATATATTATATATTTACTAACCCCTCCACACGAGCAAGGTCAATTTCTTAAAGGGAGTTTAACAGTTTTGAATTCAGAGTTTTCCTTCTCCTAGACTGGTTGCCTAACCAAGGTTAAAGAGCCCAGTCTGCCCTACTATTTACCCATAGCTGAAGGGAGAGTAGAATTCATACCTTTCCCAAGGGTATTAGTGCTAAGTGAAATGCAATTACCACGTCCAGGATTTGAACTCGGGGCGATGAGTCCATTTCATATGACTTTAACCATTACACCACGCGTTTCCTATTTGATCTGTTATACGAGCTTGCAAACGGTTACACTTAGATATGTCAAACACCTTTGACTGTTAAACACTTATTCATGGAATGCAGGTTTTTGCTCACATCAGAAACCGCTACTTAATGCAGACAATATGAAAGATCTGTCTGAAAAAGTCAACATAGAAAACATTCTGTCTTTTTTTAGGGAAATAAAATTATACCATAGAATATAGACATGAACTTAATCAATACCATACAACATGATCCCCAATGGTGCTAACACATTGTTAAAACCAATTACTACAAAAGTATAAATATAAATACACAACATATATTACTTCCTAACCGTTAGGCATGACATAACCCCAGACGGGTTGATATACCATAGAATATAAACATGAACTTAATCACTACCATACAACATGATCCCCAATGGTGCTAACACATTGTTAAAACCAATTACTAAAAAGTATAAATATAAATACAGAATATACATTACTTCCTAACCGTTAGGCATGACATAACCCCAGACGGGTTAATATGCCGTTAAAATCAATCAACCAACCAACCATTAATATGGTTTCCAGTGTTTCTATTTAATGATAACTTAAACACAATTATGTAGATATAATATACAAAACTTATTGGTAAACCTTTGTGGTAAAAAAAAAAAAGCTAATAATTTGTTAGTAAAAATATACTATCAAACTTCACCTGGGAAAAAAAATTAAAAAAAGAAATGACCATGAGGGTCGACTAACCGAAAATAATCGATTAATACTATAACACTTGGCCGAAAGAAAAACAAAGTATATATATATATATATAGTATATATATATATATATATATATTATATATATGAACTATATATATATATATATATATATAAATATATATATATATATATATATATATATAAAACAACTAGGATTATCTAATGCTCAAATGTAAAAAAAGTGTTCAATACCTAAGCAGAGTAAATAATACTTAAACCTAAATGAGTCAGATATACCTTCTCATAGTTTCGCTTAGTAGCTCATCAGATTCTTGACAGATTACTTCCTAACCGTTAGGCATGACATAACCCCAGAAGGGTTGATATCACGTTAAAATCAATAAACAAACCAACCATTAGATATTTTAGAAGTATAATGAGAAAAATTGTACTTTTGATTTCTGTATCCGAATTCATACAAATGAATTATCCGAAAGATTTTTTTTTGTTATTAGTTATTATTTGGAAAAATGGAAGGAGAAGGCGTGATAGAATCATTTTAATAATTGATGATAAAATAACTTTTTCATTTTTTTGTTTTTGTTTTTGTTTTTCATGCCATTGAATTAGATTCAACTCAAAAAAGGTTTTGTCTCTTATTTTGCCAAAGCAATCAGATCTCATTCAAGTCACGTTCGTCGACGAGATTTTACAAAAAGAACAAAAAGAAACAAACTTTTCTCGAAACAAGATGGACGAACATTTTCGACCAAAGAAAAGTGTAAAGAAAAAGTACAAAAAAGAAAAAAACAAAAGACAAAAACAAAAACAACAAAAATGGGATTTACAGGATTTTAACAGCCGAAGGAATTATTTACTTAACATTCCAGATTAATATTTTTTAATTCTATTGCATTTAAAATCTCTGCCGCTGATTGGTTGGTTTGGTTCATTGATTTTAACGGCATATCAACCCGTCTGGGGTTAAGTCATGCCTAACGGTTAGGAAGTTATACATATCGTGTATTTATACTTATACTTTTTAGTAATTGGTTTTAACAATATGTTAGCATTATTGGGGATTATGTTGTATGGTAGTGGTTTGTTTCATCTTTATATTCTATGGCAGCGGTCTCTAACCTTTTTTTGTGCAACGGACCGGTTTCATGTAAGACAATATTTTCACAGACCGGCCTTCATATGTTCCGGCCTTCATTTGCTCGATAATCGTTAACGACGATTTATCTAATAATAAATCATCCGCATTGGTCTTATGTCAAATGCAAACATCAACAGACAATAAACAACTTTTTGTTCATTAATTAATAATCAACATCTTTTGTTCATTAATTAATAATCAAAATATTTATTTCAGAACGAAAATCCTTTCAAATAAGAAATAATTATAATAAAAATAATGATAAAAAAAAGAAAAATTCAAACATTCTGTGCGACCCAGTTCCGCTGTTCTATGGTATAATTTTATTTCCCTCAAAAAAGAGAGAATATCCTCCATGTTGACATTTTCAAATAGCTCTTTCATATTGTTTGCTTTGAAATAACGGTTTCTAATGTGAGCAAAAAACCTGCATTCCATGAATAAGTGTTTAACTGTCAAAGGTGTTTGACGTGTTTCACATTGTGGTTGTTGTTTTTGTTTGAGTATATAGGAGTGCATTAGTCTTGTATGACCAATGCGTTATCGGGACACAATGACTTGTTCCTTTTTAGACTTCCTTAAAGTTGGTCTCCAGCTTTCCCAAAGTGGGTTTGATTAGAAAGAGTTTAATGTGGATGTTGTTATTCCAGGGTTGTTGTCATTTTGTATTAAGGAATCTATTAATTTTAGGTTTTGGTAGGTTGGTAATTTTGTTTTACGGCATATCAAACCTTCTCGGGTAATTTAATGCCGAATCAACTCATTTTGATAAACAAAATACACAGATTGCTTATAGTAACTTGATGTAATGAATATGCATACACCTGGGTTCCTCCTCACAGTAATATGATTGGCTGGTGTCAGCTATAAATACAGAGCAATGTAGAGGTACAATGCCTACGACTAGGCCTAATACTACTACTATTACTACTACTACTACTACTACGACGACGACGACGACGTCACTCCAGTATTACTACTTACCTGCTAGATTGTACCACGCTGTTACCGTGACCAGACCAATTTGCTACTTCTACTAATATATCCCTTCCCTTCCATATCATAACTGCTGTTGCTTAAGTGGTCACCAAATTAAATATTGAACAGGTTCATCACTGCTTAACTTCAGCATTGCTTGACCATAATGTTATTATAGGGAATCGTTATTTAAAAAACAAGAAATAAAGCGTGTGATCATAAAGAGGGGGTAGATTTTATTTTTTAATATAGTTTTAAACGGATCCCCCATTATTTGGCCATTCTCTAAGACATTATTATTGGTTTTTCTTTTGCCTTGTTTTACGGCATATCAACCCTTTATGGATCATTGAATGCCGAATCAAGTCATTTTGGTATACAAATGACTAGGATTGCTTACAGTACCCGCTGTTTCTTAAATGGTCACCCATCTAAATATTGAACAGAATATTGTCGGCTTAACTGATAGATAGATACGAACAGACTAAGATTGATAGCTGGATAAAAACTGAGATAGATATATAAATAGATATATTGTTGGTTGTTTTGTTTTTATCAACCCTTTTCAGGTCATCGAATGATTAATTAAGTTATTTTGATAAATAAAGGACACAAGTTGATTACAGTACCTTTGATTGTTTATGTGGTCACCCAACTAAGTATTGAACAGGATCTTCGCTGCTTAACTTCGGTGATCTAGCGGGGACTGTTGCTTTCAGTGTGACTTGACCATAAGAGAGAGAGAGAGAGAGAGAGAGAGACAGACAGACAGACAGACAGACAGACAGACATTGTCATTAACCTTATTTGGTTTGGTTTGTTGTGTTTTACGGCATATCAACCCTTTTCGGATCATTTAATGCCGAATCAACTCATTTTGATATACAAAGGACTCGGATTGCTTACAGTAACCGCTGTTTCTTGGTCACCCATCTAAATATTGAACAGAATATTGTCTGCTTAACTGATAGATAGATATGAATAAACTAAGATGGATAGATGGATAAAAACTGAGATAGATATATAAATAGATAGATATATTGTTGGTTGTTTTGTTTTACAGCTTATCAACCCTTTTCAGGTCATTTAATGCCGAATCAAATCTGGGGTTATGTCATGCCTAACGGTTAGGAAGTAATACATATCGTATATTTATACTTATTCTTTTTAGTAATTGGTTTTAACAATTTGTTAGCACAATTGGGGATTATGTAGTATGGTATTGATTAGTTTCATATTTATATTCTATGGTATAATTTTATATCCTCTATATCACTATTTAAAAAAACAAGAAAAAACCATGTGATCATAAACAGATGCCCCATTAAAATTATTGTTATTTGTTTGGTTGCCTTGTTTTACGGCATATCAAACCTTGTTGGGTCATTTAATGCCGAATCAACTCATTACACAGTTTGCTTATAGTAACTGATGTTGTTTAAGTGGTCACCAAATTAAATATTGAACAGGCTCATCACTGCTTAACTTCACCTTTTAGATTTTATTTTTAAATATAGTTATAAACGGATTGCTTAATGTACCCGCTGTTTCTTAAATGATCACTCATCTAACAATATAAACCTTTATGTATCAAAGCATTGTCTTTTTTTCGTGTTTGAAGAGCCGTACACAAATGAAAGCTTCTGTTGTGGCCATCGCAGAAAATCCTATATATATATATTTACCAACTCCTCCGCACGAGCAGGATATGACACAAGGTCAATTTCTTAAGCGGAGTTTAACAGGTTTGAATTCAGAGTTTTCCTTCTCCTAGACTGGTTACCTAGCCATAGTTAAAGAGCCCAGTCTGCCCTGCTATTTATACATAGCTGGAGGGAGAATTGGATTCATACATTTCCTAAGGGTATTAGCGCTATGTGAAATTCCAACAGCTTCGTCCAGGAATTGAACTCGCGTTGATGAGTCCATTTCCTACGACTCCAACCATTAGACCACGCGCCTCCCGTGTGTATCCTATATGTACTTTTTAATCAATAAAGATCAAAAACATAATTTGTAAGATTCCTTATTATAAACATATTAAAGTGTATGCGCGATTTTAATGCTTAATGACATCTCTTTTCTGAGTTATAAGTCGAGACGTACACACTAAAAAAGACCTAACTCCCTTGCATATATAGGGGTGTTGGTAGCAAAGGCACAAATCAATGGTGCTTGGAAACTATCAGTTTCTCGCTTATGCAATTTTCAAACCGCTTTAATAGGAATAAGTAAATTTCTACGTTTCCTTATTATAAACATATTAAAGTGTATGCGTGATTTTAATGCTTAATGACATCTCTTTTCTGGGTTATAAGTCGACACGTACATACCAAAAAAGACACAACACCTTTATATTTACATCAAATTATCAAGGCCAATCTAAAAAAAGACACACACCACACACACACACATAGACCCCTATATATATATATATATATATATATATATATATATATATATAATATATAAAGAGAGATATATAATATATATATATATATATATATAGAGAGAGAGAGAGAGGAAAAGCAAACTACGAAACCGCTAAAATGCAG
>CM042181.1:30806336-30811336 GCA_023376005.1 Doryteuthis pealeii
TCTCAGCTATGCTCATTGCCGCTCTTCACTCTCTATCTTTCATCTCTCATTACACTCTGCCACACGTATTTCACTCTCTCCCCTCTCTCTTATACCCCACACCGTTTCTCTTATCTCTCTCTCCCTTTCTCCCTCTCTCTCTGCTTTCTCTCCTCTCTCTCTCTCTCTCTCTCTCTTCTCTCTCTCTCTCTATCTCATCGCGCTTTTCACTCTCTATCTTTCTCTCTCATTAATTCTGCCCACACGTCTCACTCTCTCTTCTCTCTCTCTTATATCCCAGACGCTTCTCTTTCTCTCTTTCTCTCTCTTCTGGCTTTCTCTCTCTCTCTCTCTCTCTTCTCGCTTCTGTCTCTCTCTCTTCCTTATCATCCCCCCTCTGTTATTTTTTATCTACCTTTTCTACTTCTTTATGTTAAGTCGGTAATGATAGAAATGGTATGCCTTGGGGTCTGGGGAAGAAAACGAGACATTTTTTTATTTGCGGGAAATGGCTATATTTATTCTGTCCGAAGAATTTCTATTGGAATAATAACAACATTGAAATATGTTGGATTTTTTTATTATTTAAGAATCCGTGGGAAAAGGAGTACAATTTAAAAAATTCTCAAAGACTTTGATGATACTAATGAACTTATCAATTCAAAAAGTAAAATGAAATGAATACAAACTTTTTTAATCACTATTTTTGACACGTACATCTCTCTCTGTCTTTCGCTGTCTCTGTCTCTGTCTCTGTTCTCTGTCCTCTGTCTCTGTCTCTGTCTCTGTCTGTCTGTCTGTCTGTCTTGTCTCTCTCCATACACACTCATCTATATACATATGTATACACACACACATATATATAAATATATACATATATATGCATATATACTATATAAAACATATATATACATTTATACATACACATATATACATATATATGTACATATAACCTACATATATACGTATATATATACATATATATGGAAGCCATATTTGTTTACGTATACATATATATGTACACACACACACACACACACACACCACACCCACATATATATTATTATATAATATATTATATATATATATATATATAAATATATATATTATATATATAATACTGGACTGTCAATAAAACCACAACACCCTGAATTTGTTTCAGTTTGGTTTCAATTTTCTTTGTTTAATGGCAATCAACCTTTGTGGGTTATTTAGATATAAATTCATCCTTTTAGTTGAACAGTTGTAGTATCATTTAACCCATAGCTAGGGGAATGAGAGGGTTCATGCCTTTCTTTTATGGTATTAGTCAAAACTGAACGCAATAGCATAACTGGAGTTCGAACTCACTTGCTACAAATACCAGAATGCACCAGCGTTGCCAATAAGTCATGGCACTCCCCCCCGACTTTGTTTCCAGTGTACTAAAAATAAAACTCGCTCTTTATTATTACTAGCAAATATATGCACCCTCCGGGTGCAGTATTTAAAGTTTTGATATAATAAAATATCATATTTAAATTTTAGAAAGGTTAATGAAATGACTAAGAATGCAGATAAAAAGATCTGCAACAGAGGGGGTATAATCGAAAAATAGAACAACTTTGAAACTCAACTATTCCATCATTTTCCATTACCCCTCTTTCATTTGGTAACTTTTCCTAATTTAAACTATTTAGTTAAAATAGGAAGTTAAAGGATCATATTACAGTTATTTCTTCTTGTAAATAAAGTTCTTAAGATTTATCCACGAGATTTTTGTTTATATTTCTTAAGATAAAAGCAAAGAATTAGAAATCAATAAAACCAAGCACCATATTTATTAAAATAAAATTTTAAATATCAATATGCAAACTAGCCCTTCTCGTTCAAACTGTAAACCGCTATTTTGTTGTATATATAAAATACATTGCATGTTATAGTACCGTAGATATGGTCAACAGTATTTAATGATGTAAAACAATTTTTATAATAACTGAAGGTTTAAAAGAATGAAATCATGGGAGAATTTGACGTAAATAATTTAAGGGAATTGTGACTTGAGTAGTAATATAGTTTCGGTTACAGACAGAAAAACAACACAATCTCCATTTATATAAGAATTATATTATTATTATTATTATTATTATTATTAGAACTTTTCACTCCTTCATAAATAGAAGCATCAATATCATCATGACAGCCTGTTATCTATGAAATGCTAATTAGAACTTTCACTCCTTCCTAAATCAGTCCTGTCGGTGGCGTTTAGAATACACCAACTACACCCCTGGGTGGGGCGACCTGTGATGCTTGAGGATGGGACCCTGGTGCCTGAGCAGTCCATGACAAAGTGACACCCCACTTTGGCCCTTACTTTAAGCGAGACAAGCGGCTGGAGAGCCCCATTTCGATCAATCAGCTGAGAACCGTCAAGTTCTAATTCTGGAGATCTGGAGATCTGGAGAATGTGGAGTGCCCCTTCATCACCATTACTTCCAGGTCCATTCAGACTGAAGTGGTAGTAGCTTTTAGGGTTCTCTTTATGATTAAATAGAAAAAATAAGTTTAAAAATTTAAAAAAAAAATGAGTTTAAAAGAATAGAGTAACCAATCAAGAATTAATAAAGACAAAACATTTTCGGCATAAGTAAGCAAAGTCGTCAGGGTGGCCTAAAGTCGGTATCAGCCAGGCAAGCGAGGGAGTCTATCTCCTTTACACTAGCACCAGACCAAGGAGTTTTTTTTACGTATGAGGCGGGAGCGCTACACCTACCATCAGCTCTCCCTTTACTGCACAGATCCCTGTGCTACTCATACGCTGAGTTGACGAGGGCGCGTATCGAACCCGGAACCTTGTGATTCATAGTCTGACGCTCTACCGACTGAGTTAAACCGGCCCTAGAATAACTCAACAAAGGTTGAGGTGCCATAAAATCCAACCAACCAGCATCCTTCGTAAATAGAAGCAACAGTGGCTCACTGTTACAATGAAACCCAACGAGTCTCGCGGATCGTCTTAGGGTTTATATATAAATTTTAAAAAGAAACGTGAAGTAGTAGCTAATCAAGACTCGGAAATAATGAAGGACAAAAATATCTTCCCGCCAAAGTGAGCAATTTACTGGCTATATATTTTCCCGTATTTGCCGAAAACATCAAAGGTCTCTCCATCCAGGCATTTAATTAAAAAAAAAAAAGAAAAAAGGGTGGGGGGACAAATAAACTCTTTTGTTGTGTTCGTCATTTTGAAATAAATGAAAAACTGAAAATGAACGCGTAGGATGATGAAAAATTAACAAAAAGCTAAAAAAAAAAGGAACAAGTGATTAAAACAAAACAACAAAAGAGGAGGGCATTTCTGTTGAGCGTATTAGTTATTAAACTCTTCTGTCCTTTGATTCACTTGGTCCAAAAATAATAAGTAATTTGTTGACGATTCAATGGAGCTGTTGCACTGATTGAACTTAGCTTGAAAAAAATATATGAACAAATAAAAATAAAGAAATATATAAAGAAATAAAATAAAGAAAAATATATAAAAAATAAAAATTAAAAAAATATATGAATAAGTTAAAAATATATATATATATAATATTAAGATAAATATATGAAAAATAAAAATGAAAAATATATAAACAGAAATAAATAATAAATAAAATAAAATAATATAAAGTAATCAAAAATAAAGATTTAAAAAAGCGAAATATAAATAAGTAAATAAATCCAGAAAAAGCCATTTTTATGATTTGATCATTAAATAAAATATTGGACTGCTCATTTAGGAATCATTGGCTTATTTTTTTCAGCGTATCGATATCGATCTGTGACACACACACACACACACACACAACACACAACACAGACATACAAACACCACCACAGACCACAAAACCACATTACATCACACATATGTATATTTGGATGATTGAAGATTTCGCAGGTGGATGAGAATATACTAAAAGGGGGAAATGTACAATAAAGTAATAAAACTAAAGTCGTCGGGGCGGCCTAATGTCGGTGATCAGCCAGTCAGTGACGGAGTCATATCCCCTTTTCAATAGCGCTAGACCAAGGGAGATTGTTTTAGGCATCTGAGGTGGAGCGCCACACCTACCATAAGCTCCTTACTTTTTACCGCACATATCCCTGTGCTACTCATTACGCTGAGTTGGCGAGGACCGGCATCGAACTAGGAACCTTGTGGTTTCTAGACGAACGCGCTAACCCGGCCCCCATAATGCATACACAAATATTGATAATTTCATTTTTTTAAAGGTTGATGTGAGAAAATATTAAAGGTTGACAGAGGAGTGAGATTGTAGTATTTTTTCAGGTCATTTAATTTGAACCACGTATCTTTGAGGCGTAACACAGATTCTCAAAGATAAGTGGTTCAAAATTAACTGAATTGAACATTTTTTAAAGTTTTGAACTAAAAATAATTGGTGCATTATATTTTTCATTCATTAATATATCAACACTGAAAATTTCATTAAATTCCGGATTTTTGGTATTTTTTTTTCTTTCGGTCGGGTGACATACGATTGGTGGAATTTAGGTCCATTAAGTTTGATTTAATCCAAAAATAATGATAATTGTTTTTTTGTTGACGTGAAGTAAAATAGGTAAAAAGGGAGATGCCCACGGAAGGCGTGGACAAACAGATAATACAATATTTTTTAAAGTTTCCCATATGTGAATATAGAAAAAAAGGAGTTTTCCTTCTCCTAGATTGGTTACCTAGCCAAGGTTCAAAAGAGGACCAGTCTGGTGTTACTATTCAATCATTGCTGGATGGAGAACAGTTGGATTCATACCTTTCACAAAGGTATATAGCGCTATGTGAAATGCTAACAGCCCCTCGCCCAGATTTTAAACTCATGTCGACGAGGTCCATTTCCTACGACTCAAACCATTATATCACACTTTGGATACATGTATTTGTTTGGTTTGGTTTGTTTTGTTTTACAGCATATCAACCTCAGTGGGATATTTTATGCTGGACTAAGTTTTGAAATAATTTCATTTTTAATGGATAA
>CM042181.1:30813836-30837540 GCA_023376005.1 Doryteuthis pealeii
TCTCTCTCGCTTTTGAGTTTTTTGGTTGTTGTCTTTACTTTTAGATTTCTCTCTCCCCTCTCTCTTTCTCTCCCCCTCTTCCTCACCCTCTCTTTCATTTCATTATCTTTTCTCCCTCTCCTTCTTCTCTCTCTCTCCTATCTCGCTTCTGAGTTTTTTGGTTGTTGTTCTTACACTTTTAGATTTCTATCTCCCTTCCCCTCTCCCTTTCTCCCTCTCCTCTCTCTCTCATACTCTTCTCGTCTCTTCCTCTCTCTCTCTTTCTCTCCCCTCTCCCCCTCTCTCTCTGAGTCTTTTTGTGTTGTTTTTCTATACTTCTTAGATTTAAAATTTTTTTTTTTTTTTTTTAACTTCGGCGGTGTAGTAGATTAGTAATGTAATATTAGCAGTTTATCTCTCTCTCTCTCTCTTCTCTCTCTCTCTCTCTCTTTCTTCCTCTCCTCTCTCACACTCTCTCTGTCCCTCCCTCTCTCTCTTTTTCCCCCTCTCTCTCTTTTCTTCCTCTTCTCTCTCACACTCTCTCTGTCCCTCCCTAACTCTCTTTTTTTTCTCTCTCTTCTCTTTCTCTCTCTTCTCTCTCTTTCTCTCTTTTCTCTCTCACCTCTCTCTCTCTGAGTCTTTTTTGTTGTTGTCACTATTACTTTTAGATTTAATTTCGTTTTTTCTTTTTTCTTATTCGCGGTGTTGTGGATTAGTTTGTTTACCATGTACGGCAGGGTCGAGCAGTCCTCAAGAGAATGAAGCCAAATGATATTCAGACAACTCGTTAATTAATGCGACTGGTTTTTATATTTATGGAAAGGATTTTTTATAAATCCGTTTCCTCATCCAGCAGACTGAGAAAGGGGGCTTAACCCCCTCCAAACGAATCGGGGTGACCAAACGCGAGCACCTTTTTGCAAGTGACTCCTAATAATATATATTACTTAACAGAGAATTTCCTGGCTAGGACACTAAACTGCACCTTCACCCTTTCGGAGGGGGTACAGGACCATATGACCTTTAGGCACCCCTGTTTGATCTCGATTAAGAAAGGACATGTTTTTCATTTACACCGTCAATATCCGGTTGTTTTAACAGACGTTTTTTTAGATTTAAAAAAAAATAAAACTAACATCTAACCTCGAACAAACAACCGGATATTGACGGTGTAAATGAAAAACATGTCCTTTCTTAATCGAGATCAAAAAGGGGTGCCTAAAGGTAATATGGTCCGGGGTAAAATATGCTGACTGTATCTCTTACAGAACCCCCAAAAGGGCGTTCCAGATATCGTAGTAAATTACATGAATGAAGCCAAATGATATTCAGACAACTCGTTAATTAATGCGACCGTTTCTCTGAATTGACCACAGCCTAGTGGATAAAGGAGTTAGGTTAAGACAGTTCTAAGTGACAGTTATCTCTGGACTGCAGGTTCAATCCTGGTCATAGAAAGCAGTAACATAGAATAATAATTAACACATCTTAACACCTGTACCCCAGCTACGGTTAGCGGAATGAGAACAGGATATCTCCATGGACTGAATAAATTGATAAGTTCAAAGTTCCGTGATGGCTCCCGATTACGACAAGAAAGTTCCCGATTTCGAGAAAGTTTCCAAGTCTGACAAGAAATACCTGAAGAAGGCCGGAGGGCACATCGGCCGAAACGTTGTACAAATAACAATGAAGATGTTAATATAATACTAATTAATGCGACCAGACAGGGAAAAGGAGCTTAACCCCTTCCAAACGATCACACTGTCTGCTAAGGCTGTAGAATAAACCAAGTGCACCTCTACAGAGAGGTAAAATATCTCAAATTGGGCTACCTTCAAGCCGTGAGATGCGACACGTTATGCTTAAGGACGGAATCTTAGTAGATGAGCAGTCCATGAAATGTAACACTCTACTTAGGCAAGACGGAAGGTCGGAGAGACCCGCTCCGATCAATGGCTGGTTACGTTAAGACCCTAGCACCTATATGATTTTCCCATCTCTATTGCCCTTATGGCAAGCCCAAACCCTTTTATCATATATGTGCTAGAAGGCGGTGACTGAGGGTCTTAATGTCATGGATATATCATTTCTCCGAGGTCCACTCTAAGCATTCCCCATCGACCCTTACTTGAGGTAGACAGGCAATCAGAGATTCTCCTTTCGATCAATCGACTGGTCATATCAAACATATATAATTGTCCAGACCGGTTTCTTAAAATTTTTCTTACGTCAATCACCTGTGAGACGACCTGTTCTGCCTCTGCTCTTTCGATGTACTTGTCTAGATCCCAACGTTGTGAATTATGTGCTGGCCGAATTTAAGGCACGAGTCAGAAAAACAGGCTCACAAGGATTAAAAACAAAACAACAACAACAAGTTTAAACAAGACACATGGAAGAAGGGTGTGTTTGATACTCGCTGGCTGCTACTGTTAATCCCTACCGGCGATCTTGACACCCCAACGGCCGAGTTGTAACTGCTTAGTGCTCGAGTTTAGCTGTATTTATGTCAAATCCCCCTTCCCCAAACCATCTTCTCCGGACCACACAAATGGCCAGCACTTAAATAAATCACAGACTTTTAGTCGCCATTAACCCTTAAAATTAAAGTACTTAAATATTTTTTCAGACAATCCGTCTTCAATACGTTGATCATTAATTTTTTTCAAAAGAGAATTTCTCCTAAAAATCCTTTTTGCTTTTAATACCTGGGTGCCTAAGATATTATCACCAAGTGGTCCCATTTCATGGTGGGCATACAGGTCTCTTTAAACTTTACGACCTAATCTTTGGATTCGTAAAAAGGTCAGCCACCCACCCCTTTTACTTATGCCTGACCTTAACCTACTCTCTTTCTTATTTATTTATTTATTTATTTATTCTGACCATGTTCGTCTTCAACCACAGTATCACACACCTAATGTAATTTACTACCATATCTAGGACGCCCTTTTAGGGGTTCTGTAAGAGATACAGTCAGCATATTGTATCCCGGAGCATATTATCTTTAGGCACCCCTTTTTGATCTCAATTAAGAAAGGACATGTTTTTCATTTACACCGTCAATATCCGGTTGTTTCTTAGGGGTTAGGGGTTAGTTTTATAATTTTTACACCTATATGATTTTCCCAGGACGCGCGTGGTGTAATGGTTAAAGTCATGGGAAATGGACTCGTCGCCTCGAGATCAAATCCTGGACGTGGTAATTGCATTTCACTTAGCGCTAATACCCTTGGGAAAGGTATGCATCCTACTCTCCCACCAGCTATGGGTAAATAGTAGGGCAGACTGGGCTCTTTAACCTTGGTTAGGCAACCAATCTAGG
Source organism: Doryteuthis pealeii (assembly GCA_023376005.1). Lineage (NCBI taxonomy): Eukaryota > Metazoa > Mollusca > Cephalopoda > Myopsida > Loliginidae > Doryteuthis > Doryteuthis pealeii. Next base: position 30,817,144 of record CM042181.1, read on the forward strand.
AAAAGGAAAACTATGAATTCATTGACCTTTTGAATTCCGCTTAAGAAATTGACCTTGTGTCGCATCCTGCTCGTGCGGAGGGGTTGGTAAATATATATATGATTTTCCCAACTCTATTGCCCTTATATCAACCTCTACCCTTTTTATCACATATATGCTAGAAGGCGGTGGCCGAGGGTCTTAATATCCTGGGTATGACGTTAAACTCTATCTGATGGTGAAATTCCAGTTCTGGATCTCAGGGAATGTGGAATATCCCTTCATTACCATTTCTCCGAGGTCCATTCTGAGCCAGAGTGGTAGTACCTGTTAGGGTCCCATCTATATGTTAAATAGAAAAAAATGAGTTTAAAAATGTGTTTAAGAAATTAAGTAAACTAGCAAAATACAAAAACGCCCTCTAGGCGACGTAAAATAAATATTGCCAGAGGGGATGGGAGTTGAAAATTTAATATCAGAGAGTTTGTATCATAAGTAAAGTAAAATCATCAAATTTATTAAAGGAGTAAAAAATAAAATAAATTTATTAAAGGAGTAAAAAATTAAAAAATTGAAATGGAAACTTAGTTCTGATAACTTTAAATATACATTAAAATAAAACAAACTATATATAGATAGATAATACCAGGTATGTATTTATTAAAACTTATTTAAAAAAACCCAATGAGGACTGTCTTACATTGCATGCTCAAATTTTGAGTATTTATTCTATGTTATGACGATTTTAGGTAATGTGACGTAAGCAGTGACGCAGTTTTTGTTACAGACAAAACCCGGAAGCGAATCTTCATTATTAACAGATAAAATTGCGTACCCATCACGAATAAATAACACAAAACGTCTTCGACATACAATGACTTAAAATGTTGAATTGCTGAACCAACCAACCAACCAACCAACCAACCAATCTCCGGTCTTCTTCTGATGTTTCCAGTCAATCTTTTTTAAAATTCAAATTAATTTTAAACTTATTTTTGGATTTATTTAAACTATAGATAGGACCCTAACAGATACTTCCAGTCCGGGTCACGGTGAATTCTGGAGTTATGCCGATCAAGGGGTACTCCACAGTCCCCAATTGTATAGCTCTCCTAAATCCGGATAGAGCACTCCCTAGTGGCTTACAATGTTTATACCGCCCTGTCGGCTGGAGCGTTAGAATGGACCGACTGCACCTCTGCAAAGGGGTAAGACTCCTCCAATGGGGCCACCTGTTGGTCGTGGGTGGCGACCCGTGATGCTTAAGGATAGAACCTAGGTGGTTGAGCTATCCATGACTTGCGATACTCCACTTTGGCCCCATCTTGGGCCAGACGGGCGGTCGGAGAGGCCCCCTCCGATCCATCGGCTGGTCACGTCAAGCCCTAGCACCTATATGATTTTCCCAATCCTATTGCCCTTATGGCAAGCGCTAAGCCTTTTTATCATATGGGTGCTAGAGAGCGGTGACTGCGGGTCTACATGTCCTGGGAATGACGTTAAACTCTATCTGATGGCGATGTTCCAGTTTTGGAGGTTTGGGGAATGTGGAGCACCCCTTCATCACCATTGCTTCCTGGTCCACTCTGACCCGGAGTGGTAGTACCTGTTAGAGTCCCATTTATGGGTTGAATAGAAAAACATGAGTTGATAAACAAAATTGTATTATGCATTAAGAATGAATTTATTTCACAACTTTGTCGGCATTAAATGACCCACCGAGGTTGATATGCCGTAAAACAAACCAAAACAAACCAAACCAAACCAAACTAAACTACTATGTTTATAACGGTAAAATCCCATTTCTAAAAGATGGGTGTGTAGATGGCGTGGTGGTAAGATGACTGACTGATGACAATTCGGCTGGGTTTCAAGCCTAGCCTGAAGCAGCATGCCTTGTTTAGTCACGTTGATGAACTGTGAAACGGCGAAACAGGACTGTATGTGAATGACAATATGTAGATAGATAAATAGATATAGATAGATATGAACATACTTTCATAGATATATACATAGGTATGAAGAGACTTACATAGATAATGTGTGTGATAAACACAGGTGAAATAGATGCATTGCTACCTGTGTAAATAGCTACATCTAAACTGCTTATTTTCAAAATAATTATCTTAAGAAAGAAAGAAAGAAAGAAAGAATATATATATATATATATATATAATAAAGTGAGACAGAGAGGCATATATATATATATATATATATATTATATATATATAGATTAGCTATGAGATAGATAGATGGATATGAACATATATATATATATATATACTATATATATATATATATAAAGAGAGAGAGTGAAGAGAGAGAGAGAGAGAGACAGACAGGCAGACAGACAGGCATACAGACAGATAGAAGAGATAGATTGATAGATTAGAATTAGACGATGAGATAGATATCAACTGACACCACCACACCACACACACCACACACACATATATATATATATATATATATAGGAGAGAGAGAGAGAGAGAGAGAGAGAAAGAGAGGGGGAGAGATAGACAGAGGGATGGCGAGACAGCCAGAGACAGATTGATAGATAGAATTAGACGATGAGATTGATATCAACTGACACACACACACACACACACACACACCACACACCACCACATATATATATATATATATACATATATATATATATATATATATATAGAGAGAGAGAGAGAGACAGCAGAGAGAGAGAGAGAAGGGGGAGATAGACAGGTGGAGGGCGAGACAGACAGAGACAGATTGATAGATAGAATTACACGATAAGGTAGATATGAACTGACTTATATATATATATATATATATATATATATATATATATGTGTTTGTGTGTGTGTGTGTGTGTGTGTGTGTGCGTTGTGTATGTGTGTGTGTGTAGACACAGGGGAGAGAGAGAGATACTGATTTATTTTCAAGATAATTAGTCACCCGATTCACACTTGTCATTGACACATACGTTTTTTTTTGTCGCTACCCCCCTCCTCCATCCTGCTAGCTGCTTACTCTCACCTCAGCTGAGAGGACATTCTCTTCCCTGTAATTAAACTATTCACTACTCTCATCTAGCACGTTCAAAAAAGCGACAGGAGACGCTGAATCCAACAAATACGACCATCAAGTTCAGAAGAATAAGCAGAAACAGCTACATCTGAGGTGAGGTTCCACTTCTAAAGAATCTGGGAGTGTGGAATGAAATCTCTTCATGAGATGATTCTGCCAGCTAGGAAGATGGTAATGTTAGAAAACCGGCGAGTTATCACGATGAGGTAGCTTGTTCTTAGCAGAGTAGTCATGGTTCTGCCTATCAAATCATCGACGATGAGCTCGGCTTCCATAAAACAAGACTGCAGATAGCCCCCCTCCATCCTGCCTGCTTTACTCTCAACTCAGCAGAGATGACATTCTCTTATCTGTAACTAGCAGCGGCTACCCGGCATCGCCTGGGTAGAGGGGGATTTTTTAAAGTCAGTCCCGCAGATCCATTATTACTGAATCGTGAGTTGAATCCTCGTGGGATGCCCCATTTAAATCCCTATGTAAAAAAAAATAGACCTTGCATTGATCCAGCTACTCTGAAAAGAAATTTTAATGTCTACTATCTAAAATATTAGACAAAAAAAAATCCATGCTGTTATTTAAATTTTATTTTCACAAATAAAAATCAAACCTATTATTTTTGCTCAAAAAACAAGCCCTGGTGATATTTAATGTGTATATATATTTATTTTGTCGTTAATTGTTTTATTTTCGAAGTTTCCTTCGGATATACATATACACACAACTGCCCTTTACATATGTATAGATAGATTAAACTATTCAACCCTCATCTAGTGTCGTTAAAAAAACGACAGGAGACGCTGAATCAACAAAGACGGCTATCCAAATTCAGAATAAACAGAAACAGCTACATCTGATGGTGAGGTTCCACTTCTAAAGCTCTGAAGAGTATGTAATGAAATCTCTTCCTGAGAAGATTCAGCCAGCTGGGGAGATGGTATTGGCAAACCAACGAGTTGTCACTTGTTCTCAGTCGATTAGTCATGGTTCTGCCAATCAAATTATCCACGATGAGCTCGGCTTCCATAAAACAAGAGTGCGGATAGCCCCCCTCCCAGTCTGCCTGCTTTATTCTCAGCTCAGGCAGAGTGGACATTCTCTTATCTGTAATTAAACTATTCACTCCTCATCTAGCGACGTTCAAAAAAACGACAGGGACGCACAGCCTCGATTCCGGGCACCAACCGGTTTCTTGCGAACAGGAACGTCCCGTCACTCATTACCAACGTCTGTTTGAATAATAACGAGGTTTTTTGTTTTTTTTCCAAGATTTCAATTCAATGGGTAATAATTGCCTTATCAGTCATAAAATGCAGTTGGTTTCAAACCAGATGATCTTCAGTGAAAGCGAGGAGGGTTAGGGGACCGTACCAGTTTTTCTTTGGAAAAAAAAGAGTGAAATCAAAATCCACTGAATCAACAAAGATGGTTATATAAATTATAAATTCAGAATAAACAGAAACAGCGGCACCTGATGGTGAGGCTCCACTTCTGAAGCTCTGGGCTGGTTGGTTGGATTTTACGATGTTATATACCCCTTATAATGGAAGCGCGTGATGTAATGGTTACAGTTATGGGAAATGGACTCGTCGCCCCGAGTTCAAATCCTGGACGTGGAAATTGAATTTTACTTAGCGCTAATACTCTTGGGAAAGGTATGAATCCTACTCTCCCTCCAGCTATGGATAAATAGTAGAGCAGACTGGGCTCTTTAACCTTGAGTCTAGGAGAAGGAAAACTCTGAATTCAAACCTGTTAAATACCGTTCTGCTCGTGCGGAGGGGTTGGTAAATATACATATATACCCCTTATAATATATTGGGTATATAATGCGACAGACAGACAGACAGATTCTCTATGGGATGATGAGATGAGGGTTCTTGTTACTCTTCTTCTAAGCTCTGTCGGCTGGGGCTTTAGAATACACCGACTGGGATAAGAACCCCCCAATGGTGCCACCTCTAGGCCGCGGGTGACGATGCGTGATGCTTAAGGATGGAACCCAGGTAGATGAGCAGTCCATGACATATAACACTCCACTTAGACCCTTACTTAGCCAAGACCCTGTGGTCGGAAAGGTCCCCTCCGATCTATCGGCTGGTCACGTCAAGCCCTAGCACCTATATGATTGCCACAATCCTAATTCCCTTAATGCAAACTCTAAACCTTTTTATCATATGGGTGCTAGAAAGGGGTGACTGAGGGTCTTCATTTCCTGGGAATTACGTTAAACTCTATCTGATGGTGAAGTTCCAGTTCTGGAGGTTTGGGGAATGTGCTCCCTGGTCCACTCTAACTCGCAGTAGTAGTACCTGTTACCTGTCTCATCTGTGGATTAAATAGAAAAAATGTGATTATAAAAATTGAGTATCCATTAAGAACGAATTTATTTCAAAAATGTATCGGCATTAAATGACCCACCGAGGTTGATATGCCGTAAAACAAAACAAAACAAACCAAACCAAACTACTATGTTTATAAAGGTAAAATCCCATTTCTAAAAGTTGGGAGTGTAGATGGCGTGGTGACAGTTCGGTCGGGTTTCAAACCTAGCCTGAAGCAGCATGCCTTGTTTAGTCACATTGATGAACTGTGAAACGGCGAAACAGGACTGTATGTGAATGACAATATATAGATAGATAGATAGATAAATAGATATAGATAGATATGAACATACTTTCATAGATAGGTATGAACAGACTTAAATAGATAATGTGTGTGATAAACACAGGTGAAATAGATTCATTGCTACCTGTGTAGATAGCTATATCTAAACTGCTTATTTTCAAAATAAGTATCTTAAAAAAGAAAGAATATATATATATATTAATATTTATATTTTTGCTTGAAGGCAATTACAATGCGCATATCGCATAAAATTTGATAATCATAGAAGATAAATAATATTGACAAGTGAATCTTGCAAAGAATTACTCGGCGTGTAGAACATCGTACAGCAGCAGAACTTTATTAAGTCTCATCAGCGATGTATACTAACGATCTCCCTCCGACAGAAATCGAAACCGGGACTTCAGCAGGATAGTCAGAAACTATACTGCCTCAGCCACCGATACAGCACCGAGAAATTCCTGCGAAATTAACTTGTCAATGATACTGGGACGTCTCTACCATATGAGGCAAGGGAACGCTAAGTGAACAAATATAAAGAGAAGGAGAGAGACAGAGATAGATAAATTGATCTTCTATTTCGTCGGTCGCTTACTGTCTGTTGCTAATTCGTTTGCCATGTTCTTCAGTTGATTCAGTGGGTTCCTTTCTCCGGTGGATTCTACTTTATTTCTTCGGGATGTCATCTCTCGTTTTAATTAACTCAACAAGACTTGGTTGTTTTTTCTTATAAAGCTTTTATTCTAACAACCAAGCCAATATTCTGCAGCTGATAAGAACGACTCTCAGAGCGAGTGACTTTCGTGTCTACTTGTCCTGAATCTGCTCTAAAGCTTCTCACGGGAGGTCACACCGGAATGTCACCAGTTGCCACTCATCGGCCATGGTAACTTTCCACTGAACCCCATTCTTTTGAATCTAACGGACCCTGATTCAAATATTCTTACTACAGGTCCGTACATAATTCATAAGCTGCCTATGAATTATGTAACAACGGCACGTCAACCAACTGGGTTATTTTAGGTCGAAGACATTCTGTTTTATACATTTTTGTTGGGTATTCAATTTCAACTGAGACAGATAAATATATTGTTAGTTGTTTTGTTTTACATGATAAAAAGGGGTGGGGCTTGCCATAAAAGTAATTGAGTTGGGAAAATCATATAGGTGCTAGGGTTTGATGTAACCAGCCGACAGTTCGGAGGGGGCCTCTCCGACCCCCTGTCTAGCCCAAGTAAGTTGTTATGGTTATGATTGATGATGATCCCGACTTAACCCCTACGGATGCGCCCGATTACAGGTGTGAGCAGTTTAGTTTAGATGCGATTAGACATTCGACGAGAGCGGACGTCTCTCAGAGTCGCACTCACCGCACAGTCGAATGTAGGCAAATTAGTTTAATTGGAATTTCTGAAGCTCTGGCCATTACTCGCAGGTTCACTCTGACCCATAGTGGTATTATTTGTTATGTTTCCGTCTATTAACTAAATCGATTTGTATAATTTGGATCGTTCGGACTCTTGTCCTCATTGACTAAAGAAGGCCGGAGGACACATTGGCCGAAACGTTGATGAGGATAACAGTCCGAAAAATCCAAATAATACAAGAGGTCTTATTAATTTTGATTTTTCGGACTGTTATCCTTATTTTCATTGTGGTAAGTAAAAACTATGTTTCGGTCGCTGTATCCTCCTGCCAACCTCGGGTGTCACATGTCTATCCAAGCATAGTAGTGACCCAACCTGGGAAATCATTTTAAATAGTTTGACTGTTGATAAAACAAGGCATCGAAGAACTTTTGAAGATCTTATTTAAATCTATTAATTATGGAGATTCGGTTTTTGTCTGTAACAAATATTACGTCACTGCTTACGTCACATTACCCAAAATCGTCATAAATAAATACACTCAAAATTTGAACATGCAACCTTAGACAGTCCTCATTGTTTTTTAAAACAAGTTTTAATAAATACACGACTGGTATTATATATCTATATATAGTTTGTTTTATTTTAATACATATTTAAAGTTTACATTTCAAATTGTTTTATTTTTTAATCCTTTAACGAATTTGATGATTTTACTTACTTAGGGTACAAACTCGCTGACATTGAATTTTTTACTCCCACCCATCAGGCAATATGTTTCAAAAATCTATTTTTTACATCGCCTGGAGGGTGTTTTTTTATTTTGTACTAGTTCAAATAATGAAGGCAGTGTTTTCGTCCGCCTATCAATTCGAGATTTGTTATGAGAAGCGTCAATATGATTTTACATACCACAATAAAGATGTCACCCTGTTGGCTGGCACAGAAGACTGGCACAGAAGACTACGTCGACTGCAATTCTGCAGAGGGGTAAAATCCTCCCAATGGAACCACCTGTTGGCCGTGAGTGCTGACCCGTGAAGTTTAAGGATGTGATACAAGGTTGCAAATATTGAGTATCCGGCGAGGATTGAACTCGCTATCAGTAATATTTGATCTGTTATATATATATTTACCAACTCCTCCACACGAGCAGGATGTGACACAAGGTCAATTTCTTAAGCGGAGTTTAACAGGTTTGAATTCAGAGTTTTCCTTCTCCTAGACTGGTTGCCTAGCCAAGGTTAAAGAGCCCAGTCTGCCCTGCTATTTACCCATAGCTTAAAGGAGAGTAGAATTCCTACCTTTCCCAATGGTATTAGCGCTAAATGAAATGCAGTTACTACGTCCAGGATTTGAACTCGGGGCGACGAGTCCATTTCATATGACTTTAACCATTACACCATGCGCTTCTTATTTGATCTGTTATACGATTACACTTAGATATGTCATACACCTTTGACTGTTAAACACTTATTCATGGAATGCAGGTTTTTTTTGCTCACATTAGAAACCGCTACTTAATGCAGACAATATGAAAGATCTGTTTGAAAAAGTCAACATAGAAAACAATCTGTCTTGTTTTAGGGAAATAAAATTATACCACAGAATATAGACATGAACTTAATCAAAACCATACAATATGATCCCCAATGGTGCTCACACATTGTTAAAACCAATTACTAAAAAATATAAATATACAATATAAATACACAACATATATTACTTCCTAACCGCTAGGCATGACATAACCCCAGACGGGTTGATATACCATAGAATATAAACATGCACTTAATCAATACCATACAACATAATCGCCAATGGAGCTAATATATTGTTATAACCAATTACTAAAAAGTATAAATATAAATACAGAATATACATTACTTCCCAACCGTTAGGCATGACATAACCCCAGACGGGTTAATATGCCGTTAAAATCAATCAACCAGCCAACCATTAATATGGTTCCAGTGTTTCTATTTAATGATAACTTAAACACAATTATGTAGATATAATATACAAAACTTATTGGTAAACCTTTGTGGTAAGAAAAAAACCAGCTAATAATTTGTTAGTAAAAATATATTACCAAACTTCACCTGGGGAAAAAAATTTGAAAAAAACAAATGACCATGAGGGTCGTACCAACCGAAAATAATCGATTAATACTATAACACTGGGCCAAAAGAAAAATAAAGTATATATATATATATATATATATATATATATATATATATATATATATATATAATATATATATATATATAAAACAACTAGGATTATCTAATGCTCAAATGTAAAAAAAAGTGTTCAATACCTAAGCAGAATAAATAATACTTAAACCTAAATGAGTCAGATATACCTTCTCATAGTTTCGCTTAGTAGCTCATCAGATTCTTGACAGATTACTTCCTAACCGTTAGGCATGACATAACCCCAGAAGGGTTGATATCACGTTAAAATCAATAAACAAACCAACCATTAGATATTTTAGAAGTATAATGAGAAAAATTGTACTTTTGATTTCTGTATCCGAATTCATACCAATGAATTATCCGAAAGATTTTTTGTTATTATTATTTATTATTTGGAAAAATGGAAGGAGAAGGCGTGATAGAATCATTTTAATAATTGATGATAAAATAACTTTTTCATTTTTTTGTTTTTTGTTTTTGTTTTTCATGCCATTGAATTAGATTCAACTCAAAAAAGGTTTTGTCTCTTATTTTGCCAAAGCAATCAGATCTCATTCAAGTCACGTTCGTCGACGAGATTTTACAAAAAGAACAAAAAGAAACAAACTTTTCTCGAAACAAGATGGACGAACATTTTCGACCAAAGAAAATTGTAAAGAAAAAGTACAAAAAAGCAAAGACAAAAACAAAAAATGGGATTTACAGGATTTTAACAACCGAAGGAATTATTTACTTAACATTCCAGATTAATATTTTTTAATTCTATCGCATTTAAAATCTCTGCCGCTGATTGGTTGGTTTGGTTTATTGATTTTAACGGCATATCAACCCGTCTGGGATTATGTCATGCCTAACAGTTAGGAAGTAATATATATTTTGTATTTATATTTATACTTTTTAGTAATTGGTTTTAACAATGTGTTAGCATTATTTGGGATTATGTTGGATGGTATTGATTTGTTTCATGTCTATATTCTATGGTATAATTTTATTTCCCTAAAAAAAAAGAGAGAATATCCTCCATGTTGACATTTTCAAATAGATCTTTCATATTGTTTGCTCTAAAATAACGGTTTCTGATGCGAGTAAAAAATCTACATTCCATGAATAAGTGTTCAACTGTCAAACGTGTTTCACATTGTGGTTGTTGTTCTTGTTTGAGTATATTGGAGTACGTTAGTCTTGTATGACCAATGCGCTATCGGGACACAATGATTTGTTCCTTTCTAGACTTCCTTAAATGTGGTCTCCAGCTTTCCCAAAGTGGGTTTGATTAGGAAGAGTTTATTGTGGATGTTATTATTCCAGTGTTGTTGCCATTTTGTATGAAGGAATCTATCAATTTTAGGTTTTGGTAATTTTGTTTTACGGCATATCAAACCTTTTCGGGTAATTTAATGCCGAATCAACTCATTTTGATAAACAAAGTACACAGGTTGCTTATAGTAACTTGATGTAATGAATATGCATACACCTGGGTTCCCCTCACAATAATATGATTGGCTGGTGTCAGCTATAAATACAGAGCAATGTAGAGGTACAATGCCTACGACCACGCCTGATACTACTACTACTACTACTACTACTACGTCACTCAGTATTACTACTTACCTGCTAGATTGTACCACGCTGTTACCGTGACCACACCACTGCTACTTCTACTAATATATCCCTTCCCTTCCATATCATAACTGCTTTGCTTAAGTGGTCAGCAAATTAAATATTGAACAGGCTCATCACTGCTTAACTTCAGCATTGCTTGACCATAATGTTATTATTGGGAATCATTATTTAAAAAACAAGAAAAAAGCATGTGATCATAAAGTGGGGGTAGATTTTATTTTTTTATATAGTTATAAACGGATCCCCCATTATTTGGCCATTCTCTAAAATATTATTATTGGTTGTTCTTTTGCTTTGTTTTACGGCATATCAACCCTTTATGGATCATTGAATGCCGAATCAAGTCATTTTGATATACAAATGACTAGGATTGCTTACAGTACCCGCTGTTTCTTAAATGGTCACCCATCTAAATATTGAACAGAATATTGTCTGCTTAACTGATAGATAGATATGAACAGACTAAGATTGATAGATGGATAAAAACTGAGATAGATATATAAATAGATAGATATATTGTTGGTTGTTTTGTTTTACGGCATATCAACCCTTTTCAGGTCATCGAATGGTTAATTAAGTCATTTTGATAAATAAAGGACCCAAGTTGATTACAGTGCCTTTGAGTGCTTATGTGGTCACCCAACTAAGTATTGAACAGGCTCTTCGCTGCTTAACTTCGGTGATCTAGCAGGTACCGATGCTTTCAGTGTGACTTGACCGTAAAAGAGAGAGAGGAGAGAGAGAGAGAGAGAGAGAGAGAGAAGAGAGAGAGAGAGAGAGAGAGAGAGAAACAGACAGACAGACAGACAGAGACAGAGACAGAGATTGTCATTAACCTTATTTGGTTTGGTTTGTTTTGTTTTACGGCATATCAACCCTTTTCGGATCATTTAATGCCGAATCAAGTCATTCTGATATACAAAGGACTCGGATTGCTTACAGGACCCGCCGTTTCTTGGTCACCCATCTAAATATTGAACAGAATATTGTCTGCTTAACTGATAGATAGATACGAACAGACTAAGATGGATAGATGGATAAAAACTGAGATAGATATATAAATAGATAGATATATTGTTGGTTGTTTTGTTTTACGGCATATCAACCCTTTTCAGGTCATTTAATGCCGAATCAAATCTGGGGTTATGTCATGTCTAACGGTTAGGAAGTAATACATATCGTATATTTATACTTATTCTTTTTAGTAATTGGTTTTAACAATTTGTTAGCACCATTGGGGATTATGTAGTATGGTATTGATTTGTTTCATATTTATATTTATATTTCATCTATAACTACGGACTTATCAACGCCACAAGTAAATTTTGGAACTCTAACATCTTTTTTCAAATTACCATGTGGACTTGTATATTTTTTAACAGCTGAAAAATATATACTATACTATTTTGATACCCACTTTACATTTTTATATAAACTTTTACAACAAACTCTTTTGAGTTTTTCTATAAACTATAATACTTCTGATTTTAAAAAAATTAAAAATAAAATTTATTTTATTTTTAAAACAGAACATGCATTTTTCAAAAATTTCAGCGGTTAAACTCAGCGTTCATTTCTGTAAACAGTCTTTTTTTAACGGATATCTTCTCTTCCCATCTATGTCGCTCTTTGATGAAGACCAACTTATCGATTTGGTCGAAACAGTACTGTCAGCAATTACATAACAAACATCATATGTTTTTTCATAATGTTAAATTTCATATTTATATTCTATGGTATAATTTTATATCCTCTATATCACAATTTAAAAAAACCATGTGATCATAAACAGATCCCCCATTAAGATTATTGTTAGTTGATTGGTTGCCTTGTTTTACGGCATATCAACCCTTTTTGGGTTATTTAATGCCGAATCAACTCATTACACAGTTTGCTTATAGTAACTGATGTTGTTTAAGTGGTCACCAAATTAAATATTGAACAGGCTCATCACTGCTTAACTTCATCTTTTAGATTTTATTTTTAAATATAGTTATAAACGGATCCCCCATTATTTGCTTAATGTACCCACTGTTTCTTAAATGGTCACTCATCTAATAATATAAACCTTTATGTATCAAAGCATTGTCTTTTTTTCGTGTTTGAAGAGCCGTACACAAATGGAAGCTTCTGCAGTGGCCATTGCAGAAAATCCTATATATATATTTACCAACTCCTCCACACGAGCAGGATATGACACAAGGTCAATTTCTTAAGCGGTTTTCCTTCTCCTAGACTGGTTACCTAGCCATGGTTAAAGAGCCCAGTCTGCCCTGCTATTTATCCATAGCTGGAGGGAGAATTGGATTCATACCTTTCCCAAGGGTATTAGCGCCATGTGAAATTCCAACAGCTTCGTCCAGGAATTGAACTCGCGTTGACGAGTCCATTTCCTACGACTCTAACCATTAGACCACGCGCCTCCCGTGTATATCCTATATATACTTTTTAATCAATAAAGATCAAAAACATAATTTGTAAGATTCCTTATTACAAACATATTAAAGTGTATGCGCGATTTTAATGCTTAATGACATCTCTTTTCTGAGTTATAAGTCGAGACGTACACACTAAAAAAGACCTAACCCCCTTGCATATATAGGGGTGGTGGTAGCAAAGGCACAAATCAATGGTGCTTGGAAACTGTCAGTTTCTCGCTTATGCAATTTTCAAACGCTGTAATAGGAATAAATGAATTTCTACGTTTCCTTATTATAAACATATTAAAGTGTATGCGTGATTTTAATGCTTAATGACATCTCTTTTCTGGGTTATAAGTCGACACGTACATACCAAAACAGACACAACACCTTTTATATTTACATCAAATTATCAAGGCCAATCTAAAAAAGACACACACCACACACACAAACATAGACCACCATATATATATATATATATATATATATATATATATATATATATATATAGAGAGGAGAGAGAGAGAGAGAGAGAGAAAGAAAGAAAGAAAGAGAGAGAGAAAGAAAGAAAGAAAGAAAGAAAGAGAGAGAGAAAACAACTACGAAACCCTAAAATGCAGAACACCTAGCATAAGTCTCAATATATAACAAAAACAACCCGCAACTTTTCACAGATATATACACCAACTCGAAAACAATGAAAAAATTAAAGACTTACTAAATACAAAAAATAATAATTAAGAACAAAAGACAATAAAAATATCTTAAACAAATATTAACCTCATCCAAATTTGGGGAACACATTACACAGGATGTCTCAAAATGCAGAAACAAAAGATGTGAAATATGTAACATAATCATTGAAGTAACATCCTATATTTTCAAAAACCCTCACACAATATTCAAAATAAATAGAAATCTTGACTGCGCCTCAAAGAATGTAATTTGCGTAATAGAATGCACAAACTGCCACAAAATATGCATCGAATGCACATCATCATTAAATAAAAGAATTTCACAACACAAAAGCAACATTAGACTAGCTAACAATAGAAACCTTTATGTATCAAAGCATCTCTTCCAATGTAATTAAGGTGGTTTTAAGGTGATACCAATATACCAAACTGATGACTATACTTTACTCCTATTAAAGAAAACCGAAATTAACCACACACATACACACACACAACAATAACTTTACTACACAGGCATATATGATCTACATAATAGAATGCACAAACTATGTAATATATATGCATATGTGCATGCATATACATTAATTTCAAAAAATATCTCCAAAATACACCCAATGCAACCATGAACAGAGACACACGTACATAGGAACACACCAGAACACACACACAAACACATTAGAACACACACACACACACACACACACACACACACACACCAAAATAGAAAGTACTCTATGAATACACTCTACTTCTAATCGAAAAAAGCAATTCATAGATAAATACAATTCACAACTAAACCGGAATTAACCACACACATACACACAAACACACACACACACACACACACACAAACACACACACACACACACAACAACAACAACAACAACAACAACAAAAACAAAAACTTTACAACAAAAACATATGATCTACATAATAAAATACACAAACTATGTAATGTAATATATATATATATATATATATATATATATATATATATATACAAATTATGTAATATAAAAAATACACATCAATTTTATCTTTTATGTATATATATATATATTCATGCACCAACACAACCAGCAACATAGACACACATACATAAACACACAGAGAGAGAGAGAGAGAGAGAGAGAGAGAGAGAGAGAGAGAGAGAAGAGAGAGAAACACAAATACACACAAATATCATCAGAAAGTAAACTACAAACACACACACACACACGACCTATCAAAAAAATTTTAAAAATCTAACAAACGCACACCACCAGAGAATGGTTTGGCTTTTAACATAAGCAAACAGACACCTGTTAAGTAAAATTCCAAAACATTAAAATTAAGATCTACCACCCAGGAACACACACCTTCTAAAAGACATATGTTACACATTAATTCTCTCTACACTCCCACCAAACAGGAAGGGAGGGGATGGATACATATATATATATATATATATATATATATTATATATATGTGTGTGTATGTGGTGTGTGTGCAAAAATGCTCAATGTCATTTTTCGAACATACGCACACACACACACACACACACACACAATACACACACCATAAAAGAAAAATACTTGACGTCATATTTCAAACCGTCTACCTTTCCAGCGTTTCTACAAAATTTCAAATTTGAACACATTGATAAACAAGGACTATCACAGTTCTCCTCATTATTCTGTAATAAATTTTTTTCGCTTCCTTATATCAACAAATGCCCTGAAGAAGATCTACTTAACACATCGAAACACTGCAGCATCGGCTGATAAACTTACCACTCATTTTATATAAACCTGTGTTTTTTTCAGATTTCTCACTATGCTACATACAGTCGGATTCACTTCCATTTCTTTTCATATATTATATGTGTGTGTATGTGTGTGTGTGTGTGTGTGTGTGTGTGTGTGTGTGTGTATGTGTGTTTGTGTGTGTGTGTGTACATATTCATGTTCAGACAGTATATGGTTAATTAACGCTTGAAGAAGATATCAGAAAATCTGAAACACGTGTTGAAAATGTTAAATAATAATTTTTTTTTTTTAAAACTTAATCCATTTTGCGGACTTTCTCCCGTTGGACCCGTAACAACACTTTGGCATCAATGAATTCTACGCATCGAAATCTAGCAGAAAAGCCAAATAAATCGACACTTTAAATTTCCACGAAAATAGGTAGTAAAAAAGGCATTTTTAGGGGACCTTTGAAGTTTCATATCTCTGTCAATTCTTAACAGAATGCAATTTCTTTGGTACCATTTTAATATACGCATCGAAGTCTATCAGAAAATTCCAATGAAATGGACAGCAAAAATTTTCACGAAATTGGTGATTTTCAGGGACTATAAAAGGGAGGGGGGTTAAGGGCTCATAACTCCACTAATTCTTCGAATTGAGCACGTTCTTTGGCATCATTGTATTCTACGTGTGTTATATACTGACGTTTTCACATTACCAAATCAGCATATAACGTTGTATACCTTTCTTTACTTCTTTACTTTTAGTGGTCTTCTCTTCTGGTCGGCTTTGGTTCTATCTGATCGTCTATCATCTTGGTCTGGTCTCTTCTAAAGTCTGGACTCTCCCTGGGGACTTTGGGTCTGGTTTCTGTTAGGGATCACTCCTTATCAGAAGCCCTGTGTCATTGTTAGTTTTTAGGTAATAAACACAAGACTTCGATTTACTTTGATGTTACTTTATTTCCAAATCCCCAACCCAGACACCTGCGCAGTTAAGAGACCGCGTGTATAACACGACTTAGCCCTTCGAGCTCGCTGCTACCTCTAACTGACTTAAACTTACTATATCCTTAAACCGGAAGACAGGGTCTTCCATGGCTTCCAGTTCTCACGATCCATCCCCGCAAGGTAAGGTGAGAGGGAGGTCAAGCGCCGTCACTCACTCTCAAGACCATCAGCTGCACTAATCGCCGTTATGATTTCTACACTATTGCCATAATCAATAGGTATCTAATAATTATGTAACACGTGGTAGCGAAGGCATAAAGTCAACGGTGTTTGGAGATTCTCACCTACGCGATTTTCAAACTATGGTCGCAAGAATACATTTTTAAAAATAAAAGCAATTTACGTTCTAAAAACTGAAGTTGACTTTACATAAAAAATTTGAACCGATAACCCATAATATTTGCTTCAGTGATCTCTTTTCATTTTGTATACTGAATATTCTTCTTTCGAAAGGTGATAGTTTGTTTTTAGTGCGGGTGAATTTCCCGGAGCAGAATAGAATTAATAAAAGTCTCTTGCCATAGATTTAACAAATGTGAAGCTAAAACAAAATGTCGTCTCCCATCAAATTCCCTTTCCCGCCTTTATTCGTAGACCTATAAACATAAGTTATGTAGGCGTGTGGTGTATGGTTACAGTCGTAGGAAATTGACCGGACAATACGAGTTCAAATCCTGGACGTGTTTCACATAACTCTAATGCCCTTGAGTATGCATTCAATTGCTCTCCATCCAGCTATGGGTAAATAGTAGGGCAGACAGGGATTTTTAATTTTAGGGAGGTAACCAGTTTAGGAGAAAGAAATCTTTGGAATCGAATCTGTCAAAGTCCGCGTAAAAATTGACATAGTGATGCGACTCAAGATCAACTGCTTAAGCGGAATATGTATGCCTATATATATGACTGTTAAGTTTTTCTTTCCTTGTAAGGAGAATTGCAATACAAACTACGAAGCTGTGGCTAGAAGAAAGCAACATAACAGACGAACTGATTGCGTTCGTACAGCATTTTTTCAGAGAAGGTATCAGGTTGAATTCAGATGCCTACGTGGAGTTGCCTAAACACTGTAGTCAAGCCCTGGATTACAAGGGTAGCCAATGGTAGGCCATATATATATATATATAATATATATATATATATATATAATATATATATATATGTGTGTGTGTGTTGTGTGTGTGTTGTGTGTGTGTGTGTGTGTGCAAAAAAAGTACTTGGTAACTAGAAAATCTAATGGATTGTAAAGAAATTCAACAGGCAATTTACTTAAATTATTCATGTGTCAAATTATTATCGAGGTGTAATAAAAACTCCGGTAAAAAAGAAAATAATACTTTTATTGTTTCATTTATAGATTTTATGGATACATACAGTAACTATTATGAAATTAAATTGAAGTAAAAAGAATTCAAAAATGATAGTAAAGTTAGTTAATATGAGGTATGTGATCCTTTTTTAAAAATGACTTGGAAAAGGCGCTGGTCCATCGAACATGTCTATTTCTGGATCTCCTCTGATGTAATTTCACGTGATACGTCGACTATTTCCTGCCACAACTCATCTTTGCTTCTAAATTGGCGTACATTCTCATAAACACGTCGCTTCAGAATGCTCCACAAGTTTTCAATTGGGCTTACGTCTGGAGAATTGGCCGGCCAGTTCATCTTCCGATGTCCACAGAAGCCTAATTTTTGCAGGTATTCCGTAGTTTTATGCGCTGAATTCGAAGGAGCATTATCTTGCATAAATATGATGGTTCTCCTGGAGGTGATTCTCTGGCTTTTTAGCCAAGATTCCAGGTGCTCTTTGAGTAAGGCGATATAAGAATCTGCGGTTATTTTCGTACCGTTAAGTACTCTCCACGGGCCAACCATGACACCTCCAATAATACCAGCCCAAATCATAATACCTCCACCTCATTGTTGGCATCTAAAGCGGTGATGAGGTTCTCATCCATTTACGACCCAACCTTTGCTCTAGCCATCAGCGCCATCAAATGTTGCACAAGTTTCATCCGTGAACAGTACTTTTCAGAAATCGACGTTCATGTTCTCCTTTGCCCATTTCAAACGTATTTGTATGTGTATTTTTGTGAATCGAGGCTTTTTCACTTGTCTTACTGATGCCCCGACCTTTTTCAGAAGACGACAGCGAGTCCTTCTGGGCACGGTTGCTTCTCCAATGCTTCTGAAAAGTGCTCCTCTCGTCAGGCCTGGGTTATTTACAGCTTCACGTTTCATTCGTAACAAAGAACGGCGGGAAATAACCCCCGAGTGACCCTTATCGGCCCTCTTACGTACATTCGTAGGAGCTGCAACAAATCTTTCATAGTTTGGTGATATCTTCCAATTATTTTGGATATTCCTAATGTAGACTTGCCTTTGGAATGCTCAGATGTTATGATATCTTTCTCAGAAGGGGTCAAATCACATTTGCGACCCATAATTGCACGAGTATAATGACACTTGTTTAATGTCTGGGACACTTCTATATCGTGTTTATAGTGCAAATGGCCACTGTTTGTTTTCTGTTGCACAGAACAATACAGTTTTTATACAACCTATGCATACACCTATTTCCATTATACTGTGAAAATTTCGTTAAATTTCAATGGGTATTTTTTGAAAAAATTGAAATTTGAAACGCAGTGTATAAATATATGTGTACATACATATATGAATGTGAATGTGAGTGTGTGTGTGGTGTGTGTGTGTGTGTGTGTGTGTGTCGGTACTGTGCGCCTGACTGTTAGATTTCAAATGTGTTAGGAGTATTTTTTTAAGTGGTTTTTTAAGTTTTTAAGTGTTTGTTTTTTAGGTGTTACTGAGCCTGAAATTTGTTCGTCACCTCAACTTTATTGCCAGGGTAGAGTGTCAAGCTTCTTGTTGGCCGAATGGATGAAAACTTTAATATATAATATATATATATATATATATATATATTATATATATATATATATATAGGGTGTCCTAAAAAGATGTATACACACTTTAAATAATTGTAAACCATGTGTTTATTATTATTTGTTTAATTTTCAATATGTAAAATAATTTACAAACCTCATTCTATCGTTTTGTCACTGCCTGTTCTCAAACTGATGTCAGTTCTGGTCCAGACACTGCCGGTAACACGAAGCGATGGAATAGTACACATCATGAAACAATTCCCTTGGTATTTGCGTGCATTCACGTTCAATGGTTGCTCTCAATCCAGCGATTATTGTAGGTTTCATTGCGTAGACTTTTACGTATCCCCATAAAAAGAAGTCTTGTGGTGTGAGGTCTGGTGAACGTGATTTGTATTTAACAAAACCCCTCCGTCTAATCCACCTGTTTGGCAAGATCTCATCAAGGAAGGATCTAACATCGCGATGGTAGTGTGGGGGTGCCCCATTTTGCAAAAAATAAAAATCCAAAAAGTATATTTTGGTAGCATTTTTTCTTTTAAATATGTTTCTCCTGTTATCATTGTTTGAACCCACTACCAATTCTTACTACCTCCCACTACCAATTCCTACGTTACTGCTCGTTGTTTTTAAAAACGAGACACCCAAAACATCCCATCAGTTTCACACCTGAAGATGGCAGATGGACATGCCGACAGCGGCTCGTTAAAGAAACCTTTGGGGAATTGCTACCCAGTTCCACCCTGACATTAAAGAATCTCTCGATGATATCTTTT
>CM042181.1:30837640-30862640 GCA_023376005.1 Doryteuthis pealeii
AAAAAGAGAGAGATTCGTCTCATGAGAGGAGAGTAGATATCTAAGCTATACAAGCGTGTTATGGTAGGTTGTTGTGATGCGGGGTGCCGCATTTTGCTGATCTCGACATCTAATTCCGATTCGTATCATTCTAACGTTATATGTGATAGCATCTCAATTGATAGATTGTCAATAGTGTTGGATTGCATAGGAATACAAAGAGTGCTGTTGCGTATGATTGTGTTTGGGTCAAATGATACGATACTATGTCTGCGGATAATATTTTGCTTAAACTTACAGAGGTTTATTGATGGCATTGGGAAATATAATTGTCATATAATAAATCAAAATGTGAAATCTATATCAATATAACCAGTAGTTGAAGAATCTTTTGCGTTGTATAAACTCAAAGCACTTTATTTAATATATTTATATATATATTGGGGAAATGTCTTCTCATAAATTGTTAGGTTGCCTTTAGCTTTATACACAGCAAAAAACTATGACATGGGGTATGGCAGATAGGTTATATGACTGAAGTCGAAGACAATGCTCATTACCTTTCCGGGCCTACTTCACGAGTTTTGCCCGGAGAGTTATACGAGCGTTACTGAGGGTCGCGCTCGGGAATATGGGAATTTTTTGGAACTTATATTGGACGTATGAGGGGACGATATAATTGGAGGGTCAGGAGGCGCATGAGCCTGTCTAAATAAATATATGGCAAGTGGTCTGAAGAAGCTCGTGAGCATACTCGCGAGTGGAAATGGTCCATAACCACGATACCATGGTATTTAAGGCCTTTTATTCCCAAATAACTTTGCTCTGTTTACAATAATTAAACATTGAGCTCTCATACGGAACCTGAACTCTACAACAAAACTACTGGTAGAGAATTAGACCCACCTAGAATCACCTTGTACCAAGAAAACTTGTACCGCGGCACCAAAGTATATATATATATATATATATATATATATATATAAAGTGTATTTTTGGTAGCATTTTTTTCTTTTAAACATGTTTCTCCTGTTATCATTGTTTGAACCCCTTACCAATTCCCACTACCTCCCACTACAAATTCTTACTACCTCCCACTACCAATTCCTACGTTACTGCTCGTTGTTTTTAAAAACGAGACACCCGAAACATCCCATCAGTTTCATACCTGAAGATGGCAAATGGACATGCCGAAAGCGCTCGTAAAAAGCCTTTGGTGGATTGGTAAACCAGTTCCACACTGACATTAAAAAGATGGCCAGAAAATTAGAAAGGATCGAACAAAAACTCGTCCGACAAGAATCCTCAGTACAGTTTAACGAAATATATATATATATATATATATATATATATATATATAAGTTAAAAGGAAGGAAATGAATCCGACGGTATGAGTATATATAAAAAGATATGAAAACACCACAAAATGCTGTTAAAGGGAAAACATTTTATAACTTAGCTGATATTGAACAATATTTCGATTTTATGAAAATCGTCATCAGAGCTTTATAAACAAGCTCTGATGACGATTTTCATAGCTTTTTGTGGTGTTTTTCATATCTTTTTATATATACTCATATATATATAATATATATATATATATATATATATATATATATACGAAGGACAGTGCATTGCTGTGTAGAAGTGTATATGAGTGGAAATTTAAAAGTGAAAGAACAAGCGTGACGCATTAATTAATGCGTGAAAAAAGCGCTACATAAATGGCGGGAAAACGCAAGCTTGTGGACCGCTGGACCAAGAATATCAGAATTAGTTTAATGTCATACTCAAGACAATTTGGCCCGAAATGTTTTACTTTGCTCATGGAGTCGGTCTGATTCCAAAATGAGGTGATATATTGAGCTACGGCTTCTATGAATAAAGATTTAAAAATATGACACACTGACACCTGACACGCAGACGTTACCATTTAATAGTAGAGATCCTAACATTTGGAGCCAAATATAAGTGGCAAGAGATGACGTCATAGTTGAAGTAAAAGTAGTCCTCATTCAAATGTCTAACAAAAACCTAAAATATTGTTTCTAGATTTAGATTTTGAATAACATTCGAAAGTTCTGGCTCTCATCAAGGACACAGCTTTATCTTGTTGGACAGTATAGGGTTAATTAACGCCTGAAGAAGATATCAGAAGATCTGAAACACGTGTTGAAAACGTAAAATAATTCAAAATTAAAAAAAAATTAATCCATCTGCTAAAACACATATGTAACACATTAATTCTCTCTACACTCCCACCAAACAGGAAGGGAGGGGGTGGATACGTATATATATATATATATATATATATATATATATATATATTATATACCGGCCCTCGCCAACTCAGCGTATGAGTAGCAGAGGGATCTGTGCGGTAAAGTAAGGAGCTGATGGTAAGTGAGGCGCTCCACCTCAGACGCTAAAATAATCTCCTTGGTCTAGCGCTAGCGAAAAGGGGATAGACTCACTCGCTGATTGGTTGATACTGACTTTAGGCCACCCCGACGACTTTACTTTTTACTTTTTATATATATATATATACATATAAATGTGTGTGTGTGTGTGTGTGTGTGTGTGAATATTCATATTCGGACAGTATATGGTTAATTGACGCCCAAAGAAGATATCAGAAGATCTAAAAGACGTGTCGAAAACTTAAAATAATTTTTAAAAAATTTATAAAAACTTAATCCATTTTGCGGACTTTCTTTTTTATGAGATATTTAATTTTCTCCGGTTGGACCCATAACAACACTTTGGCCTCAATGAATTCTACGCATCGAAATCTAGCAGAAAAGACAATAAAATCGACACCTTAAATTTCCACGAAAATAGGTAGACTAATAATGCCTCAAAAAAGTGCATTTTTAGGAGATCTTTGAAGTCTCATATCTCTGTCAATTCTTAACAGAATGCAATTTCTTTGGCACCATTTTAATATACGCATCGAAGTCTATCAGAAAATTCCAATAAAATCCCGCCCTGTCGGCTGCGGTGTTAGAATGCACCGAATGCACCTGTTGGTCGTGGGTTGGCTAGAAGGCGGTGGCTGCGTGTCTACATGTCCTGGGAATGACGTTAAACTCTATCTGATGGTGAGGTTCCAGTTTTGGAGGTTTGGGGAATGTGGAGCACCCCTTCATCACCATTGCTTCCTGGTCCACTCTGACCCGGAGTGGTAGTACCTTTTAGGGTTAAATAGAAAAATGTATTTATAAAAAATTGTATTATCCATTAAGAATTGATTTATTTCAAAACTTTATCGGCATTAAATGACCCACTGAGGTTGATATGCCGTAAAACAAAACAAACCAAACAAACCAATAAAATCGACAGCAAAAAATTTCATGAAATTGGTGATTTTCAGGCACTATAAAGAGGGGGGGTAAGGGCTCTCATTAAGGACACAGCTTTATCTTGCTGTTCTGAACAGCAAGAAAGGTCTAAGTTAAATTTAAATTTTATTGCTTTAACTACAGTGACTGTATGACTGTACTGGTATCAGTCATACAAGGCCGTTCACAATGTACAAGGATGAACGAAATTGTGTGTATGTGTGTGTGTTTGTGTGTGTGGGTGAGTGTGTGCTGGGTGAGGTCTTACCCATTTGCAGAGGTGAGGGATACAGCCAGAGTATTTTAAGACTGGTCGACCGGTCGAACTGATAAAATTGTATGAGTTTTTTTTTGTTTTAGTATGGCTATAGAAATTATTTTCGTATATGTCTATCATTAAAAAAAAAAAAAGAATAAAAAGCGTCATGTCTGTCATTTTTTTCAAATTTTTAACAAATATCAATTTTCAAAAAACAAAAAATGAATTTTTATTCTAGTTGGAAAATTTAAAGAAATTTTCTGGTAAACATCACGCTATTAACGATTCTAAGAATAACACTTCTTTTTATATGTTTTTCTTAAATAATCATAAAATAAAACTACATTCGCTTATTACTTTATTACATGAAAAAAATGTATATAAAGTTTATCACCACAAACACACACACACACACACACACACACACACAATATATATATATATATATATAATATATATATATATATATATATATATATATGAGAATGAACAAGATGGAATGAAAACACCACACAATGCTGTTAAAGAGAAAACAATTTATAACATAATCATAGCTGATATTGATCAATATTTCGATTTTACAAAAATCTTCTTCAGAGCCCGTTTACTCCGTGGTGTTGTGATCGGAGATAAGAGTCAAAACATTTAACTCTTATCTCCGATCACAAACACCACGGAGTAAACGGGCTCTGAAGAAGATTTTTGTAAAATCGAAATATTGATCAATATCAGCTATGATTATGTTATAAATTGTTTTCTCTTTAACAGCATTGTGTGGTGTTTTCATTCCATCTTGTTCATTCTCATACTGTCGGATTCATTTCCTCTCTTTTAATTATTATATATATATATATATATATATATATATATATATATATATATATGTGTGTGTGTGTGTGTGTGTGTGTGTGTGTGTGTGTGTGTGTGAGAAGTGAAGGGTTGAATAAATCTGACAAAATGTTGTTGAAGATAGCGGAAAAGTGGATATAACAACACAGCAACTAAATTCACTTGATATTTCGCCTCGGTGTGTAATTGAGGCTTCGTCAGAATTTATTGTGAGACAAATTCTTTTACTATTTCTCTGAATGTTTGAGATGAGGCTTGATGATTAGTATTATCTGCGTTATTCGGACTATTGTCCTCATTTTCATTGTTATCTATACAACGTTTCAGCCGATGTGCCCTCCAGATATTTCTTGTCGGATTCGGACCGAGTCCGAAAAGAAGGTTCCTGAGTCCGACAAGAAATACATGAAGAAAAACCAGAAGGCACATCGGCCGAAACATTGTTCAGATAACAATGAAGATGAGGACAATAGTCCGAATAACGCAGATAATACTAAGTTCTTTTACATTCTGCTTTTATACTGAAAAGGTAATTGTTTGGTGCGGCTAAGGGATGGAAAGAGGAGAGGGTTTGGGTGTGTGGTATAGAGAGGGGAATTAAACACATCCCTCCATTTTTCATTTGAATATACCAATTTTACGACGGGACGGTAACCATTACATCACATGCCAACACACACACACACACACACACACACACACACATATATATATATATATATATATATATATATGAGTATGAAAAGGTGGAATGAAAACATCACACAATGCTGTTAAAGAGAAAACAATTTATAATATAATCATAGCTGATATTGATCAATATTTCGATTTTACAAAAATCATCATCAGAGCTTATTTACTCCGTGGTGTTTCTCATCGGAGATAAATGTCAAATCAGTTCAAAAACAAAAGACCTTGATTTTGCAAAAAAAGAACGAAAGTTGTTACATTATTCACCAATGTGGGCATTCGCGCCATATTTTTGTCGGTCATGCCGATGTGTATAACTTTTTTGTCGGTCAACTCTTCATTGTAGCGGATTTTGAGATGTTGGCAACAAGACGAATTAACTTATTCAAAAGGGGATGAGTATTAAAACAATGTGACGGTTGGTATTCAAAAGATTTTTAGAAAAGGAATTTTTATGATTAATTATTTTTTATATTTTGTATTTCATAAATGATTAATTATTTATTATATTTAGTATTTGTTATATATAAAGTAAAAAAGGTAAGGACGAATGTAAGGTAATTGTTATTATTTTAGATAATGTGAAGCTTTTAAATCTAATGTAACGTTTTGATTTTCAAAACCGAATTCAAATCAAATAAAATGCAAGGTTCTTATTTATAAATCAAAACATAAACCTAAATTCAAGGTTTTATTTAAATCCAAATTCAAATGTAGGGCTCCGTACATACTCCACTCGAACAGGATGTGACACAAGGTCCATTTGTAGAGCAGCGTTTAACAAAATTTCCTTTTCCTAGACTGGTTTCCATACCTACTATTTACCCATAACTGGAGAGAGAATAGTTGAATTCATACCTTTACAAAGGTATTCAGGTAATGTGAAATGCAAACAGCCTTGTCTCGCCATGTAACCGTGTTTCTACGACGGTACCCATCGCGCGTTATAAATCAACTAGTATATATAGGAATGAGTATGTGATGAGATTGTTTTTACATGTAAAAAGAATGAAGCGAGTCAAATCATTAACAAAAAAAGACGTATAACTTCTGTAACTTTTCGTGACGAATTTACGAATTTATAGAGTAGTTTTGACTGCAAAAAATATTCACATATTTTTATTTATTTATTTTTTTTCATACGTCACTCGTAAAACTTACATTATTTTACTCGAACAGTCTTTCCTCTTCCTCTTCCTCCTCATCAACGTCTATTCAATTGGAAGACTAACACACACACACACACACACACACACACACACACACAACACACATATATATATATATATATATATATATATATATATATTCATGAAGAGAGGGTGAATAAACGGATAAATATCGCAACTTCGACCGTCGATGAAATAATTAACCGAATAATTTGAGGTTATTAATAAAGGCTTTCTGACTATACTATTTTACTATATATATATATATATATATATATATATATATATATATATTAAAATAAGTGTGTTTTGGCAGCATTTTTTCTTTTAAACATCTTGTGTTAAACTGTACAGACAATTCTTGTCGGACGAGTTTTTGTTCGATCCTTTCTAATTTCTGGCCATCTTTTTGGTGTCAGGGTGTAACTGGTGTAACAGTCCACCAAAGGTTTCATTACGAGCGCTTTCGGCAATGCAATTTGCCATCATAAGGTAGGAAACTGATGGTATGTTTCGTGTCTCGTTTTTAAGGAGAACGAGTAGTAGCGTAGGAATTGGAAGTGGGGGGTAATAACAATTGGTAGAGGGAGGTTGTGGAAATTGGTAGTAGTTTGAACGAAAAATGCAGTAGTGATTTTTTTGTGGGAGGGGGCACAAGTTGTTAGAAGGGGAGGGGAATACGATTTAAAGGGGCAGGGCTGGGTTTATTGTCCGGTGCCTGAGGTGTGCCATCTTGAGGGGGAATGCCGACAGGATCAACGCATTTTTGCACACGCCACCAATGAGTCTCGGCTTGTGGGTGGTTCCAGATTAATAGGCCCTTGTGCCTAACCCGAACACTTGGGGTACGTGGTAAATATCGAGATCTTGCCAGAGAACTAAGAAAAATGTGGAACCTGGAGGTCACGGTGGTGTGGCGAGGTCGGGTCAAAGTTGTTGGTGCTCAGTCGGTAGAGCATTCGGCTCGGAACCACAAGGTTCTGGGTTCAATACCGGCCCTTGCTAACTCAGCGTATGAGTAGCACAGGGATCTGTGCGGTAAAGTAAGGAGCTGATGGTAGGTGTGGCACTTCGTCTCAGACGCCAAATCAATCTCCTTGGTCTAGCGTTAGTGAAAAGGGGACAGACTCCCTCGCTGTCTGGTGATACCGACTTTAGGTCATCCCGACAACTTTACTTACTTTTATACAAGATGGAGGCATCTCCACACTCAATGTAAGCCTCTAAAATCGGTGGACTAGTTCACGTTCCTAGCTAGTCATATCTCATCCACAATGGGAGTATGTGACGATATCATGGAATATTGATTGGCACATGTTAGCCTCGTGTTAACCCCTTTTCCGGTAGATACCGTGAGAATTAGTAGAGAAATAAGAATGAAAGGCTCTTCCGATTTTGATTGGAAAAAGTTAGTTCAGTCAGTACTGGGCAAGCCACGGAGTTAGCAAGTCGCTCTCAGCGCGCCCCATACTCACACTCTGCGCAGTTAGTCTGTATGGGGATTTCTAAATAAAATATGATATAAAGAAAATCTTGGGTTATTTATCCAAAAACTACTAACGACCCAAGGCTTCTGATAGTAGAAAATCCCTAATGGAAGACCAGACACGAAATATCCAAATGAAAAGTTCCAGACGCTATAAGAAGAATTCCCAGTTACATAAGATAGTGAAAGATGATCAGAAGAGTATATAACTATTTTTGTTATAAGTCTATTTTGTTAGGTATTCCTAACACGGTCTCACCCCACTCTTATTGAGATAAACAGAGACAAGATGAGAGCTAAATCTTAGATTTCGTACCTAAAATCTGAGTCCATTTATAAGCGACGTTCTTCTGTGGATACATGAAGATGGGTACGCCAGTTCGAGCCGTCCAGCAAAGACTAAGTCTGGGCGGATACTGGATGCTGCGCAGAGGAGCTACCGCGGGAAATCAATAATAGGGACGGTTGGTGAGAGATTGTCATGGATATCCGTGCTATTAGCGCGACATGATGACGATAATGATGACTGTTCACCCTACCCCAGACTTTGTGGCCCTCAATGACCATGTGGCTCTCACGACTATCTAGGCATAAAATAACCTTATATTGGTTGGCGTGCCATTAAATCAATCAATCAATTCAGTCAGATCTTCAAGCAAATTCAACACTCTTTTTGGTGCCAAAACAATGGAAGTGGTCTCACCTCATTCTTATTGAGATAAACAAAGCCGAGATGAGAGCTAAATCTTTCGTTGCTGATATAGATCCAAGTCAGTATTATTTGCGTTATTCGGACTATTGTCCTTCATTCATTGTTATTTTTACAACGTTTCGGCTGATGTGCCTCCGGCCTTCTTCAGCTATTTCTTGTCGGACTCGGGACCCTTCTTTTCGAACTCGGGAACCTTCTTATCGTAATCGGGAGCCATCACGGAACTTTGAACCTAACCCTTTATTCAGTCCACGGGGATATCCTGTTCTCATTCCGCTAACCATAGCTGGGGTAGAGGTGTTAAGCTGTGTTAATTATTATTCTTTCTACTGCCCGTGGCCTCGAACGGGATCTTCAAGCAAATGTCACACTTTTTTGACGCCAAAACAATGTAAGTGGTCTCACCTCATTCTTATTGAGATAAACAAAGCCGAGATGAGAGCTATATCTTATATTTCGTAGCTAATATAGATCTAAGTCCATTTTATTTATTGCAATATATACAACTAAGCTGTTTGCATCTTAACATTGATTTCTCATTTGACGCTATGATTCCTAACTGAAAAACAACCCATAATAATATTTGCTCAGGACACGGTGCTAATAAAACAGAGAGTGAGAAAAGGTCTATCCTCTAACACCTGCGCTATCAAATTGATATTGGATATTATATTTCGTTGGAAATAGTGTCCGGCTGTCTTGTAGGTGTGTGTGAGGGGGGATAAATAAAAGATAATGATAAAACTGAGACTTAGTGACGGTTCGGATGTGACACGAATGGACATTAGGGTAGGTCGATTTTTCAATTCTTAAAAATATCTTATTGCCTATTTATGCGAAAGTTTTGTGTTAATATACAGAATACTGATACCAAAAACTAATCTCAGAATAAGAGAAAGTTTATTAATAGCTAAGTTACACCCTCGCATAAACAGTAGGTTAGAATTAAACACTAATATATAATTAGTTAACATACACATTCCATTAATACACATATATATTTAAAAAATATAAATAAAGAAATAAAGAAAAGGAATGAAATTGAAATTGATTGAACAGCAGATATCACGGCTCTTTTGTGTGGCGTTATAACAACCCACGAGACGCGTGTTTATAACGTCCAAAAAAAAAAACACACAAGACCGCGTCCATTTCAAAAACAGTCTCTGAAGATGAAGTTCTTCGAAATTGATTAGACTCTGGACATTATTTTTTTTTTTTTTATACGCATTGTAATGAAGGGCAGGTGTTGCCTGGGGGATGGCCCCTGGGATCAACGATTTTAGTTTGTACGGTCTATGGTCGAAGCCTCTGGAACCCCCGGTCGAAACCGGTGTTAGATATGTTGGACATATCTACATCTCTGGCAAGATCTAAGATTATAAATGAACTTAAGTCTTCCGTCTCAGAATGCCAGTATTAAGTTTATATGAAAATATGATAGTTAAATGTCATTTCGATTATGTAGATATATCTTTTATAGTGACAGTTTATATTGTGGTAAGTTGGAACCTTAAATCTAATATCATTTTTGTCTGCTTCTTCGGAATTGGAAACTTTCAGATAGAAACAGAACTTCCAGGAATTATCTTTGTAACATGTGATGTCAATCTAGTTTTAAGCACTGTCTTCTTTTTCACAATATGTCTATATTCATATCTATATCTATCTATATAGAAGCGCGTGGTGTAATGGTTATTTTAATGAGGGCAAGAATCTGACTCTAAGTCTGATGAGCTACTAAGCTAAACAAATATATATATATATATATATATATATATATATATATATATATATATATATATATATACCAAGCGTGTTGGTAAATCCTTGCGGTGAGAAAAAAACCAGCAAATAGTTTGATTGTAAAAATATACTACCAAACATCAACCAGGGAGAAAAAAATATAGTCGTACCAAGATAGTCGTACCAACAAAAAATAATCTATTGTACAGTATTTGGCCAAAAGAAAAAACAATTTATATGTATATATATGTATATAAGATATATATATATATATATTCATATAACCGCTAGGAGAAAGCTAATAAGTAAAAAGTGCTCGATACCTAAGTAGAGCCAATAATAATAATATATACATATATATATACATATATATATAATATATATATATATATATATATATATATATATATAGGTACATATGTATACATAGGTATGTATATGTTTTTGTATATGTATATTTATTTATTTATATATATCTGTATGTATGTATGAATATATGTATATTATATATGTATGTATACTTACATATGTAGCTCTATTTATATTTATATATATATGTTTACATATGTACGTATATATATATGAAAGTACATATGTACTTATATAAGTTCATTTTTATGTATATATATGTATATGTATGTAAGCATATATATGTGTGCATATATGTATGTACTTATGTATATGTATGCATATATACATATGTATGTATATATGCATATATTTGTATATGTACATATGTATATATATGTATGTATACATATTTATATAAGTATATATATGTATGGATCCATATATATATGTTTTCATATATCCGTTAGAATATATGTAAGGAGAAATGTTTTTATATGCATGTATATATACTTATATATATATATGTATAAATAAAAGTGTATGAAAAACACACCTTGTTGCTAAAATGAATATATTAATATATATATATATATATATATATATATATATATATATATATATAATTGACTTTATATCAAACACCTTTGACAGTTAAACACTTATTCATGGAATGCAGGTTTTTGCCTACATCAGAAATCGTTATTTTAGTACAAACAATATGAAAGATCTATTTGAAAATATCAACATGGAGAACATTCTGTCGTTTTTGAGGAAAATAGAATTAAACCATAGAATATAGACATGAACCTAATAAATACCATACAACATGATCCCCAATAATGCTAACACATTGTTAAAACTAATTACTAAAAAAGTATGAATGTAAATACACAATATATGTTACTTCCTAACGGTTAGGCATGACATAACCCCAGACAGGTTGATATGCCGTTAAAATCAATCAACCAGCCGACCAATAATATGGTTTCCAGTGGTCTTATTTAATAATTTATATGAGTAGTCTTATTTAATGACTTATATGAGTTAAGAGTAAGGAAATGAATCCGACGGTATATGTATAGATAAAAAGGGTATGAAAACACACAATGTTGCTAAAATGAATATATTTTTATATCTTTTTCATTGCTAATATTGAAAATATTTCGATTTATAAAAAAATCATCATCAGAGCATAATGATAATTAGGTCCGTTTTTAGAAGTAAACGTTTTTAATCCGGACTCATCGAGAGAGAAGCAGAAAATAATCTAAATTCAAACCGGAAACAATGTTTTCCAAAAAGATGTGTGTGTGTGTGTGTGTGTGTGTGTGTGTGTGTGTGTGTGTGTGTGTGTGTGCATATACAGGTTTTTTGGGAGAATATGTGCTTAATTGAAGTCATACCGAATTTTCAAATTAATTAATTTTCAAAATTAGGTATGACTTCAATTAAGCACATATTCTCCCAAAGATTGTCGGCATAGCCATATCAAACAAACTGTTTGCGTACATTCATATACAGGTATGTATATATATATGCATATATATGTATGTAAATTTGTCTACATATGCATTTATATGTACATGTATACATATGTAAGTGTATATATATATGTGTGTGTGTGTACATATGCATATATATGTACATATCTTTTCTATATTTACGTATATCTATATGAATATATATGTGTATATATGTATATATTTTTGTATATATATATGTATATATATACACACACATATATTTATATCGCTCTATCTCTCTATCCCTTTCTCTCTCTCTCTCTCTCTCTCTATATATATATATATATATATATATATATATATATATATATATATATATATATATATATATTATATATATTGTTGTGAGGTTTTAAGGGGTCAAATATTATAACAAATGTACGAAAATGTATTAACAAAAAGTAGACAAATACAATACAGAGAAGTGGGAATTGTGAGCTGACCCGCATTGGCTTACTGCCAAGCCACAATTGCCCCTGTTACTTATAGTAACCCGTCGGTGCATTCCGTTAGTCTTATAGGGTTTATCACCTATAACACACACACACACACACACACACACACACACACACAATATATATATATATATATATATATATATATATATATATATATAAGGAATACCGAGTACAAACTCCTAAATTACCAACTGACCAACCAGCGCCATGTACACCCACACACAAAGATGACAACTACGCTATCAAGGGCAGTAGCCACCCTCCCCCCTATAAGGAACCGCCAGAAGCCAACAACACCACTTCCTTACAATGCCTGAAGAAGAGAGAATAAAAATCCTGAAAATTTACTACTACTAAATAAACTAAACCCTACTAAAAAACAACCGAGTTTCTGATATTTATTTTCTTTAATGCTTCATACTAATGCCCAAACCAGATAAATGTACCTCTCACAAACGGATACATATTCCTATATAAACACAAACACACAACCCCCCCCCCATATATATATATATATATATATATATATATATATATATATATATAATTTATTTATTTATTTATTTATTTTTTTTCAAATAAGGATTTACTCTGATGAAGGTCGAATTTTCTTTGTGTGCGGAACATTTTTACATTTTTTCTATTATTATTATTATTATTATTATTATTATTATTATTATTATTATTATTATTTCATTTCATTTGATTATTTGAAAATAATAATAGTTTGAATAATGCACACATGGATAAACTCCTGACCGAAACACGTGTAAGTAATATTGATTAAAATATCCTATATTATCCATTCTATACTTTTCTTTCCTTTATTCATTTTTTCAACATACCGTCGGATTCACTTCCAGTTTCATTTTACACACATATATATATATATATATATATATAATATATATATATATATAATATATATATATATATAAACTTCATAATTAATCGTCTTATTTTGGTGAGCAGCTGTAAATAGTTCAAGATGTTCGTGGTGGACACCTGGTACTGAAAGAAACTTTAAACTTGGTTCTCTTGGAAAAGTCAGGAATGGCTTCAAGACATTCGATTCCCAAAGCAGACACTTGATGGTAAAGTAATCAACCAGCAACATCCGAAGAATCGTCCAAGAAATGGCGATTCTCCATTACTTGCCAAATTGAAACTTTATTCTTACTTCTTGGAGAAAAAAGAAAAAAAGAAAGAAAAAAACAAACAACAATAGAATTTTTATCTTAGGAAGAATTGTATCCTTCCTTCTTTTCTTCTTGTCTTCTTTCTTCTTTCCTTTCTTTCTTCTTTTTTCCCTTCATTTCCCCTTTCTTTCTCTCATTACTCCCTTCCTTCTTTCCTTCTTTCTTTCCTTCCTTCTTTCCTTTCTTTCTTTCCTTCCTTTATTATTTTCTTTCTTCTTTCTTTCCTTCCTTCTTTCTTTCCTTTCTTCCTTCTTTCTTTCTTTCCTTCTTTCTTTTCTTCATTCATTTCCTCTTTCTTTCTCTCATTACTCCCTTCCTTCTTTGCTTCCTTCTTTCCTTTCTTCCTCCCTTCTTTCCTTTTTTCTTTCCTTCCTTTCTTCAGTTCTTCATTTTATCCTGCTTTCTTTCCTTCCTTTTTTCTTTCCTTCTTTCTTTCCTTCCTTCTTTCTTTTCTTCCTTTCTTCCTTTCCTTCTTTCTTTTCTTCATTCATCTCCTCTTTCTTTTTCTCATTACCCCCTTACTTCTTTCCTTCTTTCTTTCCTTTCTTCCTCCCTTTCTTTCCTTTTTTCGTTCCTTCCTTCCTTCTTTTTTCATTTCATCCTACTTTCTTTCCTTCTTTTCTTTCTTTCTTTCTTTCTTTCTTTCTTTCTTTCTTTTCTTCCTTCATTTCCTCTTTCTTTCTCTCATTACCCCCCTTCCTTCTTTCCTTCTTTCTTTCTTTCTTTCCTTCCTTCCTCCTTTCTTTCTTCTTTCTTTCTTTCTTCTTTCTTTCTTTCTTTCTTTTCTTCATTTCTTCATTCATTTCCTCTTTCTTTCTCTCCTTCCTCTTTTCTTCTTCCTCCTTCTTTCCTTTTTTCTTTTCTTCCTTCTCCTTTTTTCATTCATCCTGCTTTCTTTCCTTCCTTTTTTCTTTTCTTCTTTCTTTTCTTCCTTTCTTTCTTTCTTCCTTCTTTTCTTCATTCATTTCCTCTTTCTTTCTCTCATTACTCCCTTCCTTCTTTACTTCCTTCTTTCCTCCCTTCCTCTCTTTCTTTCCTTTTTTTTCTTTCCTTCCTTTCTTATTTTATCCCTTCCTCACTTTCTTTCCTTTTTTCTTTCCTTCCTTTTTTCTTTTCTTCATTTTAACCTGTTGTTTCCTTCCTTTTTTCTTTCCTTTTTTCTTTCTTTCTTTCTTTTTTTTTTCCTTTCTTTCTTTCTTTCCTTCTTTTCTTCATTCATTTCCTCTTTCTTTCTCTCATTACTCCTTTCCTTCCATCTTTCCTTCTTTTCTCTTGCTTCCTTCTTTTCTTCTTTCTTTCTTTCTTTCTTTCTTTATTCCTTCCTTCTTTCATTCTCTCCTTCCTTCCTTCCTTCTTTCTTTTCTTCCTTGCTTCTTTCTTTCTTTCTCGCCTTACTCCCTTCTTTCCTTCCTTCTTCCTTTCCTTCCATCTTCCCTTCCTCCTTCCTTCCTTCCCTCTTTCTTTCTCCTCTTCTTTCTTTATTTTCTTCTTTCCTTCTTGCCTTTTTTCCTTCGTTCGTTTCTTTTTTCCTTCCTTCCTTAATTGGGATTTTGTTTTGTTTTATTTTGTTTGTTTTTTAATTAATCTCTTTAAAAATTAACTTCATTTCCTCCCGATTTTGGTTTGACTAATGTAGTTGAACCGATTTTTATAAATATTCTCTATGTAGGAAAAAAACTATTGATAATGAGACTATTGTTCAGAAAAATTTCAGGTTGGTAACTCTAATTGTAAATAGTGACCCTGTTCCCAACAGAAAACGTTCAGTTCCACTTCAATTGTATTGTTTCAAGTATTTCTTCTAATAACTATATGTTTTCAAGTAATTATTTCTAATCTATAATGGTAATTTATTTGCACACAGTTTCTAGTCACTAATAATAATCCTTAGAGAACAATTATAGGTTGTTTGGATTTAATGGCATGTCAACCCTTGTTGGGATATTTAATGCCGACGACATTTTGTTTTATTCATTCTTGATCGATTTGTATAAACAAAAACAAAAGAAACATGATAATTTTTTCTCATCTTTTTAATAATGGAGATTCGCTTCCGGTTTTTGTCTGTAACAAAAATTACGTCACTGCTTACGTCACATGACCCAAAATCGTCATAAAATAGAATAAATACACTCAAAATTTGAACATGCAACATTAAACAGTCCTCATTGATTTTTAAAACAAGTTTTAATAAATACATGACTGGTATTATATATCTATATATAGTTTGTTTTATTTTTATACATATTTAAAGTTTACATTTCAAATTGTTTTACTTTTTAATCCTTTAATGAATTTGATGATTTTACTTACTTAGGGCACAAACTTGCTGACATTGAATTTTAACTCCCACCCCTCAGGCAACATGTTTCAAAAATCTATTTTTACATCGCCCGGGGGGTGTTTTTTATTTTACTAGTAAGAAGAATTGTAGTATTTACTTTAATCAAACAAGTTTCAAAAGACATAAAACTAAATATGAAATAAAAAAAGACAGAAAATAATGAAGAGAGAAAATTTCTACATAAATATTTCAATAATTTATTTCAATTTATTGAAATATTTGTGTAAAATAAAATCCTGACATACCCCCATGTAGTAATATATAATTCTTTTACCGTATTTGATGGCATATAGAACGCACTTTTCTTTCGAAAATTTTGGCTAATAAAATTGCCCTGCATCTTATACATCATGGGTGAAATTTGAGACCTCCCCTAGGCCTAGGCTAATTCTTCTCTACATTTCCTGCTATTGAGATGTCTTGTGTATACTTATTGCTTGCCTGTACTGCCAAATTGCTTTTATACAGATATGTTTCTGTTTCTGTAATGCACAGCTAGACTGTTTTCAACAATATATGTTTAAATACACTAAAAACTTTTTTCCTGAACCTGACCTGTTGAAATAGTGGTGCGTCTTATATGCCCGTGCATATTGTATGCCCGTGCGTATTATATGCCGTCAAATACGGTAATTTAAAAAGTAAACTCCATTTGAACAGAATAAACTTAAAATGCCAAGTTGGTTTAAACAATCTTCAAAAGAACAAGCCATCTATGAAAAGTAAAATTGAAATAAGACAGAAAACAGAAAATAAAGAGTAAATTTCTATATTTGGATCCAGACTTCGTTAGTCACAATTTCACCCCTTAAAAATCAAATCCCCATCAGTGGCACGTATGTCCCGCGTTGGGAACCACTGGTAAGATTTAAAAAATAATTTAAAAAATAAATAGAAATAAAAATAAAATAAAAAGGGGAGTGGGAAAAAACTGTACCAAATGATATATATATATATAAAATTTAAAATTAAAAATTGAAAAGGAAAAAAATTTAAAACAAATCGTTTGAATTAGTCCTCTCTCTTATTAATGAAGGGTTAACTTACCTGTTCCTCTAAAGCTTGGAATCTTTTCTAAGAAAAGTGTTACTGTCCACGTATTCCGTTTAAATAGAAAGTTTGCCGCGCATTTGATTGGTTGTTAGCGCCAGCCAATCAGATGCGCGGGATTAGAATTTTACAATCGTCCAAAAGAATAAAAAGTCAAACGTCTTTTAGCGTCTAATGTTGGTGGGGGTATCAGAGCGTGATCACCTCTGATAGGGTCAGCATGGCGAGAGAAGTCTGATGTTGGAAGATCCGAAACTTCCCAATAACCCATGCAGATAACATCACTGACGACAACCACCAGTGCCTCAAATGTAGGAGCGTATATTTAAAGTAAAAATAGTTGAAACGATTTTCTTAAATATTTTCTACGTAAAAAAACAACAATAAAAAACAACAAAAAAAAACAACAATTAATAGTGAGACAGAAAAAATTCAGATTGATAACTCTAATTGTAAATAGTGACCCTGTTCACAAGTGAAAACGTATAGTTCCACTTCAATTGTATGGTTTCAAGTATTCTATCAAATTATACACACAGACATTCTCTCAAAAATATTACATATATTATGAAATAAATAAGAAGTTGTTCTCTTATCTATTTGGCAAAAATGACAAAAAGTTTGAATAATTTTTTGAAATGATACTAAATTTTTTCTTCATTAATCGGTGCAGAAATTTGCAAAATACTTGGCCAGTCGTTATTTTTCTCGCCTCGAAACAGATCTAAAGAAACTCTCATTTTTTTTCTTTCTTTATATCAGTTAATGTTGAATATCCTACCTATGAACATTAATATGCATGTTCCAATCTCTCTCTCTCCCCCTCTATCTGTCTCTGTCTCTGTCTCTCTCTGTCTCTGTCTCTCTCTCTCTCTCTCTCTCTCTGTCTCTGTCTCTCTGTCTCTGTCTCTGTCTCTCTCTCTCTCTCTCTCTATATATATATATATATATATATATAGAGAGAGAGAGAGAGAGAGAGATAGATGGCTGACTACTGATTTAGGTCGGAAAATTAAAACGGAAAGATTTTGGGTGGTACTCAATGACAGTTTAACTACAGTCTATGAATTAACATTTTGCGAATTGGGTTACGGTTTTATGGGATTAAGGTTGTTTTTAATTACGTATTGCTTAAAAAACCTAAATTACTAAATTATTTTAAATAATTTAGAAGCATACGCGAAGACTTATATATATATATATGACAGGGATCGGCCTGTCAGCTTGGCAGTCCGGTTTCAAATCACGCACAGGGCGGTCTTCCGATCTATAGCTCTGCTGATGAGGCCTAATAGGCCGAAATGTACATACAGAGATTGATTTTTCTCGATTTGTTTAGCCATACATTTAATAGGTATTCCCGCCTAATTCATTATTAATTAATTAATTTCTAAATTAGGTACGACTCCAATTAAGCACTTATTCTCCAAAAAAATTATCGGCAAAAAGCCATTCTAAACAAACCTTGTTTATATATATATACGTTTGTGTGTGTGTGTGGAATTTAAACAAAAGGCAGGTCTCCTGTTTAACGATTTTATTGGTGATCTTTTCAAGCTTTCTGGCCAACTTTTTTTAATATTTGGATGGAATTCATGGATTAGTCCACCGAAGTTCATATCCCGAGTACTTTCGGCACTTCGAAGTGCCATCATCAGGGGTGATGTGTTCCAGTTTTTTTCAAAGTGTTATAGGCATTTTAAAATATGAGTTCTGCATTGAAAATGAATTTTATTTAAGGATGTTTTTTATTGTTTGATGTATAAAGCTTCTAGTATATATAATACTGATGAAACTTAATAAAGTTGAAACAGCTGTACAATGTTCTACGTAGGGCGCGATATTCGCTTGTCATGATTATTTTCTATAATTATCGCATTTTATACGATATGCACATTATAACTGCCTTCAAGCAAAAATATAAATAATATATATATATATATATATATATATATATATATATATATATATATGTGTGTGTGTGTGTGTGTGTGTGTGTGCGTATGTGTGTGTGTGTGCTAACATCATACATTACATTCGTACCGACTTTACAAAATGCAATGTCTTTATCGTAATTTAACATTATCCTACATTAATTTCTTTTTGCTACACCATAAAAATATGATCCCACGCACACGCACACATGCCCAACGTACACACGCAAACACACATTTGCGCATGCACACGCACACACATACACATGCGCACACGCCCCTTGATCAAGCAATTTGAAAAAAAAACTTATTTTCTTAACAGAAATAATCTGCAAGCAGTTGGCTATAATGAAAGGTAATTATTTGCTGGATAGACTGAAGGGTCTCTGAAAAGCCGGGCGGAAATGCAGAATTCTTAACCACTTCCGGTTTTCGAAAACCGGAAGTTGAACAAAGGCACCACGTTTTATATCTACGACACACTGTCTACGTTTATGATTCAGTCGCTTAATCATTCATCGCATTGTATGAGGTTGATCTAAAAATAATTGTGGGCTTTTTTTGTTTTTACTTATAACGAAGCACTATTACTGTAACGTTTATCGCCGTCGAAAATGGACACGGCGAGACGAGTTCAAATCCTGTTCGAGGCTGTATGAGGTTGATCTAAAAACAATTGAGTGTTTTTTTGTTTTTTTTACTTTTTTTTTACTTTTCTTTTTTTACTTTTCGTGAAACACTCCTTGTGCAAGGTTTATCGCCGTCGACAATAGACACGGCGAGACGAGTTCAAATCCTGTTCGAGGCTGAATGAGGTTGATCAAAAAACAATTGAGTGTTTTTGTTTTAATTTAAAAAAAACAAACTTTTCGTGAAACACTCTTCGTGCAACATTTATCGCCGTCGACAATAGACACGGCGAGACGAGTTCAAATCCTGTTCGAGGCTGTATGAAGTTGATCTAAAAACAATTGAGTGTTTTTTTGTTTTTTTTTTGTTTTTTTTAACTCTTCGTGAAACATTCTTTGTGTAACGTTTATCGCCGTCGAAAATGGACACGGCGAGACGAGTTCAAATCCTGTACGAGGCTGTATGAGGTTGATCTAAAAACAATTGAGTGTTTTTTTTTTTTTTTACTTTTTTTTTTTTTTACTTTTCGTGAAACACTCTTGGTGCAACGTTTATCGCCGTCGACAATAAACACGGCGAGACGAGTTCAAATCCTGTTCGAGGCTGTATGAGGTTGATCTAAAAACAATTGAGTGTTTTTTATTTATTTTATTTTATTTTATTTTATTTTTTAACTTTTCGTGAAACACTCTTTGTGCAACGTTTATCGCCGTCGAAAATGGACAGGGCGTGACGAGTTCAAATCTTTGTCGTAGCTATTTTTGTATGAGGTTGATCTAAAAACAATTGTGTGTGTTTTTTTTTTTTGTTTTTTTTTTAAACTTTTCATGAAGCACTCTTGGTGCAAGGTTTATCGCCGTCGAAAATGGACACGGCGAGACGAGTTCAAATCCTATTCGACGCTGTTTTGTACGAGGTTGATCTAAAACCATTTGAGTGTTTTTTTTTTTTCGTTTTTTTTTACTTTTCATGAAGCACGCTTGGTGCAACGTTTATCGCCGTCGAAAATGGACACGGCGAGACGAGTTCAAATCCTGTTCGAGGCTGTTATGTATGAGGTTCATCTAAAAACAATCCTGTGTGTATTTTTTTAATTTTTTAATTTTTTGGTACTTTTCATGAAGCACTCTTACTGTAACGTTTATCGCCGTCTAAAATGGACACGGCGAGAGGAGTTCAAATCCTGTTCGAGGCTGTTTTTTATGAGCTTGATCTAAAAATAATTTCAGTTTTTTGTTTTTACTTTTAACGAAGCACTGTTCGTGTAACGTTTATCGTCGTCTAAAATAGATACGGCGCGACGAGTTCAAATCCTGTTCGAGGCGGTTTTGTATGACCTTGATCTAAAAGCAATTGAGATTTTTTTGTTTGCTTTTTACATTTCATGAAGCACTCTTAGTGCAATGTTTATCGTCGTCGAAAATGGACACAGCGAGACGAATTCAAATCCCGTTAAAATAATTGAGAATTTTATTATTTACTTTTTATGATGCACTCTTGGTGTAACGGTTAATGTCGTCGAAAATGGACACGGCGAGACGAGTTCAAATCCTATTCGAGGCTGTATGAGGTTGATCTTACAATAATTGAGTGTTTTTTTTATTTTTTATTTTTAACGAAGCACTGTTAACGAAGCAGTGTTAGTGTAACGTTCATCGTCATCGAAAATGGACACGGCGAGACGAGTTCAAATCTTCTTCGAGACTGTTTTGTATGAAGTTGATCTAAAAACAATCAAATGTTTTTTTTCTTTTTTTGTGTGTGTGTTTTTTATAACTTTTAATGAAGCACTGTTCTTGTAACGGTTACCGTCGTCGTAAATGGACACGGCAAGACGAGTTCAAATCCTATTCGAGGCTGTTTTGTATGAAGATGATCTAAGAACAATCGAGTGTTTGTGTCTTTACTTTTAACGAAGCGTGTTTGTTCTAACAGTTACCGTCGTCTCTCTCTCTCTCTCTCTCTCTCTCTCTCTATATATATATATATATATATATATATATATATATATATAATCATGATGAACTATATCTAATAAAAGAGTAATGAAAGCTCAGTTAATGATTTTATTACCAAGCCGTGACCTGCGTGCGACTTGCGTGCGACTTGCGTGCAAAGATTGTGGAACGTTACATCATCATTTTTTTTCTCAATTTTTGCGCGCAAGTCGCACGCAAGTCACGCGCAAATCGCACGCAAGGATTGAAAAAATAACGTAGCGTTCAACCGTTATTACACAGCCATTGATATACATATGTAAGATAAAAAGAATGAAACATTTTTTTTCTGACAACATAATACATTTTGCGGACCTTCTTTTTTATAGAATATTGAATTTTCTTCCGTTGGAACCAGAACACATTTTTATATATATATATATATATATATATATATATATATATATATATATATATATATATATATATAGATCTCAACCATTTTCACTACTGGTTTTTGACATCTCAACCACTGTTCTCATCTAATGATTGGATTACCAAGAAACTTTAAGTTATGAGTGTGAAACCATAATATCACCATTGATTATATATATATATTATATATATATATATATATATATATATATATATAAAGGTGTTCGGGATAAATTTGACATATCTATATTTGGCTATTTTTCTCCCTAGGATAGAGGTATTGACGCACACTACGCATCATTTAAAAGCTTGAACCCTTCTTCATTCATATACGTGATGATAGATAGAATGGGTGACTGGAACCCACCTGAATCATGGAAGAGAATAACTTGTATCATGATGATCTGCACCGGCCATCAAAATAAGGAGATTATAGTTGCTGCTCAATGCTCTCTGAACACTGTAAAAACAATCAGGCATGAACTGGAGGCTGTGGCTAGAAGAAAGCAACATAACAGACGATCTGATTTCGTTCCTACAGCAGAATTCGTCGAAAAGCCACAGAAAGGGTATCAGGTTGAATTCAGATGCCTACATGGAGTTGCTAAACATTGTAGTCAAGCCCTGGATAACACGAGTGTCCAATGGTAGGCCATATGTATGGCAGCTGGATTC
This sequence comes from Doryteuthis pealeii, assembly GCA_023376005.1. NCBI lineage: Eukaryota > Metazoa > Mollusca > Cephalopoda > Myopsida > Loliginidae > Doryteuthis > Doryteuthis pealeii. The sequence continues at coordinate 30,860,408 of CM042181.1, forward strand.
AGCCGTCTCTCCACACCTCTAGGAAAAGTCAAAAATGGTTGTCAGCAAATTTTTACAACTACACCAGTCCCAAAGTTTGGCCTCCGAACTCCCCAGATCTTAACCCCATGGATTATTATCTATGTGGTACTGTTGAGAAAGACACCAATCGCCGTGCCAGTACTACAAAAGCCCAGTTAATCGACAGAATTAAGGTAGTTTTTCAGACGATTCCCAGGGAAACTGTAATATCAGCTTGCTCCAGATTCCGGAGTATGATTAGGCTCTGATTGACGCTAATGGTGATTATTTTGAGTGAAACTTGCCGACAGTAGTGTAATTTCCGTGCATGTTGAATTTCTTTACAATCCATTATATATATATATATATATATATATATATATATATATATATATATATATATATATATGAAATGAATTATAAAAGGAAATAAAAATATTAAAATTACGGAATGAAATTAATTGATTTCTTTCATTTTGCTTGAAATCAGAACCTTTTAAGAATTCCATATATATATATATATATATATATATATATATATATATATATATATATATATATATATATACGAGCCTTTTAAGAATTTTAAAGATTCTCTATTTCAATTTAGTCTATTTCTGCTGAATCACTCCGGAAACCGGAAGTCAGATTTTAAAGCTGTTTTCAATATTTTTCAATCATGTGATGTAAAACGATTTACGTCGAAGATTTCTACAACTTCCGGTGTTTTTTTTTAAGTAAATAAAGAAAGAAAAGAAAAGAAATAAAAGCCGTGCTGTGAATTTATTTCGTTCAAATAAGTTTTTTTGTTTACTGAGTTTTCCAAATGCGGAGGTGCTGTGTTGATCGAGTGGTAAATAATATTTTTAAAAAATCAGCAAACAGAGTTGAAATTGCTCAGGGAATAGTTACCCATCCTAGGGGTATCTTTTTATATATATATCTTATTATAATGGAGATTGTGTGTTTTTCTGTCTGTAACTGAAACTATATTACTAATCGAGTCACAATTAACATAGTTATATACATCACATTCTCCATGATTTTATTTATATTCAAACCTCAATTATTAATAAAATTGCTTCACCTTTTTATTAGTGTTGTCCATATCTACATACAGATAACATGCAATTGTATTTATATATACAAAAAATAGCGGTTTGCAGTGTGATGGGAAGGCTAATTTGCATATTGATATTAAAAATGTGATTTTATTAAATATGTGCTTAGTATTATTGATTTCTAACTGTTTGGTTTTATTTTAATGAATATAAGCAAACATCTCTCCAATAAATCTTAAATGAAATCCATTAACAAGAAAAAATAAGTGTAATTTTATTCTTTATTTCCTAATTTAACTAAATAGTTAAATAAGTAAAATTCAGCAATGAAAGACGGCAGTGATGGAAGAGTAAGTTTCATTTCTATTTTTCTATTATACCCCCACTCTGTTTCAAATCTTTTTATCTGCATTCTTATTAGACTTTCTAATTTAATACGATATTTCATTACATTAAAACTTAAATACTTGCACCCGGAGGGTGCATATATTTGCTAGTATATAATATATATATATATATATATATATATATATATATATATATATATATGATGGACTCTCCCGTCGATTTCGATATATATATATATATATATATATATATATATATATTATATATATATTATAGATACATAATATATATATATATATATATATATATATATATATATATATATAGGGGTTTCAAAAGTAGGTATACAACAGATGAAATTAGTAGCATATTATCTTAAGTGTCGTCATTTTGTTAAATTTTGGTGTCATTAGCCATATTTAATTGTGACTAATAATTAATATGCTATTAATCTTATTATAATGGAGATTGTGAGTTTTTCTGTCTGTAACCGAAACTATAATAGTACTCAAGTTATAATTCTTTTTTTGATAAAAAATAGTGCGCATATCTTCACGTTGTTGCGCTCATGCATCTCTACGCGCACCCTTTCAATTCCTCTTCGTCGCTTCGTTTATTTATGCCTCCTTGCCTTTCCTTTTATATGCTTAAAGAAAAACGAGCTCTTACTCACGTAATCGAGCACTTTATTTTCAGTTCTTCAGTTCTTCAATACTAAAAAAGTCTATCTATCTATCTATCTGTCTGTCTGTCTCTCTCTCAATATATATATATATATATATATATATATATATATAGTGATCTGTTTCACTAATTTTCCCCTC
>CM042181.1:30867640-30895140 GCA_023376005.1 Doryteuthis pealeii
AAAGAGAGAGAGAATGAAAGAGAGAGAGAGAGGCAGACAGACAGACAGAAGACAATATATTCAGAGAGAGAGAGAGAGAGAGAGAGAGAGAGAGAGAGAGTATACGTGAGAATGAAAGAGAGACAGAGAGAAAGAGAGAGGACAAAATATTTAGAGACAGAGAGAGAGAGAAAGAAAGCGAGAGAGAATGAAAGAGAAAGAAAGAGAAAGATAGAAAGTGAGAGAGAGGGAGAGAGAGAGGGGGAGGAAGAGAGAGAGAGAGAAAGTGAGAGAGATGGGAGAGAGATAAAGAGAGAGAGAGGGGGGGGAGAGAGAGAGATTATACAAAATATGGTCATAGTCAAAAAAGAAAAAAAACGATTGTGCTTTATTTTGCTTTTTATTTTTTTTTTCACAAATCCAATTTATTTTTCCCTTTACTCAAAGCTTCACGGAAGAAAATAGAATAATTCTTAATCGGGAAACTTCACGGAACTTTTAACCGAACGCATTATTTAATCCTTTGGAGTAGCTTTATGGAATAAAATAACATAACTAAAAAAAAAAAAATTAAAAAAAAAAAGAAAGAAAAAAAAAAAGGGAAGACAAGCGTGAAAAGCCGAATGGAACGAAGAAAGTTAAGTTTTACCCAACTCCCTACCCATACAATCCCCGGGGGTACCAAACAAGGTCAGGTCAATGTGGAGAGACCACCGGAAAAAAGCAAGCCTAGCAGGGACCAGAGACAAAAACTGTTTCCAGTCCCTTCGGCATTCGGCATTCTACTGACGGTGCCTCAGGTGTCAGTCAATGAACCTAACCTTTTGTTCCCCCCCCCCTTTAGACATGTGCTGCCTTGGGGTACTGATTCTGTGGAATTGGATTTAGTGAAATTAAACACCGCTTCAAAAATGAAGAATTTAAAGGAGCAAAACAATTTTCTTTTTACTTGTTTTCGTTCTTTGCTTTGTGATTAAGTTGACAGTTGCGACAATGAACTCCACTGTGTCACGTAAATAGGGCGAATGTTTACATTTGGGTCCTCGACCGACAATAAAAGGCAGTGGAATATTTTCCAAGCTTAGCTTAGTCAGACACAAGGTCAGCAAAGGGGCGAAAACAAGCTTGATCCCCGCCCTGTCGGCTGAGGCGTTAGAATGTACTGACTGCACCTCTGCAGAGGGGTAAGACTCCCCCAATGGGGACACCTGTTGGCTCTGGGTGGCGACCCGTGATGTTTAAGGATAGAACCCAGGTGGATGAGCAGTTCATGACTTGCAATACTCCACTTTGGTCCTATCTTGGGCTAGACGGGCGGTCGGAGAGGCCCCCTCCGATCAATCAGCTGGTCACGTCAAACCCTAGCACCTATATGATTTTCCCAACCCTATTGCCCTTATGGCAAGCCCCAACCCCTTTTTATCATATGGGTGCTATAAGGCGGTGGCTGAGGATCTAAATGTCCTTGGAATTACGTTAAACTCTATCTGTTGGTGAGGTTCCAGTTTTGGAGGTATGGAGAATGTGGAGCACCCCTTTATCACCATTGCTCCCTGGTCCACTCTGACCCGGAGTGGTAGTACCTGTTAGGGTCCCATCTATGGGTTAAATAGAAAAACATGAGTTAATAAACAAAATTGTATTATCCATTAAGAATTTGATTTATTTCAAAACATTATCGGCATCAAATAACCCACTGAGGTTGATATGCCGTAAAACAAAACAAACCAAGCTTGATCCGGCCAGGTAGGGCGTCAGAAAAGAAAAACTGCACCTACACACTGACTAGAAAAATTAATTTCTCCAATTTCTATTAAATTTCAATTGATTTAACGCTGCAAAAAATGTAAACATTGTTTTTCGTTCATAATTTTCATTATTTCCGTGAGCTGGATTTTTTTTTTTTAATCATCAGGAGTTTGTTTAATGTTTCTTCTTTTGAATGGACGAAAAAAATCCAAGAAAATATAAATCTTTATACAAGTTTGATTTTTTTCTCTGAATGTTTGAAATGAGGCTTGATGATTAGTATTATCTGCTTTATTCGGACTATTGTCCTCATCTTCATTGTTATCTGTATAATGTTTCGGCCGATATGCCTACCGGCCTTCTTCGGGTATTTTTTGTCGGACTCGGGAACCTTCTCGGATTCGGGAACCTTCTTTTCGAACTCGGGAACTTTCTTGTCGTAGTCCTAGAAGGTTCCAGAGTCCGACGAGAAATACATGAAGAAGGCCGGAGGGCATATCGACCGAAACGTTGTACAGATAACAATGAAGATGAGGACAATAGTCCGAATAACGCAGATAATACTAATTTCTCCAATTTAAAAAAATTAAATGCATAAAAAATTCCATCCTGTTACTATTTAAATTTTATTTTTCAATTACCTTCACGAATATAAATTAAATCCGTTTAAAAAGCTAAATCTAGTGACAGTGAAGGTGTATATATATATATATATATATATATATATATATATATATATATATATATATATATATATATATTTCCTTTGTCGGTAATTTTCGTAGTTTCATCCGAACATACATACAAACTGTCCGGTTATTTCTTAATTGAGTAACATGATATTACAGGGTGACCCAGAAAAAAAAAAGACAGAACCCAAATTATTTATTTTCCCATTAAACTAACCCTAACATTAATACCACGGGTCTTTCGGGGCCTGTATCTATTAATGAAATTAACAGCGTCGATCCCAGGGGGCCATCCCCCCAGGCAACACCTGCCCCCCTCGATTTAAAGGGGCAGGGCTGAGTTTATTGCCCAGCGCCTGAGGCGCCCCCTCGAGGGGGAATACCGACGGGATCGACGCATTTTCTGTGTCTACCACCCATGAGCTTCGGCTTGTGGGTGGGCCCACTTAAAAATGTCCTTGTGTCACGCCATCATAATTGGGATGAGAGGCAAATACCTTAAACTAACCCTAACCCTAACCCTAAGCCTAAACTCTAACCCTAACCCTAACCCTAACTCCCCCTAGTTGAGTAACATAATATTACAGGGTGACCCAGAAAAAACAGAACCTACACATTTTGTAATAAAACTGTTAATTTTAAATTTTTTTAAGTTTAAGTCCAACAAGGGTTAGGGTTATGGGTTAGGGTTAGGGTTAGGGTTGGGGTTTAGGGTTAGTTTAATGGGAAAATGAATAAATAATTTGGGTTCTGTTTTTTTGGGGGCACTCATGTTACTCAACTAGGAAATAACCAATTGTCCTTTATATATGTATAGATTACAATGAATGTTTTTGATATTCTGTTTCTTACAGTACCCGCTGTTGCTTCAATAGTCTAATTTAGATAATTTGAATAGATTAAGAAACCGCAAGGTTACCGGTTCGATACCGGCCCTCGCCAACTCAGCGTATGAGTTGCACAGGGATCTGTGCGGTAAAGTAAGGAGCTTATGGTAGGTGTGGTGCTCCACCTCAGATGCTAAAATAATCTCCTTGGTCTAGCGCTATTGAAAAGGGATAGACCCCTTTGTTGATTGGCTGATACCGACTTTAGGCCACCCCGATGACTTTAGACTTTACTTACTTACTTAAACATACCACAATTAAGATGATGACAACAGCCCGAAACATCCAAATCATTCATATCAAGCCTCATCAAAAAACTACAGACTCCTAATTTGGTATGTAACGACAGGGACTCGTAGAGACCCCATTATTCTAGTTTGATAAAATTCTATTGGATGAGCTGATTGAAAGGGGGGGGGGAATGGGAAGAAAGGGACTTTTTTTTTTCTCGCGAAATATTAATACGCGAAATCAGAAATTCGTAAATCATTCGTTATAGAAAGAATTGTCGTAATGTTATTGTTCGCTTGATGCAAAGTTGAACGAAAATAGTTCCATTAGATTAAATTGTTTTTTTGTTTGTTTGTTTTTTTCTTCACTTTTTTAAAATCCAAATATTCGATTCTATTTTCTGTCAATAGTTTCGCAGGGCGGGGGTGGGGGACAGGAGTGATAATTTCGTTAATGTTGCCATTTAAACGCATTGAGTCCGCGCGTGTTTGTGAGTGAGCACGTTTTTGGACAAAGCTGATTCCAAAAAGGAAGAGGGGGAGGGGGGTGTTCATGAAATACTTTTTGAAAAATGTGTCTTTATTAAATGCTGCACCAAAGAGTTTTTTTCTTTCTTTCACTACTGTACTAATTTTCTTTCTTTCTTTCTTTCTTTCTTTCTTTCTTTTTTTCCCCTTTCAGTACAGCGTACCACTTCTTTCTTTCTTTCTTTCTTTCTTTCTTTCTTTTATTCTTTCTTTCTTTAATACTGTCCATCTTTCTTTCTTTCCATCTTTCCTTCTTTTTTCCTTTCACTATTGTGTACTCTTTTTTTTCTTTCTTTCTTTCTTTCTTTCTTGCCAACTGTATACACTTTCTTTCTTTTTTCCCTTTCTTCTTCTTTCTTTCTTTCTTTACTACTGTATACTTTTTCTTTCCTTCTTTCCTTCTTTCCTTCTTTTCTTTTTTCCTTTCACTACTGCTTACCCTTTCTTTCTTTCTTTCTTTCTTTCACTACTGCGTACCCTTACTTTATTTATTTCTTTACTACTATATATATATATATATATATATATATATATATATATACATATAGTCATGCTTTGACTATATATATATATATATATAATATATATATATATATATATATATTTATATGTCTTTTTTATGTTGAAGTTGGCCGTTATTATGAAGCATTCAAAACAATATCAAAAAAATAAATGAAAGAACTCGATGTTGTGGAGTACAGGGTCCACTTATTTATTATTATTTATTTATTATCATAAATTTTCGGGATCGTTAGATTCCCTTCCTCAGATGAATGTCGCTCCTAAGTGTTGTTATGGGTCCAAAGGGAGGAAATTAGATATTTTATAAAAAAGAAGGTCCGCAAAATGAATTATGTTTTTTTTTTCAATTATAAAAAAAGTTTTATTATTATTTTTTATTAAATAATAATAAAAATTAAAAATGACATAATCCATTTTGCGGAGCTTCTTTTTTATAATATATATATATATATATATATATATATATATATATATATATATATATATATATGTCTTTTTTATGTTGAGGTTGGGCGTTATTATGAAGCATTTAAAAATAAATGAAGGAACTCGATATTATGGAATACTGGATTCACTTATTTTTTTATTATTTGTTATCATAAATTTTCGGGATCGTTAGATTCCCATCTTCAAATAAATGTCGCTCTTCTTCAACGGATCCTTTGTCTTTGTTATTAACAGCGGCTGCGTCTGCAAAATATTTGTAATAAACGGAGTATTCCGATATCGGCGTTTAGTCCCCTCACGTGAGTTCGTAATTTTAAAATCCATTTGGTTTCTGCTTGTTTTCGAGATTGCATTGTTGGAAATGCGTGGTCTATTAAAATACATTTGAGGTGTGTAAGGTTGTGTGGTGGGGTGTTAAAGTGAAGTGCTATCGTGCTATGGGGTGATTTGAGTTTTATTGTGGATTTGTGGTTATTTAATCTTAGTCTAAAAGATGTAGATGTTTCTCCCACATATCCGCTATTTATGCATTGTGTGCAATATATGTAATATATGATATTAGGGCTATATATATATATATATATATATATATATATATATATATATATATATATATATAATCGTACTTTGACTTACGAATACCCAATATTAGGGATATATATATATATATATATATATATATAGATAGATAGATAGATAGATAAAAGGTGGCTTACCGGTGAATATGGGCACGATCGTTGGAGGTGCACAAAATCCAGGGGTTAAATCCGCGATAAAACAAATACAAAGCGCTCAATACAAAGTAGAGCAAATTTATTAAAGAAATGGATTCAATAGAAACCTACACGAGTTTCACCATAAGGATCTTCAGGGTTAGATCCACTGAATTAATCGAGGTACCGATTAATTGCAGCCGATTACACGTGTGTTCATTGAATAAGATATTACGTTATTGTTTATGTTTTTTGAATTTCACCGGAAGTTGTTTTTTCGTGAGTATTAAAATGTAAACAAAAGATTCGAATCGATTTGTGGGTATTTAATTTACTATGGTTGTTTAATAAAGTATGGGTTATGAGGCGTAAGAGTGGTTTTATAAGTAAAACAGATTAAAATTATTTATTGATTTAGCTTTGGTTAGAGGGTATATATAAACAAAAAATGTTGGCGTGTGTGGTTACGGTGATATGCTATAATAATTGAGGTTTAACGCGGATTAATAAAAGGTAATCATACAAAAATAAAAAATTATTAAGGGACAATGAGGGTGAATAAATGTGGTATTGTTAAGATATGTAAAGCTTATTTATTTAAACTAGCAAATATATGCACCCTCTGGGTGCAAGTATTTAAGTTTAAATGTAATAAAATATTAGATTAAATCACAAATGCTATTGAAACTAATTAAGAATGCATATAAAAAGATTTGAAACAGAGGGAGTATAATCGGAAAATAGAACAACCAAAAATTACCCTTCCATCACTTCCGTTTTTCAATGCTAAATTTTGCTAATTTAACTATTGAGTTAATATAGAAAGTAAAGAATAACATTACAGTTATTTCTTTTTCTTAATTAATTTCTTTTAAGATTTATCCACGAAAATTTTGCACATATTCATTAAGATAAAACCAAACAATTAGAAATCAATAATACTAAGCACATATTTATTAAAATCAAGTTTTTAATATCAATATGCAAATTAGCTTTACCGTTTACACTGTAAACCGCTATTTTGTTGTATATATAAATTCAAGTGCATGTTATTAGTATTTAGATAAGATCAACAGTATTAATAATGTAAAACAATTTTATTAATAATTGAGGTTTAAATAAAAATAAAATCCTGTAGAATGTGACGTAAATAACTAAGGGAATTGTTACTTGAATAGTAATATAATTTCGGTTACAGACAGACAAACACACAATCTCCATTATAATAAGATTATTCTAATTCAAGCTAACAAATAAAAAATAAAAAAAGTATATAAAAAAATTGGAACGGTATAAATTTGCTGGTGTATTGAATTATTATTACAGGGCTTGATATAAATTAAGGATGAACGAAACTAAAATTTAACAAATTAATAATTAAAATTTAAAAATTTAATCAAATTAATATATATATATATATATATATATATATATATATATAGGTATATATAAAAATATTTTTTTTTTTGTGATGAAACAAAGAAAATACAGTGCTCAATCACATATATATAGTCGTACTTCGACTTACGAATAACTGAAGTTTTCCGAAGTCCAAGCTGTCACTCTGTCGATTTTCCGATTATATATAGTGTCCTGGCAGTGATGTTAAACTGTTCTCTTTCAATCTATGGGTAAATAGTAGGGCAGAATGGGTTCCCTGGGTTAGGTAAACCAGCTTTACAACGCTTAAAAATTGAACCTGTGTTACCTCCGTCTCGTGGCGGAAGGGTTAATAAACACATATTTGAAATGGTTTTAAATAAAGGCACATAACTCTAAAATTAGTAGACCAGTTCATATACCTAGGTAGGAATATCTCATCTATAGAAAGCGATATCAGTGTACGCAATAGGAAAGGCATGAACTGATATAGACAGATTATCCATCATATGGAAATCTGATCTCATTGATAGAATAAAGCCAGGATTTTCCAAGCTGTAGCCGTATCAGTGCTGTTGTACGGCTGCACCATTTGGACTTTAACGAAACGCTTGAAGAAAAAGTTATGGAGCTCTGGTGAGTGTTATGTACCGCTTTATCACCATTACTCCCAGGTCCACCTTGACCCGGAGTGGAATTACCAGTTAGGATATATGGGTTAAATAGAAAATAATTTGGAAAATGCGTTTAAAAAGTTAAGTTAAAAAAAAGAATTTTCATTATCCATCAAGGATGAATAGAACAAAATATATTCGGCATAAAATAACCCAATAAGGGTTGACATGCCATAAAATCCAACCAACTAACCAATCAACCAAGCAAACATATATATATATATATATATATATATATATATATATATATATATATATATTATATATATATATATATATATATATATATATATATATATCTGTGTGTGTGTTTGCGTATGCATGTCTGTGGGTGCGAATTATATATATATATATATATATATATATATATATGTGTGTGTGTGTGTGTGTGTTTGCGTATGCATGTCTGAGGGTGCGATATATATATATATATATCTGTGTGTGTGTGTTTGCGTATGCATGTCTGTGGGTGCGAATTATATATATATATATATATATATATATATATATATATATATATAATTTGACCTGTGCGTTCTTCAGAATATTTCTTCTCCTTGAAATAAAGATTCTAGTCCTCTTCGTTTTGAGAGTAGTCGAAGCCCACTTGACAACGTATCCGGACAAAGCCTCGCCAGGGGGCGCTGACTAAATACTCTCGTGAATATGCAAATCAAATTACTTTAAAAATGACTATGTCTCGTTGATACTGCCCGAAGAGAGAACAGGCAAGGATAAGTTACAAATTTATAACTTTACAACAGAAATAAAAATGATAAAATAGAGAAAAAGAAAAAAACAACAACATACTTCGCCATTTATAATGGATCAGACGTCAAGATGGGACTGAAGTGGGACGTAAAGCCTACAGGAATCAAACTAGAATGGGTCTATTTAGATTAATTTATTTGTCGTGGGCAGTCGGGTGTGAGTATCTCGGCGGTCAAGTGATTCGGCGACGGTAGTTTTGGGGCGTTATGAAACATCTTTGGACAAAAAGAAATTTAGAATCGCCTTTACTTCTAGAAAAAAATACGGAATTTGTACTTTAGAGGTTGTTTTATTTTATTTAGCAGTAAATAAACTAATAACAGACAAGACGAGATCATTTGTTATTTACTAAGCTTAGCTTAATTGTAGCACACGAGTGGAAGTGTGCGACACACAGTGAGAAACGAACTATGTAACAATGGTTTTCTGGTTGACCATTACACCATGTGAGGTGTCTTGATTAATTTATTTGTCGTGGGCAGTCGGGTGTGGGCAGTTCGGCGTCGGTGGTTTTTGGGGCGTTATGAAACATCTTTGGACAAAAAGAAATTTAGAATCGCCTTTACTTCTAGAAAAAAATACGGAATTTGTACTTTAGAGATTGTTTTATTTTATTTAGCAGTAAATAATCTAATAGCAGACAAGACGAAATCATTTCTTATTTACTAGGCAGAGTGTCTGGCTGGGAACCTCGAAGTTCCTGGTTCTATCCCGGCCCTCGCCAACTCAGCGTATGAGTAGCACAGAGTAATGTGCGGTAAAGTTAGGAGCTGATGGTAGATGTGGCGCTCCACCTCAGACACAAAAAACAATCTCCTTGGTCTAGCGCAGTCGGGTGTGAGTATCTCGGCGGTCAAGTGATTTGGCGACGGTGGTTCTGGGGCGTTATGAAACATCTTTCGACAAAAAGAAATTTAGAATCGCCTTTACTTCTAGAAAAAAAAAACGGATTTTGTACTTTAGAGATTGTTTTATTTTATTTAGCAGTAAATAAACTAATAACAGACAAGTCGAAATAATTTTTTTTATTTACTAAGCTTAGCTTAATTGTAGCACACGAGCGGAAGTGTGCGACACACAGTGAGAAACGAACTCTGTAACAATTGTTTTCTGGTTAACCCTTACACCATGTGAGGTGTCTTGATTAATTTATTTGTCGTGGACAGTCGGATGTGAGTATCTCGGCGGTCAAGTGATTCGGCGACGGTGGTTCTGGGGCGTTATGAAACATCTTTGGACAAAAAGAAATTTAGAATCGCCTTTACTTCTAGAAAAAAAAATACGGAATTTGTACTTTAGAGGTTTTATTTTATTTAGCAGTAAATAATCTAATAGCAGACAAGACGAAATCTTTTCTTATTTACTAGGCTTAGCCCAGTCGGTAGAGTGTCCGGCTGGGAACCTCGAAGTTCCTGGTTCGATCCCGGCCCTCGCCAAATCAGCGTATGAGTAGCACAGGGATATGTGCGGTAAAGTGAGAAGCTGATGGTAGGTGTGGCGCTCCACCTCTGACACAAAAAACAATCTCCTTGGTCTAGCGCAGTCGGGTGTGAGTATCTCGGCGGTCAAGTGATTCGGCGACGGTAGTTTTGGGGGCGTTATGAAACATCTTTCGACAAAAAGAAATTTAGAATCGCCTTTACTTCTAGAAAAAAAATACGGATTTTGTACTTTAGAGTTGTTTTTTATTTTATTTAGCAGTAAAATAACTAATAACAGACAAGACGAGATCATTTGTTATTTACTAAGCTTAGCTTAATTGTAGCACACGAGTGGAAGTGTGCGACACACAGTGAGAAACGAACTCTGTAACAATGGTCTTCTGGTTAACCCTTACACCATGTTAGGTGTCTTGATTAATTTATTTGTCGTGGGCAGTCGGGTGTGAGTATCTCGGCGGTCAAGTGATTCGGCGACGGTGGTTTTCGGGCGTTATGAAACATCTTTGGACAAAAAGAAATTTAGAATCGCCTTTACTTCTAGAAAAAAAATACGGAATTTGTACTTTAGAGATTGTTTTATTTTATTTAGCAGTAAATAATCTAATAGCAGACAAGACGAAATCATTTTTTTATTTACTAAGCTTAGCCCAGTCGGTAGAGTGTCTGGTTGGGAACCTCGAAGTTCCTGGTTCGATCCCGGCCCTCGCCAAATCAGCGTATGAGTAGCACAGGGATATGTGCGGTAAAGTGAGGAGCTGATGGTAGGTGTGGCGCTCCACCTCAGACACAAAAAACAATCTCTTTGGTCTAGCGCAGTCGGGTATGAGTATCTCGGCGGTCAAGTGATTCGGCGACGGTGGTTTTCGGGTGTTATGAAACATCTTTGGACAAAAATAAATTTAGAATCGCCTTTACTTCTAGAAAAAAAAACGGAATTTATACTTTAGAGATTGTTTTATTTTATTTAGCAGTAAATAAACTAATAACAGACAAGACGAGATCATTTCTTATTTACTAAGCTTAGCTTAATTGTAGCACACGAGCGGAAGTGTGCGACACACACAGTGAGATACAAACTCTGTAACAATGGTTTTCTGGTTAACCATTGCACCATGTCAGGTGTCTTGATTAATTTATTTGTCGTAGACAGTCGGGTGTGAGCATCTCGCCGGTCAATTGATTTGGCGATGGAAGTTTTGGGGCGTCAGTAAACACCTTTTGACAAAAAGAAAGTTTGAATTATCATTACTTCTAGCAAAGATTATGCAATTAGTACATTAAGAGGATGTTCACTCAGGTTGTTTTATTTTATTTAGCAGTAAATAAACTAATAACAGATAAGTCGAAATCATTTTTTATTTACTAGGCTTAGCCCAGTCAGTAGAGTGTCCGGCTGGGAACCTCGAAGTTCCTGGTTCGATCCCGGCCCCTCGCCAACTCAGCGTATGAGTAGCACAGGGATATGTGCTGTAAAGTGAGGAGCTGATGGTAGGTGTGGTGCTCCCCCTCAGACACAAAAAAACAATCTTCTTGGTCTAGTGCTAGTGAAAAGGGGATAGACTCCCTCGCTGTCTAGCTGATACCGACTTTAGGCAACCCCAACGACTTATAACTTAGTTTTGGCACACGAACGGAAGTGTGCGACACCCAGTGAGAAACGAACTATCTAACAATGGTTTTTTGGTTAAGCATTACACCATGTGAGGTGTCTTGATTAATTTATTTGTCGTGGGCAGTCGGGTGTGGGCATCTCGCCGGTCAATTGATTCGGCGACGGTGGTTTTGGGGCGTTATGAAACATCTTTGGTCAAAAAGAAATTTAGAATCACCATTACTTCTAAGAAGAAAAACGTAATCTGTACTTTAGAGGTTGTTTTATTTTATTTAGCAGTAAATAAACTAATAACAGACAAGACGAAATCATATTTTTATTTACAAAGTTTAGCTTAATTGTAGCACACGAGCGGAAGTGTGCGACACACAGTGAGAAACGAACTATGTAACAATGGTTTTCTGGTTGATCATTACACTATGTGAGGTGTCTTGATTAATTTATTTGTCGTGGACAGTCGGATGTGAGTATCTCGGTGGTCAAGTGATTCGGCGATGGAAGTTTTGGTGCGTCAGTAAACACCTTTTGACAAAAAGAAAGTTTGAATTATCATTACTTCTAGCAAAGATTATGCAATTAGTACATTAAGAGAATGTTCACTCAGGTTGTTTTATTTTATTTAGCAGTAAATAAACTAATAACAGACAAGACGAAATCATTTCTTATTTACTAGGCTTAGCCCAGTCGGCAGAGTGTCTGGCTGGGAACCTCGAAGTTCCTGGTTCGATCCCGGTCCTCGCCAACTCAGCGTATGAATAGCACAGAGTAATGTGCGGTAAAGTGAGGAGCTGATGGTAGGTGTGGCGCTCCTCCCAGATACAAAACAATCTCCTTGGTCTAGCGCTAGTGAAAAGGGGATAGACTCCCTCGCTGTCTGGCTGATACCGACTTTAGGCAACCCCAACGACTTATAACTTAATTTTGGCACACGGACGGAAGTGTGCGACACCCAATAAGAAACGAACTCTCTAACAATGGTTTCTGGCAAACCATTATTTCATGTGAGGTATCTTATTATTTTTTGTGGGCAGTCGGGTGTGGGCATCTCGGCGGTCAAGTGATTCGGCGACGGTGGTTTTCGGGCGTTATGAAACATCTTTAGACAAAAAGAAATTTTGAATCGCCTTTACTTCTAGAAAAAAATACGGAATTTGAATTTTAGAGGTTGTTTTATTTTATTTAGCAGTAAATAATCTAATAACAGACCAGACGAAATCATTTTTTTATTTACTAAGCTTAGTTTAATTGTAGCACACGAGCGGAAGTGTGCGACACCCAGTGAGAAACGAACTCTGTAACAATGGTTTTCTGGTTAACCATTGCACCATGTGAGATGTCTTGATTAATTTATTTGCCGTGGGCAGTTGCGTTTGAGCATCTCGCCGGTCAAGAAATTCGGTGATGAAAGTTTTGGGGAATCATGAAACATCTTTGGACAAAAAGAAAGTTTGAATTATCATTACTTCTAGCAAAGATTATGTAATTAGTATATTTATAAGATGTTCGCCCAGGTTGTTTTATTTTATTTAGCAGTAAATAAACTAATAACAAACAAGATGAGATCATTTTTTATTTACTAAGCTTAGCTTAATTGTAGCACACGGACGGAAGTGTGTGACACCCAGTGAGAAACGAACTTGAAAGAAAGTTTGAATTATCATTATTTCTAGCATGGAAATTAAGATGTCATAACAGAGATAGACTGACACACACACACACACACACATGCAAACACACATATACACATACAAATATATACACATACACACATGATAATGTCCAAACTTTAATATGTGTGAATGTATATATGTTTCTCTGTGTGTGTGCATATCTATGCATCATATTACTATTGGATTCAGGCATAATCTATCATAAAAATGTACAAATATAAACACCCACACCCACAAATAAACCCTCCATTTTGCTCAGTCGGTAGAGCGTTCGGCGGGGAGTCAGAAGGTTCCTGGTTCGATACCGACCCTCACCAACTCAGCGTATGAGTAGCACAGGGATCTGTGCGGTAAAGTAAGGAGCTGATGGTAAGTGTGGCGCTCCACCTCAGATGCTAAATAATCTCCTTGGTCTAGCGCTAGTGAAAAGGGGATAAACTCCCTCGCTGTTTGATTGATACCGACATTAGGCCGTTCCGACGCCTTTACTTATATATATATATATATATATATATATATATATATATATATATATATATATATATATATACACGTTTAAAATTGAATGGCTTAAAATTAAAAGGTAATTTTAAGCCATTCGATTTTAAATGTATATTTAGTTCTTTATATTGAGCACTTTCAAAAAAAATCCAGAAGTAAATATATTTGTTTGGTTAGTGGATTTAATGGTAACTGTGATATATATATATATATATATATATATATATATATATAGAGAGAGAGAGAGAGGGAGGGGAGAGAGAGAGAAGAGAGAGAGAGAGAGAGAGAGAGAGTGAGAGACAAGGATGTTCACTTAGGTGTTTTTTTTCTTATTTAGTAGTAAATAAACTAGTAACAGACAAGACAAAAGATTTTTCTTATTTAAAGCTGAACATAACATAAAAAAACTAGATTTAATTATTTGAATAAATGGTATAGTTATTTTTTCAACCCTTACCGAGGAAAATATTATGGTATTGTTGGCTGTCAACTCGTGCACGAGTAAAACCATTTCCTGTTAAATCACCACTGGACATTTTTTCCTAAAAGAGCTGAATTTAGCAGTAAATAAACTAGTAACAGCCAAGATGAAAGATTTTTCGTATTTAAATCTGAACATAATAAACAGACTAGATTTAATTATTTAAGTAAATGGTATAATTCTTTTTTTCAGCCCTTACCGAGGAAAATATTATGGAATTGTTGGCTGTCAACTCGTGCACGAATAAGACCATTTCCTGTTAAATCGCCACTGGACATTTTTCCCCTAAAAGAGCTGAATCAGGAAATACTTGTGCTGAAGAGGATATTTTTAGTGGATATAGTGTGCATAGAACTCGCATATTTCCTGTTAAATCACCACTGGATATTATTTCCTAGAAGAGCTGAATTAGGAAATATTATGTGCTAAAGAGGATATTTTACTGGATATAGTGTGCACAGGACTCGCTTTAATTCTTGGTAAGCAGAGTCAGAGAGACAGTGTGACGATTAATTTCAATAAGACTGCAAGACAAAGAAACCTCAAGTGGTCTTGCTACGCGCCTGAATACCAGCCTAAGTATTTTTACGTCCCTGCGTGATGTAACATGCTAGATGGTCGTTGAGTGAGAAGCTTCCTCCGCCCTTTGATAGGTCTTGATTTTCGTCCTACTGGGTATCTAGCCACCCTCCTCGCCAAGCAAGCTTAGTCGACGTACCGATTTAGTCGCCGATGACCCGTCTATGAAACAGGTAGTACTGGATTCCATAGTACCCGTAGCGCTTTGTGCAACCTGACTACATATTATGGAATAACCTAGACCGTTCGGCTAGAAATCACAAGGTTCCTAGTTCGATACCGGCCCTCGCTAACTCAACGTATGAGTAGCACAGGGTTCTGTGCGGTAAAGTAAGGAGATGATGGGTAGGTGTGGCGGTCCATCTCAGACGCAAAAAGAATCTCATTAGTCTAGCGCTAGTGAAAAAGGGATATACTCCCTCGCTGATTGGCTGATACCGACTTTAGCCCACCCCGACGACTTTACGTTTTTATGGACTATATCGACAAAAAAGTTAGAACTGATTCTTAGTTTCTACTCCTTGAGTACATTTAGAGGAGGTTAATTTAGGTTGCTTTTATATTTAGCAGTAAATAAACTAATAACAAACAAGACGTAAGCATTCTTTATTGAAAAATTATTTATTAAGCTTAACTTATTTGTGGCACACGACCGAAAGTGTGGGGCACCCAGTGAGAAACAAACTCACTAACCATGGTTTGATTATTAACCATTACACCATGTGAGGTGTATTGATTAATTTATTGGCTTATTTGTGGCATATGGCCGGACTAAATTGCCAAAAAATGGACTACATTGCCAAAAAATGGACTACATTGCCAAAAATTGGACTACATTGCCAAAAATAGACTACATTGCCAAAAATGGGCTACATTGCTAAAAAATTGACTACATTGCCAAAAATGGACTACATTGAAAAAAAAGAAAGAAAAGATAATGAATTAAGAAAAAAAAGAAAAATAGAAAAAAATCCTAATTTTGTCGGCTTTGCTTACAGACATTATCCAACTTTGAAATCTTGAATCATGCAGGAGGGGGGAGGTACGTAGTGGGGTGGGTTTACGTGGGTAGGGTCAGGAGGGGGAAATTTTGTAATCGCAAAGATGTGATCTCTTATGGGAACCGAAAAAGACCACAGATAATTCTCCAAGTGGAAATCAATTTCCAAAGATCGATAGTGATCACGTAATCAAAGGTCCGAGAAGGTCACGTGGATCTATCAAGGAAGCCTGAGGCTGTTTTCTTTGTCCGGGTTACTGTCTGTTTTTCGAAGAACATTAAATTCGCAGAAAAGGAATCGCGCCGTTTTTATTGTTCATAGAATCCGTGTCGCCATTATAACGGTTCAGTGGTTCTGTTTTTGTTCCCAAGATCCTATCCCAAGATATTGTTACATAATAATTGGATCCCTAATACATTTTAAGGTAGTGTAGAAATCATTATGGCGATCAGTACAGCTGATGGCCTTGAGAGTGAGTGACAGCGCTTGACCTCACTCTGACCTTGCTTTCCGGGGATGGATCGTGAGAACCGGAAGGCAATAGAAGGCCCTCTTCCGGTTTAAGGATACTAAGTAAGTAAGAGTCAGTTAGAACTTAGAAGCCGAGCTAGCAACATGTAAGCCTCATCTGCGCAGATTGTCTGGGTGGGGATTTGGAATAAAGTAGCATCAACATAAATCGAAGTCTTGTGTTTATTACTAAAAACTAACAATGACACAGGGCTTCTGATAAGGAAATCCCCATACAAGAAAGACCAGACCATTAGAAGATATACCAGACCAAGATAGATGATAGATGATCAGAAGCAAAGCCGGCCAGAAGAATAGACGAGAGAGTAAGAAGTAAGAAAGGTATATAACGTTATATAGATTTGGCTTAGTGAAAAGACCAGTATATAACACTCTGATGTAATTCCATGTCAAATCATCCAGGCCATCTAAGTTACCACATTAATGATTTCTGATTTGCAAAATTTTTACTGATGTTGTTGTCTTGGTTCTGAGCAAAGACCAAATTATCTTTTTGTTAAAAATCTATTAATAATGGAGATTCGCTTCCGGTTTTTGTCTGTAACAAAAACTACGTCACTGCTTACGTCCCACTACCTAAACTGAATATAGTTAGTGGAATGAGAACAGGATATACCCGTGGACTGAATATAGGGTTCCGTTCAAAGTTCGGGGATGGCTCCCGATTAAGACAAGAAGGTTCCCGATTACAACAAGAAGGTTCCCGAATCCGAGTAGGTCCCCGAGTCCGACAAGAAATACCTGAAGAAGGCCGGATGGCACATCGGCCGAAACGTTGTACAGATAGCAATGAAGATGAGCATAATAGTCCGAATAATACACATAATACTAATTATCAAGCCTCATCTGTAGTGTCCCTACGTAATATATATGTCCAATTTTGTAGTGGCCCTTACTTAGGCTAGAGTACCAATCAATCGGCTGGTCACGTCAAGCCCAAGGACCAATATGATTGTCTCGACCCTGTTGCCTTTATAAGTCCAAGTCTGCGATCCTACTGTAAGCCGCCGGCTGGTTAGTTAATTATAACTGAGCCAGACTCGAACAATAACAATAATTGGACTTTATTAGAATAGAATGAGTTCTGGGGTGAATAGATAGTGAACATTAAAATAGCCCATCATATAGGTAAAAAATTTTAAAAAATTGGTACAGCCGGTGTGTGTGTGGGGGGGGAATTTGGTAGGCAAAGAGTTAAGATGCTCACAGTGGCTCTCTCACTACTGTGATCCTACTGTGAACCACTGGCAGCAGCTCTCATTATAATTGAGCAGAAGGACTCATATTACAATAATAATCGGACTTTATTTGAATAGAATGAGTTCTGAGGTGAATAGATAGGGAACATTAAAATAGCCCATCATACAGGTAAAAAATACCAAGAAAATTTGGTACAGCTCAGCGGGAAATTTGGTAGGCAAAATTAGCCCCAATCCAAGAAATACGCTAGCGTTATTTAGCGCAAGGGTGTAGTTGTTCTGTTGTGTTCATAGAATCCAGTTGATGATCCTAGCCATGATGAGTCGATAGATGTTATACATAGAATAATAAATATAAATAATATTGATAGGCCATTAAAACAAAGAAACTAAACCAATTCACTCCCATATTAATATATCTTTATTTAGAGATATATTAATATGGGAGTGAATTGGTTTAGTTTCTTTGTTTTAATGAACAATCAATATTCGTAGTGTATTTAATGAGAAAATCCTTGTTGCACTATTTAACTTATAAAGAAATCTGAGGTGGGGGTTATCGTCCTTGTCTACGAGCCTCTCTATCGAACCAATCAATCACGGGCCAGCATACTTTGACGGCAAAGCCAAAGAGGCAAATTCTTTCTCCCTCTTTCTGATCGACCTAAATCGGAGTCAGACCTAAAAAAAAAGGTCTCTCTTTTATCCAGCAGTACGACCAGAGTAGCCGTAGCAAGAGACTTCGATAATTCCCCTATCTCAGGATTTCAGCTAAGTGGTTTATTATTCTATGTACAACATTCCAGCAGACAAACCAAAGTTTTCAAAATATGATGTTTTAGACCCCGAATGGTGACAGACAAGTCAGAGCTAAAGAATAAAACGAACACAAACGTAGAATGGAAATAGACATGTATTACTGACATACATAACAAATTGTTCCAAACTTTGGTTTGTCTGCTGGAAGGTAGGGTAATTATCGAAGTCCCTTGCTACGGCTACTCTGGTCGTACTGCTGGATAAAAGAGAAGCCCTTTTGGAGTCTGACTCCGGTGCTGGTCGATCAGAAAGAGGGAGAAAGAATTTGCCTCTTTGGCTTTGCCGCCAAAGTATGCTGGTCCATGATTGGTTGGTCCGATAGAGAGGCTCGTAGACAAGGGCGATAACCCCCACCTCAGATTTCTTTATAAACTTATACATTTCACAAGAGGATTAGTGTGAATTCTAACTCGCTTACAACGATGTCACAGTCTAGAACGTTAACCACTACGCTATGAGGACTCTTCAAGTAATACGTGCATAGTGAAACTCAAACTAATTAGTAATAACCTGATAACCTGGCTTGCTAACTATTACATTATTAACTATTAAGGCTGTTACAATTAAGAAGGATATGTTTGGTTCAAAGTACAACTTACAACCAAACATATACTTCTAAATTGTAACAGGCTTAAACATATCCGGACTAATTACTATCAAGCAGAAACCTTAGGGACATCTTTAAGAATACAAACCCTGAAAACATTTTAAATTTTCTAAAAAAACAGCAACCTTTTCAACAAGATATAACAGAACATAACCGAATATATCCACCGGACCACTACTTTAAAGACTGAAATCTAAAATAACCTTTTTGGCATTAAATGACCCAAAGAGGTTGAAATGCCGTTAAACAAAACTCAAACTCAAACTATTACACCATTCGTTGGCGCTTAATATATCTACGATGTTCAATAAGTCCACAAGTTGAGGCAGTAATCATTGACTTTTTGTGTTATTGTGTGTGTGTGTGTGTGTGTGTGTGTGTGTGTGTGTGTGTGTGTGATGAATGCTGGGAAAATTACTTTCGTTGTCTTAGATGCCTAGAACGATATGTTGAAGTGTAAAAATCGAAAGGATGAATATTATGTTCGTAATCTTTTTTGTTTATTTTCCTGTTATATTTCGGGTATCTTACACTGATCTGTAATATATATATAAGTCTAAGACTGTAGTGTTCCTTGTAATATATATATCATAAGTGCATGGTGAACTATAGCGTTGATTAAATTATTTTTGTCTGTTTTTTTTTGTTTTGTTTTTTTTAGTTAATTGACTATAATTGAACAGAAGACTCAGATTACAATAACAATAGGACTTTATTTGAATAGAATGAGTTCTGATGTGAATAGAATAGATAGTGAACTTTTGAAAAGAAAGAAAATTTGTCAGGCAAACATTTCAATTCGTATTCGATAGAACCGTGCGCCAAAAATTGTCCTACACTTAGTCTACTTTAAACCGCTCACAGTGGCTCTCCCACCACACACGATCCTACTATAAGCAAAGTACAAAAATAGATAGTTCATTATAATTGAGCAGAAGGACTCAGATTACAATAATAATAGGACTTTATTTGAATAGAATAAGTTTTGAGGTGAATAGATAGTGGACTTTGAAATATCCCATCATACAGGTAGAAAATACCAAGAAAATTTGGTACAGCCGCAAGGGAAAATCGGTGGGCAAAGAGTTAATATATAGAAATATTTAAAAAAAAGAATTGGTTAAATCGAACTTAACGGACCTAAATTCCACCATCGTATGTCACCCCGCCGAAAGAAAATAATACCAAAAATCAGGGAATTAACCGATTTAATGAAATTTTCAGTGTTCACATATTAATGATTAAAAATATAATGCACCAGTTATTTTATTTCAAGAATTGTTCAGGTCAGTTAACTTTAAACCATGTTTCTTTGAGAATCTGTGTTATACCTCAAATATACTTAGACTGGTTGACTACTGTGGTCACTGGCGTTTTATGGGTTTTCTTGGCTTATATATATATATATATATATATATATATATATATATATATATATATATAAGGTGTGTCATAAAAGTAACGAGATTGAAGCTGTAGTTACCAAGATACGTATGAACAATGAATGAAACGTTATTTTTTTTTCGGAATTCAAGGTGTAAAAAAGTACCGAAAATGTCGATACTTTTCTGACATACCTTACACCACACACATACACACACACACACACACACACACACACATATATATATATATATATATATATATATATATATATATATGTGTGTGTGTGTGTGTGTGTGTGTGTGTGTGTAAAAGATAAGGTAGCGTTGAAATGTACAGTATTAGATGTTTGATTCATATCAGGTGTTATGTTTTTCTGGCAATATTCGGTTTAAGATTGTTTTTATCATTTATCTGCTTTGGTAGAAAAGAAAAGAAAAAGGAAAAAAAGAAAAATAAAGAAAAGAAAAGAAAATAGAAAGAAGAAAAAGGAAAGAAAAGATAGAAAAGAACATGGGAAGGAAAAATGAAAAGAAAAGAAAAGAGAAAAAGATGAAAAAAGAACTGAAAAAAAGAAAAGAAAAAAGAAGCAGAGAAGAAAAAAAGAAAAGAAAATAAAGAAAAGAACAAAGAAAAGAAAAAAAGAAAAAAAGAAAAGAAAAGAAAAAAAAGAAAGAAAGAAAAAGAAAAGTGAGAAAAAAGAAAAAGAAAAGAAAAGAAAAATGAAAAGAAAAAAGGAAAGAGAAAAAGAAAAGAAAAAAGGAGAAAATAAAAAAGAAAAAGAAGAAAAAGTAAAGAAAAAAGAAAAACGTAAAGAAAAAAGAAAAGAAAAAAGAAAAAGAAAGAAAGAAAGAAAGTAAAGGAAGAAAAAAAAGAGAAAAGAAAAAAGAAAAAAGAAAAGAAAAGAAATAGAAAAAAAGAAGAAAAAAAAGAAAAGAAAAAGAGAAGGAAAGAGAAGGAAAGAAAAAAAAAAAGAAAAGAAAGAAAAAGAGAAGAAAAGAAAGTAAAACGGAAAAAAGAAAAAGACAGAAAAAAAAGTAAAGAAAAAGAAAAAAAGGAAAGAGAAAAAGAGAAGAAAAAAAGAAAGAAAAACGAAAAAATATAAAAATGAAGAAAAAGAAAAGAGAAGAAAAAAGAAAAAAGAAAAAAAGAAAAAGAAAAAAGGAAAGAAAAAGATAAAAAAGAAGAAAAAAGGAAAAAAGGGGAAAAAAAAAAAGTTAAAAAAGAAGAAAAAGGGAAGAAAAAAGAAAAAAGAAAAAAAGAGAAGAAGATACAAAAGAAGAAAATAGAAAAGAAAGAAAAAGAAAAAAGAAAGATAAAAAAGAAAAAAGGAAAGAAAAAGAAAAAAAAGTAAGAAAAAGAAAAATAGAATAAAAACGTAAACCAAAAATAAAACAAAAATGGAAACAAAAAAAAAAAAGAAAGAAAAAAAGAAAGAAAATAAGACCAAATAAAAAAAAACCCAGCCCGAACGAATCTGTCATTTTTCGCATCTGTTTGTTTCTCTGCCGAGAACACTGCGCATGTCTTGTCTCAGCTGCTCCTGCTGCTGTTGCTCCTCCTGATGATCAACACGGCAATTACTCTCACGACTGTCAGTCCCCGTTTTGAACATTTACCGCCAGAAGCTTTTCCCACCGTGTAATGAAAAAAGAATCCCCACCCCAACCCACAAATCAATACAATGAATACTTTCGTTACCAGAAAGTCTATCTAAATAACCAGTAATTTGCTGTAATCAAACTAAATCAAATAGATATACAAAAAAAAAAAACAGAAATAAAAACAAATCTATATATTAATATTCGTGTTCCTTAATTGTAAACCGCTATCATTTTGCAACACCCACTGGTCAAAAATTGAGACCGTCCAAGATGAAATGCAAATCTATATATTAATACTCAAAGCGGTTGGTGTAATGGTTAAAGTCATGGGAAATGACTCGTCGCCCTGAGTTCAAATCCTGGATGTGGTAATTGCATTTCACTTAGCGCTAATACCCTTGGGAAAGGTATGAATCCTACTCTCCCTCCAGCTATGGATAAATAGTAGGACAGACTGAGCTCTTTAACCATGGTTAGGCAACTGGTCTAGGAGAAGGAAAACTCTGAATTTAAACCTGTTAAACTACGCTAAAGAAATTGACCTTGTGTCACATCCTGCTCGTGTGGGGTGTTGATATATATATATATATATATATATATATATATATATATATAACTAGCTAAATTGACCGGACTAAAAAAATAGGAACACCAGAGAGTGTTTTCAGACATATTTACATCCAAGTGTAAATAGTTATTGAAATTTTCATGAAAGTCGGACCATTAATTGATTTTTCATAGAATTTTTTAAAAAATTCTTGTCGTAACTTGTTTTTGGCTACGTTAAATTTTAGTTGATTTAACCGTGCAAATATAAAAACTTTTTTTTTCAGTCATAATTTTCATTATTTCCGTAAGCTTAATTTTTTTTATATCATCAGTAGTTTCTTCTTTTGAATGGAAAAAGTTTTTTCAAGATAAATTAATTTTTATGAAAGTTTCATTGTGTTGAATATAAAACAATAACAAAAAAAACCAAATTACTATACATTTAATGTTGAAAAATATTTTTTTAAACTAAGTTTAAATTGAAATTATACATTGCAATACTAACACAAACAACTGTCTCAATGATAGATTTAATAATTAATTTCAATGGTTGATTAAATGTATAGTAATTTGTTTATTTTTTAAGCAATACGTAATTAAAAACAACCTTAATCCCCTAAAACCGTAACCCAAATCGCAAAATGTTAATTCATAAACTGTCATTGGGTACCACCAAAAAACTTTCCGTTTTAATTTTTCGACCTAAATCAGAAGTCAGCCCTCTTTATTTATACTGTAATTAATAAACTATAAACATAAAAATGTTACGCCCCCAACATAAGGGAGGGGTCAAAATTAAGTGACCTGAAAAAATGAGAAACATTTGAAATAAAATAAGTAATGTATTATAAAGATCGTTCATTGATGAATAAACAATGAAAAATTAGTTAAAATCCGATAATTCCCTGATTTTTGGTAAATTATTTTCTGGAGCGGGGGGCAAAAGTCACTTTGTCAAAAACGCATTTTAGACCCAATTTGGGTCTACCTACGTTATGCTAACTGTTACTAAAAAAAATTTCGACAGCTATATGTATGTATTTATTTAGATATTTCTTTATCATTCTTTTACTGTTTGACAAAAAAGAATTTCGTAAATAACTTACGAAATTCACACAAACACTATTTACTTATTTAAATAAGTAAACATAATAAGTAAATAAGTGTTTGTGTGAATTTCGTAATTTTGAAGATAATATTAACCTTTATTCAAGTTTCATTGTGTTAAAATCCCCCCTTAAGCGCTAATAATTTACGATTTTTATTTGTTTGTTTACAACATTGAGAATAATATTCCAACTTTTTCGTAAAATTGTAAATTCAGTTTTTAATTGCTTGTTTGAGTTAGAAATAAAATGTATCATTGTAATTTATTTATTTATTTGAGCAAAAAAAATAACAAAGATTAAAAATGGATATATTTTATTCTAAGAAATATGAAAGTATTCATAAAAATATTGATAAAAACGTTTTCATTTTTCTTTTAATTTACATTTATACAAACCTATACTGGTGACTGATTTTTATTGACATTTAAAATCTTATTTAAAAAAAATGTAACCGTAAAATTGTGAACAAAGATTTGATTTTACAAAAAAAAGTATGAAAAACAAAGAACTATTTTAAAATATTTAGAAAGATTATAAAACAAATATTTTAAAGATTTGGACAAAAAAATGAATTTTATTTTACGTTAAATTTTAGTCATGGCTGGAAGCTGATATTCTTTATTTATTTCTTTCTTCCTTCTTTTTCTTCGGGTGGCTGAAAAAATCAGCACGCAAGCTTCTGCAAACGCATTCAACAACGCTGAATAGAGGCAGCAGGGTGGGGCAGGGTGTGGTGTGCTGATTGTAGCTGGAATATCAGCAGCAGCTATACGATTTCTTTCTAAAAATCGTTTGATTTTTGTTTGATTAATTAATTATATCCCTTAATCAGTAAAAAATCAATAACCAAATTTGGAGTGTTTCTTAGTTAGAACGATATCAATGTGTATGCAAGATTTTGAATCTGTGTGACCTCCCGTTTTGGAGTTATACGTCGACACGTACATACCAAAATTTCTCCTATATATATATTAGATATATATATATATATATATATTGATACTCATGACCCTTAATCTATCTACATAATCTATCTACAAACTAGATTAAATAGATATTTAAAATAAAAAAAACAGAAAGAAAAACAAATCTATTTATTAATTCTCGTGTTCCTTAATTGTACGACCGTTATCATTTTGCAACACCCTCTGGTCAAAAATTGAGACCGTCCAAATCTTCCAAGATGAAATTCAAATCTATATATTACTACTCATGTCCCTTAATTTTACGACCGTTATAATCTTGTAGCACCCGCTGGTAAAAATGAACCGTCGAAGATGAAATGCAAATCTTTGTATTAATACTCGTGTTGCTTAAGACCGTTATCATCTTGCATACCCTCAGGTTAAAAATCGAACCGTCCTATAGAGGACAGACAAACAAACTCTTCCTAATTATTGATATACATTAGGTAGCTCTACATCAAACTGTTTGTGTGCCTATAGTGAAACTTCCAATTATTAATATAGATTAGTTTGTTCTATATCTGTCTATCTACAGAGGACAGACAAACAAACTCTTCCCAATTATTAATATAGATTTGGTAGCTCTACATCAAACATTTGGCCGTCTATAGAGGACAGACAACAAACTCTTCCCAATTATTAATATAGATTTGGTAGCTCTACATGCTTCCCTAGGGATTTGACCGTCTATAGAGGACAGACAAACAAACTCTTCCAATTATTAATATAGGACCGTCTTAAGTAGTCTATAGAGGACTAACAAACAAACTCTTCCCAATTATTGATATAGATTTGGTAGCTGTACTTCAATGATTCTCAACCTTTTTCGTCTTCCCCTTTTAATCCTATTTTACTCTGGTGGACCCTCCCATAGCCATTCGATGTTTAAAAATCCCTTTGTATTTTTATAGTAAAATATATTTTGCTTGCCTGGACCCCAGAAAATGTTATATGGTCCCCGGGGTGCATATGGACCCGGGTTAAGAACCACGGCTCTATATCAAACCATTTGGCTGTCTATAGA
The DNA here is from genome assembly GCA_023376005.1 of Doryteuthis pealeii. Taxonomy (NCBI): domain Eukaryota; kingdom Metazoa; phylum Mollusca; class Cephalopoda; order Myopsida; family Loliginidae; genus Doryteuthis; species Doryteuthis pealeii. The sequence goes on from CM042181.1 coordinate 30,893,286, forward strand.
GGACAGACAAACTCTTCCCAATTATTAATATAGATTTGGTAGCTCTACATCAAACCGTTTGGTCGTCTATAGAGGACAGACAAACAAACTCTTCCCAATTATTAATATAGATTTGGTAGTTCTAGATCAAACTGTTGGCTGTCTATAGAGGACAGACAAACAAACTCTTCCCAATTATTAATATAGATTTGGTAGCTCTACACCAAACCTTTTGGTCGACGATAAAAGACAGACAAACAACATTATCTCAATTATTAATATAGAGTTAATAGCACTTCATCAAATCGTTTGACTGTCTATAAAGGACAAACTCTTCCCAATTATTAATATAGATTTGGTAGCTAAACATCATACCATTTGGTCACATATACAGGACAGACAAACTCTTCCCCATTACTAATATAGATTTAGTAGCTCTTTATCAAACTGTTCGGCAGTCTATAGATGACACACAACGCCTTCCCAATTATTAATAGGGATTTGTCAGCTCTATATCAAACCATTTAACTGTGTATAGAGAACAGACAAACAAAATCTCCTCAATTATTAATATAGATTCGTTACATACCCAACTTTTTAGCAAATATTTTTCATTCACCCACTAAAATCAATATCGTTTACATTTCCTCTCTTGCCATAATTTTATCTTCAGGGAAAGAAAGCATCGTTGACAAATATTTCACTGCAACGGCCATATTAAATTCCTGTGATATGCAAGTTAAAAGTAGCAACAAAGAATTCCCCGAAGATATTATGATGAAGAAGAAAAGCACAAGCAAAAAAGAAACTGATGATTTTTCGCAAAGTGGATATTAGTGGAATAAAACTAAAATGTACTCAGGTTGCCGCTTTTGTCTTTTAAATTTTTCTCCTTTCCTATTACATCAAATAGCACCAATTAATAATTGCTCTTATTTTATTGGTTCTTCCTTATTTCTACTTTCACTTTCACTATCATTCCTTAACTTCTTTTTCATTCATTTTGCATTCGTTTTACGTTCATTTTTTTAAAAACTTTTCTTTGTTTGTTTTCATTTCGTCATTTTCAGCAATGTTTAGTCTACTTTTATTTTTACTTTAATTTATTTCTTTTATCTTTCAATTTAATTCTCTTTACTTTTTATACATTTTTTTTTTCACTTTTTTTTGTTTTCATTTCTTCGAATTCAGTAACAGTTAGTCTACTTTCACTTTCAATTTAATTCATTTTTTCTTTTCCTTTCTTCATTTTCAACAACATTTATCTACTATTAGTTCCTCTTTATTTTATTATTTTCTATTTCACATTTCTTCCTTAACTTCTTTTTCGTTTATTTTGCATTCGTTTTTACGTTCATTTTTAAAACCTTTCTTTCTATGTTTTCCTTTCTTCAATTTCAGCAATATTTAGTCTACTTTCATTTTCACTTTTATTCATTTCTTTTCTCTTTTAATTTCATTCTCTTTACTTTTTGTACATTTTTCTTCACTTTTCTTTCTTTCTTTTCATTTCTTCATTTTCAGCAACATTTAGTCTACTTTCAATTTCACTTTCAATTTGATATATCCTTCTTTTTCCTTCTTCATTTCCGCAATATTTTATCTACTTTCAGTTCCTCTTTATTTTATTACTTTTCTATTTCCCATTCATTACTTACCCTTTTCCATTTATTCTTCCTTATTTTTCATTCATTTTAAAAACTTTTCTTTCTTTGTAAACATTTCTTTAATTTCAGCAATCTTTAGTCTATTTTCATTTTCCCTGTAATTCATTTTTTCTCTTTCAATTTTATTCACTTTTTTCCTTTTTGTACATTCATTCATTCTCTTTCAATAACAACTAATATAATTTTACTCCCATTTTCATTTAACTCTT
>CM042181.1:30905140-30950140 GCA_023376005.1 Doryteuthis pealeii
ACGCGTGAAGAAATGCATTCAACAAAAGACAAGAAAAAGTATTAATAGACTGATTTTATGAGAACAAAAGGGAACAAAGTGGGAATGATAACTAAATAAGTAAAGTAAAGTCGTCGGGCGGCCTAAAGTCGGTATCAGCCAGTCAGCGAGGGAGTCTGTCCCCTTTTCAATAGCGCTAGACCAAGGAGATTGTTTTTTAGCATCTGAGGTGGAGCGCCACACCTACCATTAGCTCCTTACTTTACCGCACATATGCCTGTGCTACTCATACGCTGAGTTGGCGAGGACCGGTATCGAACTAGGAACCTTGTGGCTTTTGGCCGAACGCTCTACCGACTGAGCTAAAAACATCCAAATTGGTAGTATATTTTTACAATCAAATTATTTGATGGTTTTTTTCTCATTGCGAGGATTTACCAACACGCTTGGTATATTATTATATATATATATATATATATATATATATATATATTATATATATATATATAAGGTATAGATTGCTAATTTTACTGACTCAGTTTTCCTGTTCCCGTCATATTTCTTCAACCCACAGTCGGACACGATCAGCTAAATTATGTAGTTTCAAGTAACTAATGGAAGTGCTTTATACGCAATTATATCTTCAAGTAACTATTCTTAATACAAATCAGTTGTACACAAATATATTGTTTCAAGTATTCCTATCAAATATTCATTTGCACTTAGTCATATAGTTTCTTCTGATTATCCTGGTTTAATAATAGTTATCAATTTTCTCGCAGTTATATCGTTCTTAGTTGAAATATAAAGAAAAAAAGAGAAATGAAGGATGATAAAAAATGGAATATTAATAAGTTTCAAAACAAGCGAAGAATGTGGGATGGCCAGCTAGTGTAACGGTTAGAGACTTCGCCTGTCAGCTTGACAGTTGAGGTTTCGTGTCACACACGGAGCAGTCTCCCATGTCTATAACCTTGCTGATGAGACCTAATAGGTCGAAATGTACATTCAGGGATTGACATTTTCTTGACTTGTTAAGCCTTACATTTGAACCTATATGCCCACCTAAAATCATTAATTAATAACTAATTAATTTTCAAAATTTGGTATGACTTCAATTAAGCACATATCCTCCAAAAATTGTCGGCTTAAAGCCATATATAAAAAAAAAAACATTTGTTTGTTTACTTACCCTCATATATATATACATATATATATATATATATATATATATATATATATATATATATATATATAGAGAGAGAGAGAGAGAGAGAGAGAGAAAGAGAGAGAGGTAGGTAGTTAGCTTTTTATTTTATTTTCGTACATATATAACTTCTATATGCTTTTTAGACTCGATAAATTGTTCAATGTTTGGAGAAAAAGAAAGAATGAAAGAAGGTAAAATAAAGAATAAAACGAATTAAATAGATAGGAAGAGAAGAGATAGATAGATAGATGTGAACAGACTGAGATAGATAGATTGATAGATTAAAAATAGATGGATAGATGGATAGATATAAACAGACTGATATATATATATATATATATATATATATATATATATATATATATATATATATATATATATATATATATATATATATGTATATGAACTGACTGAGATAGATAGAGTAAAAATAGATAGATAGATATGGACAGACTGATATATATATATATATATATATATATAGTGATCCACAGACACGTGTTTCGACTTATCAAGTTTCTTCAGTGTGGTTAAACATTTTGTGAGCTACCTACAACCGGGATAGAACTCCGATCGTTTCAGCAGCAGTCGGAATATCGTCACCCACAGAATGAGAATGGGATTTTTTCTGTTTCAATACACACATCTGTATGTATGTAAATGCAGCCAAATTGTGCTCCATCCCTTATATAGGAGAGCTTTGCTATATATATATATATATACGCTGAGTAGTCTGGAGAATGGACGTGTTTTTCGCTGCTCCAAGAAGTAGCGATTTATTTATTGTTTTAAAGCATACAAGGGAAGTGACAATTATTTCTTTTTTCATTTTATTTACTAGTTGAAACACATCAATTCATACGCGATTATATGCATTTAATTATGTGGAAATGTATGTTTACTGTTCATCATTGCGTTATTCGGTAATGTCACATTTCATAACATAACTGTAATAGTAATACCTTTTTTTTTTTAGTTTTACTTTGTTTTATCAAATTGTATTTATTTATTAGTTGTTTAAGTTTCTATAATCTTGTATATATTGTGAAATATCTGGAATATATATATATATATATATATATTATATATATATATCTATATATATATATATACAGATTATATATAATATATAAAAATATGTTATAATATATATAAATGCAGTCATAGAGTGTTCCATCCCTTTTATAGGAGAGCGTTGCATTTATATATATATATATATATATATATATATATATATATATATATATATATATATATAGAGAGAGAGAGAGAGAGAGAGAGAGAGAGAGAGAGAGAGAAAAGAGATAGATAGATAGATAGATATGAACAGACTGATATAGATATATAGATATTAACAGACTGAGATAGATAGATTTTTTTTCGTACATATATAAGCGTGATATTCTTCCTTACAATTGCATTTTTCCGTCCATGTTTTTCAGACTCATATGATTCAAAATGGCCACAAAGAAATGCTCCGTTTGACAAACAACATTCCCTTCTCCACAAACTTACAGCTTATTCTGCATATTTTTTAAATCTTTTCCCGGGTAACTGAACCTGGCCCCTGACACAACGACTTCATCTTGGATCGAATTCAAAGAAATTACCAGGGATTCGTGTAGTGGAATTCTTTATTTTCGAAATCCCTCTTTGTTTGTTTTGTCTGCGAGGATTTTTCTTTAATAAGGAATTTTCTTTTGGTTCCATATTCCCGGCAGATCCCTGACAAGGAATTGTTTTTCCTCATCAAAACCCTTTTGACTTAATCTTTGTCTATGTAATCTCATAATCCGTCATAATCCGTCAGATTAAGCTAAGATTATCGGAGATTATGTCAGGCACATTTCGTGGCCGGAAAAAGAAAAGGTCAGAGAAAGAAAAACACGATACGTGGTCGATAATTTGTGATGGGAATTTTATAGATGATAATAGCCCTTTTCTATCAATAATGCTCGCCTTAATTTCTGACCTATGACAATCCCTTTACAATGAATTACACACAGGTTGGACACATGGCACAACGAATATAGGGTTTGAGTTAATAGAGTTCTAAGTGACAATCATCTCTAAGTTACATATTCAATCCTGGCCAAAGGCGATATTAACATAGAATACTTAACATAGCTTAACATTTATAGGCTCCTGAGTTCGACAAGAACTACTCATACGTTGGATGCATGACGCAACGGATATAGGGGTTAAGTTAATACAGTTCTAATTTGCAATCAAATCTAGGTTGTAGGTTCAAACCTGACTAATGGTTCGAAGTTCCGTGAGGGCTCCCGATTACGACCTGAAGGCTCCTGAGTTCGACACGGAGGTTTCCGAATTCGAAAAGAGAATTACTTTACAATGATCTACACATAGGTTGGACACATGACACAACGGATATAGGGTTTGAGTTAATACAGTTCTAAGTGACAATCATCTCTAGGTTACTGATTGAATCCTAGCCAAAGGCGATATTAACATAAAATACTTAACCTAGCTTAACACTGTCTGCCCCCCCCCTCTCTCTCTCTCTCTCTCTCTCTCTCTCTCTCTCTCTTACTTGCTCTCTCTCTCTCCTCTCTCTCCTCTCCCTCGTTCTAGTTTTTTAAAAATCTACTTAAAAATTTTTAACACTTAATACTTGTAGCCGGTCATGGTTAACGGAATAAGAACAGTCTACACCCGTGGATTAAATAAAGGGTTCGGTTCGAAGTTCCATGAAGGCTTCCAATTACGATATAAAGGCTCCCAAGTTCGACAATAAGGTTCCCGAAGTCGAAGGGACAATCCCCTTTCAAGGAACTACTCATAGCTTGGCGCAACGGATATAGGGGTTGATTTAATAGAGTTCTAAGTGACAATCATCTCTAGGTTACATATTCAATCCTAGCCAAGGGCGATATTAACATAGAATACTAAACATAGCTTAACACTTATAGGCTCCCGAGTACGACAAGATTGTCCCAGAGTTCGAAGAGACAATCCCTTTACAATGATCTACACATAGGTTGGACACATGACACAACGGATATAGGGGTTGAGTTAATACAGTTATAAGTTGCAATCATCTCTAAGTTGTAGGTTCAATCTTGACCAAGGGTGATAATAACATATAATAATTAACATAGCGTAACATTTGTACCCAGTCATGGTAAATGGAATAAGAACAGTGTACCACGTGAAGGCTCCCGATTACGACCTGAAGGCTCCCAAGTTCGACAAGAAGGTTCCCGAGTTCGAAGAGACAATTTCTTTACAATGAACTACTCATAGGTTGGACACATGGCGCAACGGATATATGGTTTGGATTAATACAGTTCTAAGCGACAATCATCTCTAAGTTACAGATTCAATCCTGGCAAAGAACATAGAATAATAAACATAGCTTAACACAGTCTGCCCCTCTCTCTCTCTCTCTCTCTCTCTCTCTCTCTCTCTCTCTCTCTCTCTCTCCTCCACTCGTTCTAGTTTTTAAAAGAAATCTCAACATTTAACATTTATACCCGGTCATGGTTAACGGAATGAGAATAATCTACCCCGTGGATTTAATAAAGGGTTCGATTTGAAGTTCCGTGAAGGCTCCCGATTACGACCTGAAGGCTCCAGAGTTCGACAACAAGGTTTCCGAGTTCGAAGAGACAATCTCTTTTCAATGAACAGCTCATAGGTTGGACACATGGCGCAACGGATATAGGGGTTGATTTAATAGAGTTCTAAGTGACAATCATCTCTTGGTTACATATTCAATCCTAGCCAAAGGCGATATTAACACAGAATACTTAACATAGTTTAACACTTATAGGCTCCTGAGTTCGACAAGAAGGTTCCAGAGTTCGAAGAGAGAATTTCTTTATAATGAACTACTCATAGGTTGGACACATGGCGCAATGGATATAGGGGTTGAGTTAATACAGTTCTAGTTTGCAATCAAATCTAGGTTGTAGGTTCAAACCTGACTAATGGCGATAATAACATAGAATACTTAACATAGCTGAACAATTGATAATATCCCTATTCTATCAATAACGCTGGCCTTAATTTCTGACCTATGACAATCCCTTTACAATGAACTACACACAGGCTGGACACATGGCACAACGAATATAGGGGTTGAGTTAGAACAGTTCTAAGTGACAATCATCTCTAGATTGCTGGTTCAATCATGGCTAAGGGCAATATTAACATAGAATACTTAACATAGTTTAACACTTATAGGCTCCCGAGTTCGACAAAAAGGTTTCAGAGTTCGAAGAGAGAATTTCTTTACAATGAATTACTCATAGGTTGGACACATGGCGCAATGGATATAGGGGTTGAGTTAATACAGTTCTCAGTGACAATCATCTCTAAGTTACGTATTTAATGCTAGCCAAAGGCAATAATAACATAGAATACTTAACATAGCTTAACGCTGTCTCTCTCTCTCTCTCTCTCTCTCTCTCGCGCGCGCGCATTCGTTCTATTTTTTTTTAAATGTACTTAAAAAATTCTTAACACTTAACACTTATAGCTGGTCATGGTTAACGGAATGAGAATTGTCTACCCCAGTGGATTGAATAATGGGTTCGGTTCGAAGTTCCTAGAAGGCCCTCGATTACGACATGAAGGCTCCCGAGTTTGATAAGAAGGTTCCGGAGTTCGAAGAGACGATCTCTTTTCAATGAATTACACATAGATTGGGTACATGGCGCAATAGATATAGGAGTTGAGTTAATATAATTCTAAGTGACAACCGTCTGTATGTTGCAGGTTCAATCCCGACCAAAGAGGTTAATAATGTTAGAATACTAATATTTCATCTTTGATTTATATATATATATATATATATATATATATATATATATATATATAATTCATCATACAACGTGTAATAAATACCGCGTGTGATACCCTGCCCTCATCAGCCGCTAGCAGTGATAACACAGTTTCAGCGGCTGAAAGCGGAACTGTAACACCTCGTGTCGCAAAGCAGCTCTTTGGCCACCGGACAAGGTACTAGAAAATAAAATACGATAAATAGATGAATAAGTAAATAACATCTGTTCATCCCTCTCTCTCTCTCTCTCTCGCTATCTCTCTCTCTCTCTCGCTATCTCTCTCTCTCTCTCTATATATATATATATATATATATATATATATTATAAAATGGGTACAAGAGATAACCTACTCGAGTTTCACCATAAGGATCTTCAGGGTTAAATCCACTGAATTAATCAAGACACCGATTAATAGCATATATATATATATATGAAATTTAACATTTTGAAAAAACATATGATGTTTGTTATGTAATTGCTGACAGATCTGTTTCGACCAAATCGATAAGTTGGTCTTCATCAAAGAGCGACATAGACAGGAAGAAAAATATCCGTTACAAGACTGTTTACAAAAATGAACGCTGAATTCAACCGCTGAAATTTTTGAAAAATGCATGTTCTGTTTTAAAAAATAAAATAAATTTTATTTTTAATTTTTAAAAATCAGAAGCATTATAGTTTATAGTAAAACTCAAAAGAGTTTGTTGTAAAAATTATATAAAAAATGTAAAGTGTGTCGCTCTTTGATGAAGACCAACTTATCTTACATAACAAACATCATATGTTTTTTCAAAATGTTAAATTTCATACTGTCGGATTAATTTCCATCTATTTTTCATATATATATATATATATTATATAATATATATATATATATATATATATATATATATATATCGTTAAGTTTCTGTTCTGCGTATTAAGTAATAAACTAAAGTAGATGTATTCGTTGATTTCGAGTTAATCTAAAATGCTGAACATTAGTCATCCATATTCTGTCTTTTTCGCTTTTAGTTACGTATTGACGTAATTAAGATGTTGCAATTCCGGATACAAAAATCGATTCCTATTTCGATTCGGTTCGTCTGCTAATCGATAAACAGTTTTTATGATTCCATTGATTCCATTGAAAGCGTTTCCTTCAAGAAGTTTGGCAGAGATTTGGCATAAAGATGCCATCCAAGAAGAATTACCATTTTGTTTACCCAGAAAATAAAAGACTTACTTTCCATGTTGTTTGAACGGGTACACGCGTGTTTTTTTATTGTTTGTTTGTTCCTGGTCATATTGAAATAGAGTTTGTTTAATGTTCAAGTTGATTGGTTTGTTGGTTGGTTGGTTGGTTGAATTTTACGGAATGTCAACCCTTGTTGGGTTATTTTATATGGTACACTTGCTTGTTTTGCTTTTAAGAGCTAGATAAACACAGTCTGAAATCAAAGGGATCTACGGTTTTGTTCGAGTTTTTAGCTCACATACATTGGTTGGCTGGTTGGTTGGTTGGATTTTATGGTATGTCAACCCTTGTTGGGTTATTTTATATGGATCAGTTGCTTGTTTTGGTTTTAAGGGCTAGATAAGGGAAGACTGAAAGCAAAGGGATTTACGGTTTCGTTCCAGTTTTTAGTTTACATACATTGGCTGGCTCGTTGGTTGGTTGGATTTTACGGCATGTCAACCCTTGTTGGGTTATTTCAAATGGTACATTTGTTTGTTTTGGTTTTAACAGCTAGATAAGCACAGACTGAAAGAAAAGAGATCTACGGTTCCGTTCCAGTTTTTAGGGTTGGTTGGTTGGTTGGATGTTATGGCATGTCAACACTTGTTGGGTTATTTTATATGTTACATTTGCTTGTTTTGGTTTTAAGGGCTAGATAAGCGAAGACTGAAATCAAAGAGATCTACGGTTCCGTTCCAGTTTTTAGCTTACATACATTGGCTGGCTGGCTGGGTGGTTGGATTTTACGGCATGTCAACCCTCCTGGGTCATTTTATATGTTACATTTGCATGTTTTGGTTTTAAGAGCTAGATAAGCACCGACTGAAAGCAAAGAGATCTACGGTTCTGTTCCAGTTTTTAGTTTACATACATTGGTTGGTTGGTTGGATTTTACGGCATGTCAACCCTTGTTGGCTTATTTTATGCCGAATACTTTTTTTTATTCATTCTTGGTAAACGGTTCTTCTGATAATAGTATTCCACTAAAAATATTTCTTTGAAGAACTTTGGCATAAAGATGTCGTCCAAGAAGAATTACCATTCTGTTTATCCTGGAATTAAAAGACTTACTATAAATCAACTTTTGATTTATTGTCATGAAATCATTAATTCATAGAATTAACTTTTGAAGCCGATGCTTCTTCCTTGTCCTTCCCATTATGTTTGGCTTACAGCCTGTAAATATTATTACACATGTAAATGTCAACAACAATTTTAGTTTAAGAATTAAGTAAAGTAAAAGTAAAGTCGTCGGGTGGCCTATAGTTGCTATAAGCGCGTGGTGTGATGGTTAAAGTCATGGGAAATTAACTCGTCGCTCCGAGTTCAAATCCTAGACGTGGCAATTGCATTTCACTTAGCGTTAATACCCTCAGGAAGGGTATGAGTCCAACTCTCCCTCCAGCTATGGGTAAATAGTAGGGCGACTGGGCTCTTAAACCTGGTAGGCAACCGGTCTAAGGTGAAGGAAAAACTCTGATTCAAACCTATTGAACTCCGCTTGAGAATTGACCTTGTGTCACATCCTGCTCGTGTGGAGGATATATATAGTTGGTAAATATATATAGTGGTAAATCAGCCAATCAGCGAGGGAGTCTATCCCTTTTTCACTAGCGCTTAAACCAAGGAGATTGTTTGTTTTGCGTCTGAGGTGGAGCACCTCCCTAACACAGCACTTACTTTACCGCACCAGATCACTATGCTAATAACTTGCATATGCTGAGTTGGCGAGGGCCTGTATCAAAACTAGGAACCTTGTGGTTTCTAGCCGAACACTCTACGACTAAGGCCTGGGTTCGAAAAGAAGGTTCCTAAGTCCGAAAAGAAAGGTTCCCGAGTCCGAAGAAGGTTCCCGATCCGAAAGAAATACGTGAAGAAGGCCGAAGGGCACATCGGCCGAAACATTGTACAGATAACAATGAACATGAAGACAATAGTCTGAGTAACTCAAATAATACTAAAGATGAGGACAATAGTCCGAATAATCCAATATTTTTCTTACCTATTTCATTAAACGTACCCTTCTCAATTGATTCGAATAAATTGTCACTCCGTTTTCTGACAGGAAAATGCCGTGATTTTGGCTTCATTTAAAATCGAATGACACCAATCTCTTAGCAGTCTGGAATGGTAGCACTTAGCGGCTTAATTAGAATACTTCACTCGGAAACGCCCATAAAAGGCGCCAAAACAACGGGCAATGATACACGAATTCAGTTCGTGCTTAAAAACGAGGTCCCTCTCTCTTTGTTGTCACTCCCCAATAACAGAACTAAAAACTTGTTCAGCCTAGTGGACAAAAAGGATTCCCTCTTTTTCCATCCAAGCCTTACAGGAAACTTTTTCAGCCGAGCCGAAAACACCAACATCGCCATGCATATTTACCCCACGTTGCTTGGCGCCACCCCCGCAATATTTTCTATATGAATACTCCATATATATTTGAAGGAATATTTGAAGGATATCAATGTTGTAAGGTGCTTTGCAAAATCAGGGGACAATTGTGCATATCTGGGAATATGGCACGTTTTTCGACACTTCACCAAATGTCAGTTTGAGGAAGAAGAAGAAGAAGAAGAAGAAGAAGAAGAAGAAGAAGAAAGAAGGAAGAGAAAGAAGGAAGAAGGGAAGAAAGACGAAGGCGAAAGGAAGGAGAAAAGAAGAAGAAAAAGAAGAAGAGGAGGAGGAAAAGGAAGAAGAAGAAAAGGAAGGATGAAGGGAAGAAAAAGACGAAGGCGAAAGGAAGGAAGGAAGAAGAAGAAGAAGAAGAAGAAGAGGAGAAGGAAGGGAAGAAAAGACGAAGGCAGAGAAAGAAGAAGAAGAAGAAAAAGAAGAGAAGAAGAAGAAAGAAGAGAAGAAGAAGAAAAGAGGAGAAGGAAGGGAGAAAAAGACGAAGGCGAAAGGAGGAAGGAAAGGAAGGAAGAAGAAGAAGAAGAAGAAGAAGAGAAGAAGAAGAAGGCGAAAGGAATGAAGAAAGAAGAAGAAGAAGAAGAAGAAGAAGAAGAAGAAAGAAGAGTAGAGGAAGAGGAAAAAGGAAAAAAAGAAGAAGAAAGGGAAGAAGAAAGGGAAAAAAGAGAAAGGGAAGAAGAAAAAGCGAAAGGAGGAATCTTGTACAAAATTAAAAGAAGAAGAAGAAGAAAGAAAGAAGAAGAAAGAAGGGAGGAGGAGGAGGAGAATGGAAGAAGAAGGGAAAACGAAGAAGAAAGGGAAGGAGAGAAGAATGACGAAGAAGAAGGAAGAAGAAGAAGAAGAAAAAGAAGAAGAGAAGAAAGGGGGGAAGAAGGGAAAGAAGAAAGGGACGAAACGACGAAGGCGAAAGGAAGGAAGAAAGAAAAAGAAGAAAGAAGAAGAAGAAGAAAGAAGAAAGAAGAAGAAGAAAGAAGAGAAGAAGAAGAAGAAGAAGAAGAAGAAGACAAAGAGAGAGCGACTTCCGTTTTCAAGCAATATTCACTCAAGAGAACCCCGATACCGCAATTGTTGTTGGAACGCCTTATCTCACGTGACCTGACCCTTTTGCTTTTTATTTTATTCAACTTCACTTTCGCTCAAAAAGTGTGGAAAAATAAATGCAACAAAAGAAAAGCTGTCTTAATAATAATAATAATAATAATAATAAATAATAATAATACACGGCTAATCCCAGCAAGGAGGCCCATACCTAGTGTTTGATTAAAAAAAAAAAAAGAGAACGTCTCAACTGATAAACTTTGCGATTCCAGCAGATTAACAGGGTGAATATGAAGGAAAACGAAGAGATGGATAAATACCTTGACCTTGCTAGAGAATTGAAAAAGCTGTGGAATATGAGAGTGAAAGTGATACCAATTGTAGTTGGTGCACTTGAAACGATCCCAATAAACATAGAAAAATACTGGAGAATCTTGAAATCAGAGGAAAAATTGAGACTATACAGACTACTGCATTGCTGCAATCGGCTAGAATACTCAGAGGTGTCCTGGAGACCTGAGGAGACTTGTTGTCACTCAGCCTCCAGAGAAATACCATCAGCTTACGCTGATGTGAATAACTCAAAAGGAATGAAAATAATAATAATAAATTGGAAATCAGAGGAAGAATTGAGACCATCCAGACCACTGCATTGCTGGAATCGGCTAGAATACTCAAAAGAGTCCTGGAGACCTGAGGAGACTTGTTGTCACACGGAATTCTGTGAAATACGATCAGCTAACGTTAGTGTGAAAAACTCACATGACTAACAGGATCTATGGATATACCACAGTATGCTAATTCAATTATTACAACATTTGATATGCTTACTTAAGAGCTATTGCAAAAATTCAACATGTATAAAGTATACTCATCTTGATTTCACTCTTTTTTTCTTTATCCTTTTACTTATATGTGATTTTTTTACCTAAGCTCATATTGCGATTATAAAAAATCTAATATAGTCCCTTTGATTATTGGTGTTAACATCGGGTATATAATGACGAGAGAGAGAGAGCGGGTGAGTGAGAGAGAGAGAGAGAGAGAGAGAGAGAGAGAGAGAGAGAGAGAGAGAGGGAGAAAGACAGACAAACAAGACAGACAGAAACAGAGACAGAGGATAAGGTGTTCTTGTTTTATTCGGGTTGGACACCTTGTTTTAATCAATTAACAAGACTTTGTTATTTATCTTTTAGCTTTTATTGAACAATCCCAGACCTCAAACCACGTGGATTCAGAAGCGACATTTCGGCGAAACAAACTTTCGCGCCCACTCACACGCTTCTAATCGCGCTGTTCCGGAGGAGTCAAGCGGATGTCACCACAAATTAATCGTAACCATAACGGTTAGGGTAATTTTCCACTCAAGCCCCGTTATTTTGAATCTAACGAACTCTAGTATTATCTTCGTTATTCGGACTATTGTCCTCATCTTTATAGTTATTTGTACAACGTTTCGGCTGATATACCATCCGGCCTTCTTCAGGTATTTCTTCTCGGACTCCGGGACCTTCTTTTCGGACTCGGCAACCTTCTTTTCGAACTTGGGAACTTTCTTGTCGTAATCGGGAGCCATCACGGAACTTTGAACTTAACCCTTTAGTCAGTCCACGGGGATATCCTGTTCTCATTGTTCTCGTACTATCATACTAATCATCAAGCCTCATCTCAGACATTCAGAGAAATACTAACGAACTCTGATTCAAAATTTATCTAACTCCAGTACTTACATAATTCATAAACTACCAATGACTTATGTAACAATTGGTTCCTATATTGTATTCATCTCCATGATTGGTCTAATTAAGAGGTTTCTATAGCCTAACATTTAAGCTGATTTAATAAGACGTTTTTTTTTCTCCAATGTTCTTTCGTATCTATTATCTTCACTTTATCTTAATAAAGACAGATGATACAGGTTCATTCTTGCTTAACTTATTCGTTTCTTTTCTTATACACACATACACAACGTAAGAGAATGTTCGATGTCATCCTTCAAAACCGTTTATCTCCAAGCGGGTCTCATGAATTTCGACTATTCTAAGAGCGATAACTTTCCATTCAAAACATAGTAAACAAACTGATCAACAACTACTATCACAGTCTCCTTATTATTATGTGGTAAATTTTACTTTTCCTTATATCAACAAAAGCCAAGAAGAAGACCTACTAAACAAGATTGAAACACTGCAGCGTTTGCTGCATAAATATCACTCATTTATTTGACCCTATGTTTTCAAAACTTTTCAACTATTTTACATACCGTCGGATTCACATTTCCATTTTCTCATTCATATATATATATATATATATATAATATATATATATATATAATATATGTATATATATATGATATATATATATATATATATTATATATATGTTGTTGTCGTTGAGTCTAAAAATCCTTGTTATAGTAAGATAATTTCTTCGAAATTTTGGTTGAAGTAAAATGGAACGTAACTAACATAAGACATCCAACGAAAGTTTCTCATTTATTCCACACATTACTTATGGCTTCGCACTAAATCCAATATATATATTTTATATATATAATATATAATATATATATATAATAAAGATTCAGATCTTAACCCTGAAGAGCACTAAGCGAAACTGCTAGTAGGTATATTTGACTCATTAGGTTTATCTTTATTATTTTGCTCTACTTAGGTATTGAGCACTCATTAGTCATAGCTTTTAGAATATCCTGGCGGTTTATATATATATATATATATTATATATAAATTGTTTTTTTTTTTTCTTTTGGCCAAGTATTATAGTATCAACGAATTATTTTCGGTTGGTACTCTACTAACCTTATTTACTTTTTACTGTAGAGGTGCTTGGTCTAATGGTTAGAGTCGTAGGAAGTGAACTCGTCGACACGAGTTCAATTCCTCGACGTAGCTAATTTGCATTTCAATATAGCGCTAATACCCTCGGGAAAGGTATGAAATACAATTCTCCCTCAAACTATTGGTAAATAGCAGGGCAAATTGGGGCTCTTTAATCATGGCTAGGTAAATCTGTTTAAGAGAAGGAAAACTCTGAAATTCAAAACCTGTTAAACTCCGCTTAAAGAAATTGACCCTGTGTTACATCCTGCCCGTGCGGAGGGGTTGGTAAATATATATTTACTCTTTATTTCTTAGTCTAGTGCACATGGCTAAAGTTTACTTTCAGTGCCTGTTGTTACTAAAGGGTCACCCATCTAAGTATTAAACAGGCTCACCGTTGCTTAACTAATTCCAATGAATTACGCTAAAAGCACTGTTTCCCGATAGATTAACGAAGTTAAGCGGAAACGGATCAACTCAGCCCTTAAACGGGTGTCTATCTAGACACAGCAGGAACCGTAAGCAGCCTTAGGGGATCTGTAGTCCTGACTAAGCAAATGTTAGCTAATAATAGCATCAGGAAATCCTTTTTGAGAAAAGTAAAATGAACAGAGAAAAAAAAATCCCGCGTGAACCTAGAAGGTTATTCAAATCCCAACCCGCGGTTGTCCCAATGACAGAGCAAAACCTTTTCGAACACGGGATTGTCTAAGAGTTTTGGTACATCTGCCAAGGAACACAAGACAATTTACCAAAAGTTTTCATGATGGAATCAAAAAAAGAAAGTAAAGAATTTGTGTTTATCCGGCTTTCAATTCACGCTTTCCGATAGTTTTCTTGATCGAAAAGAATTGACTTATTTTCCATTCTGTAAAGTTCAAAATAGATTTCTTTTGTTGATGTATCTTCCGTTGACAAAGGGCGGCAAAAATGCGCGCCCTTAAGCCTCGTGTAAGCCTTTTAAGTGCATCAACAATAACAGTTCAGTTGTCTCTCTTTCTTTAGTCCATCCATTCGATAATACAACACATTCTTTCGTTTTCTTTCGTTTTTTTCTTTCTTTGTTCCCTTTTATGTATATTCTTCTTCGATTCTTATTTGTCGATTCTTATTCTGTAATTTGGTACAACACATTCGTTTTTATGCAAGTTCTTGTTCTTGTTCTTGTCTTGTTCTTGTTCTTGTTCTTGTTCCTTCTTGTTCTTGTTCTTTGTTCTTCTTCTTCTTCTTCTCTCTTCTTCTTCTTCTTCTTCTTCTTCTTTATTATTATATTATTATTATTATTATTATTATATCATTCTTTTTCTTCTTGTTCTTGTTCTTTCCATTCTTCTTGTTCTTGTTCTTCTTATTATTAATCATTCTTTTTCTTCTTGTTCTTTTTCTTGTTGTTGTTGTTGTTGTTTCTTCTTCTTCTTCTTCTTCTTCTTATTATTATTATATTATTATTATATCATTCTTTTCTTCTTGTTCTTTTTCTTGTGTTTGTGTTGTTGTTGTGTGTTTGTTCCTTCTTCTTCTTCTTCTTCTTATATTATATTATTATTATTATTATTATTATATCATTCTTTTTTTTTCTTGTTCTTGTTCTTGTTTTTGTTCTTGTTCTTCTTCTTCTTCTTCTTCTTCTTGTTCTTCTTGTTCTTGTTCTTCTTGTTCTTGTTCTTGTTCTTCTTGTTATTATTATTATATCATTCTTTTTCTTCTTGTTCTTCTTGTTCTTGTTCTTCTTCTTGTCTTCTTCTTCTTCTTATTATTATTATTGTTCTTGTTCTTCTATTTTCTGTTCTTCTTCCATTTTCCTTCCATTTTTTTCTCTTGTTCTTGTTCTTGTTCTTCTCTTTTTTCTTCTTCTTATTATTTATTATTTATATCATTCTTTTTCTTCTTGTTCTTTTTTCTTGTTGTTGTTGTTGTGTTTGTTGTTGTTTTCTTCTTCTTCTTCTTCTCTTCTTTATTATTATTATTATTATCATATATCATTCTTTTTTTTTTCTTGTTCTTGTTCTTGTTTTGTTCTTGTTCTTCTTGTTCTTGTTCTCTTCTTCTTGTCTTGTCTTCTATTTTCTGTTTCTTCTTCCATTTTCCTTCCATTTTTTTCTTTCTTGTTCTTGTTCTTGTTCTTGTTTTGTTGTTGTTGTTCTTCTTCTCTTCTTTCTTATTATTATTATTATTATTAATATATTCCTTTTTCTTTTCTTCTTCTTCTTCTTCTTCTTCTTCTTCTTCTCTTCTCTTCTTCTTTCTTCTTCTTCTTCTTTCTTCTTCTTCTTCTTCTTCTTAATTTTGTACAAGATGAAGTAAAAGGTCATGTCTTGCTTTACGTTTTTTTTCATGATTCAGCACTACTGTTGTTTTTATTTTCTACCCTACAAAGGCGGGAAAAATCATTCCAAGCGAATGAAGCCTTTAGTCATTCACAACTGTTTTGATAAAAGTAAAAGAAAAAGAAAAAACAAAGAAGAAAACAAAGAAGATAAAAGAACAAACAAGAAGAACAGAACAAAGAAAACTAAAAAAAAAAGAGAAAAAAAACGGTGGNAACGGTGGAAAGAAAGAAAAAGGAAAAGAATTATTGAAAAGCGGATTGTTGAATTGATGAAAAGAAAATGATAACTAAAAGATAAGAAAAAAGTTGGTACAAAGAAAAAAGAAGACAAAGGGAAAATCGACATAAAAAGGAAAGCAAAAGCACGGCAGAAAAGAAAAAATTCGCAGAAAAAGTGAAAAGAAAACAGCAACAAAGTAGCGAAAATAAGATCAGTAAAAGAACCAAGAAAGGAGACAGAAAGAAAAATCAGGGACGATAAAATCGGAAGAAAAGGAAAAAAAAGAAAAAGAAAGATAAGTTCGGAAAAAAAAAAAAAGGAAAAATAAAGAACAAAGAAAAGACAGAATAAAAAAGGCAAAAAGAAAACAGAAAATGGAGAAAAAAAACAAGAAAAAAGAAAAAAAAAGAAAAAAGGAAACAAAAGAAAGAAAAAAAAAAAAAAAAAAAAAAAGGAGGAGGTAAAGGAAAAAAGGGGAAAGACAAGAAAGAGGCGAAAGAAGAAAAAAGAGAGAAAGAAAGAAAAAAGAAAAAGAGGCAAAAGTTAAAAAGAAAGAAAGAAAAAGGAAAGAAAGAAAAAAGAAAGAAAGAAAACAGAAAGAAAAAAAAAGAAGAAGAAAAAAAAGAAAGTAAAAGGAAGAAAGAAAGAAAAAGAAGGGACAGAAAGAAAGAAAAAGGAGGAAAAAAGAAAGAAAAAGAAAAGAAAAAGAAAAAGAAACAAGAAAAGAGACAAGAAAAAATATTAAAGCAAGAAAAAGAAAGAGAAAAAAAAAAGGCAAAGAAAGAAAGAAAGCAAAAAAAAGAAAGAAAACAAGACAGGAAGAAAAAAAGAGAAAGAAAGAACGAAAAAGTAAGAGAAGAAAAACAATAGAAAGAAAAAGGGAAAAACAGAACAAAGAAAAGTCAACAATAATTCTTTCTATTTACTTTCTTCTTTCTTAATAAAAGACAAAAGAAAAAGAAAAAAAGAGAACAAGAAAAAGAAAAACGACCGAAAAAAGAAGGAAATAGCAACTTAGTGGACAGAAAAGCAGAAGGAAAAGAACAACAAAAGAAAAGAACAAAGAAAGTAGAACATCTCACAAGTCTTGTGTTTATGATAGCACAGATCTTATAACATCCACCAAAAATATCAAATATTTTAAAAAAATAAACCATAAAAAAAGAGATTTTCTTCGTAGGAGGTCAATCCGGTGAGTACCGCTTGGAGAGTACTTCAGGCGAGCCTCAGTAATCATACAGTCTAAACATGTTTCGCTACCTTCAAAACCTCAACTAAACAGCTCGGGGCTGTAAGAATTATGCCTCACGTTAGCAAAAGTATTGGAAAAATTTGACACACCTTAGTTGCTGCCTTACCGTTGACCAAAATATTGAACCACTTTGAAATCACCCTAGTTGTGCCTCACGTTTTACCAAATATTTGCCCAAAACTTTTGAATCAGCCCCTAGTTGTGCCTTCACGTTACCCAAAAGATTGAACAAACTGTTGAATCACCCTAGTTGTGCCCTCACGTTACCAAAGTATTGCAAAACTTTTTAATTCACCTAGTTGTGCCCTCACGTTACCAAATTATCTGCAAAATTTTTGCAAGTCACCCTAGCTTGGCCTCACGTTACCAAAGATTGCAGAAACTTTTTAATTTCACCTTAGTTTTGGCTCAACGTTTACCAAAACTATTGCAAAAACTCTAGGACGCGTCCTAGTGTGCCTCACGTTACCAAAATATTTGCCAAAACTTTGAATCAACTATAGTTTTGCCTTACGTTACAAAATATTTGCAAAACTTTTGCATCACCCTAGGTTGTTGCTTCACGTTAACCAAAATATTGCAAAACTTTTCGACATCACCCTAGTGTGCCTCATGTTACCCAAAATATTCGGCTAAAACTTCTTGAATCACCCTCAGTTGTGCCCTTCGTTACCAAAATAGCCAAAACTTTGAATCACCCTAGTTGTGCCTACGTTACCAAAATATTGCAAACTCTAGACTCGTCCCTCAGTTGTCTGCCTCACTTACCAAACCATACCTGCAAAAACTTTTGGAATCACCTTTAGTTTGCCTTACGTTACCACAATATTCGCCAAAACTTCTTGAATCACCTCTAGTTGTTGCCTCCACGTTACCAAATATTGCAAAACTTAAATCACCCTAGTGCTGCCTCATGTACCAAACATATTGCCACAAACTTTTGAATCACCCTAGTATGTGCTACGTTACCAAAATATGCAAAACTTCTTGAATCACCTAGTTGTGCCTCACTTACCCAAAATTATTGCAAAACTTTTGAATCACCCTAGTTGTGCCTTACGTCTACCAAAAATATTGCAAAACTTTGAATCACCCTAGTTGTGCCTCATGTTACCAAACAAATTGCAAACATTTCTGCGAACCTCCACCTCAGTTGTGCTCACGAGTTACCAAAATATTGCCAAAACTTTTGAATCACCCTACGTTCGTCCGCCTCACTGTACCAAAATATTGCAAAAGTCTAGACTCATCCTAGTTCGTGCCTCACGCTTACCCCAAAATACATGCAAAACTTATTGAATCACCTTACGTTGTACTTCTACGCGTTACCAAAATATTGCAAACACTTCTAGACTCGTCTACGTTGTGCCTCACGTTATCCTAAAATAATTGCAAAACTTTCTGGAAATCACCCTGTCGTATGCCTTACCGTCTCACCAGACATATTGCCAAACCTTTGAACACCATATGTTTCTGGGACTACTATTTAATTAGTACCTCAGGTACTCTAGACGGGAAAAAAAGGCCCCGTAACAATAATATATATATTTAAAACACCGTAAAAATTGACTTCTCATCCCTAAACAATTTTTGTCGATTAATAAAAAAATTTCGGAAGGAAATTCAATAAAAAATATTGTAATCCCTTGATTAATGTGATAATGATTAAGACTACCTATGGAACTGCGCCGGACGGACATACTATAAGTAACAGGGAACCAATTGTGCGCTTGAGAGTAAGCCAACATGCGAGGTCAGCTTACAATACTCTCTCTGTATTGTATCTGCGCCGCTAACCAGACTCTTTCTACGTTATCACATACATGCACCAATACGTATATTGTACACTTCCGTCGATAACTCACTATACTCCTGATCTCTTAATTTGACCCCCTATAACCCCTCACAACAACCACCACTGACTTGATCATTTACGTCCTTGCAACCAAAAGTGGAACAATCACTTTTACTTCTGCACGAGGCCTGACGTCATCAACCACACTGTGAGCGTTTATGCAGACCCCAATACCCATCACATCCCGAAATCACCACTTATGCATGGGACATTATGCTACATATGCTCAAGTCAAACCTACAACAACTTTAATACCAACATCCTCTTCATACCTTTATCCTACACTTAATATTAAATTACTTCTATACAGCAAAGATATTCACCACCCAATCCTACATATCGCGACTCATAATCTCCCTACCAATAACTTCCCTGTTCTCCTTATCTGTTTCTTATTAGCGCATAGCATACGGCACGTACTACTCTCTCACGCCGTGCACGGAAACAGTTAGGCATCCACAGAGTCCCTAACGAATTCGGTTAACCTCCCGCCAATGACTGGTCAGATCGTAAATTTCCACAGGACACCTGTATATTCTCAGTCTAACGGACCCTAATTTAAATTATTCCTAACTACAGTGTACGTCACCTAATATATACAATATGCCCAATATAAATATGTAATACTAAAAAGCTCTAAGAATTTACAAAAAATATTCATTTTCAGATCTAGTTTAAACAATTCTCCTGAATTAATTATCGCTATTAAATTTTGCCCCCCAGTCCAAACATCGCTGTATGATAGCTGATAGTAAAAGAAGGTAAAAAAGAATTCTTAAGTAACAGAGAGAAAATCATCTGATTTTCTATTGGTAAAAAATCCAATGCCCAATATGATGCGTTGTCATGCTGGTAATTCTCTTTTGCAAAAATTCATCTCGGTATGGAACCATTGAAATGGCAAACTTTCCTCACGGCTTCATTTCAAGAAAAGAGTCAACCCCACCTCATCTCTATCTATCTATCTATCTATCTATCTAAATTATATATATATATATATAACATCGTATATAACACCTACAGAACACAATATAATCATACTAGTACCTAATACACATACCCTGACACCATATATATATTAATCATTGTTTTAGTATCTATCTATCGGTTTGTTTTAAAAATTCTTATCTATCTATCTATTCCATCCAGTATATTCTTATATAATCTAATATTTCGTTTCTATATAAGGATACTAATATATAATATATATTATATATAATATATTATATATATATATAATATATATATTATATTCTGTATATTCTTATCTATGTTTATCCTTCTATTTTATCTAATTTCATATCATCTTGTCTTGTCTGTCCTCACTATCTCTCTCTCTCTCTATCTATATATATATATATATATATATATATATTATAAGATTTTTTTTATGGTTTGTTATTTTTAGAAGCAATTGTTTGAACAAAGTATATATATTATATTATATTTTGCCCGAAAATTTACTTGTCATTTATTATATTTTATAATTATCGAAATCATGCGATATTTCGCATTTAAATGACTTCAAGCAAATATATTATATAAATATACTAATATATTATATATAAATATATATATATATATATATATATATATAATATATATATTGGGTGACTTACTTAATCAGCAAACCGTGTCCTTTGTTTATCAAAAATGACTTAATTCGGCATTATATTTCTATGTTCTGAAATATTCAAACCAACTAAATAGTGAGTTCGATTCTCGCTGAATGGACTATCATCTCATTACCATTCATATCTATCTATCTATCTATCTATCTATCTATCTCAATCAGTTCATATATATTTATCTATTTATCTCTCTATCACAGTCTTCATATCTATCTATCGATCTATCTATCATTCTGTCTGTCTGTCTGCTGTCTCAATCAATATGTCTGGTCCTCTGTCTTATCTATCCATTTATCTTCAGTAAATTCATTTCTATCGTATCTATTTATCAATCGCATCTCCATACATTTCATCAAGCAAACTCTGCATCTCATAATACTCACGCCATATCTCAGACGCTTTACTCATGCCTTACTATCTATCTATCTATCTATTACGTCTTAGTAACATTCGTGTCTACTCTTATCAATCATCTATCTTAGTCAACCGATTCATCATTTGCACATCTATCTATCTATCCAGGTCTATCTATCATTACATAATTTCTATCTATATTCATCTATCTATCTTTCTTATCTCAGTCTGTTCATATCCACCTATTATCTATCATCTATTTAGTAAATTTCTATTATCTATCGATCTCAATACATTCATATCTATCTATTCTATTTATCTTATCTCAGTCTATGTATCTCTGCCTGTCTGTTCTATCTAACTATCTTACATCTCTGTTATATTCATATATATTATATATATTATATATATTAATATATAATATATATATCAATCTTAGTATATTCATATCTTCTTTCCATCTACGTTTAAGTGCATTCACATACTTCTATCTGATCTATCTAATCTATTATCTATCTATCTCATACATTCATATCTATCTATCCCTTTAACTTAGTACATTCATATCTATCTATCTAATCTATCTATCTATCTCATTACATTTCATATCTTAATTATCATCTATCTTTAGTAATTCAGATCTATCTATCTATCTCTCTATCTATCTATTCAATACATCTCCTTAATATTCAATCTATCTGGCTGTATATCAACTCGTGCAGAGAAGAACCATTTCCTGTTTATTTCTTTTTTCTAATTTATTTGCAAGAACCCAACAGGTTTGCGGAGCACGAAGAGGACTTTTCAGTCATGGAGACACTTGAAGGCATCTATACACAGGAAACTTACTTGATCCTAGTAGGCATTTTGACACTATATACTTAGTTTTCTCAGATGACTAACATTCATATTCTATTTATATATCTATATATGTTTAAAACACGTGGGAGGTAGAGCAAAAAATAGAGCGGCTGGTTGCCTCAAGCGTTAAGCAAGGCACGGACAGGGGTGAGTGCAGGACGAGGAGAGTAGCCTGCGACAGAAAGAGAGCCGAAAAGAGAGGAGAGAAGCTAGTACAGCCTCCAGAAAGCATCACAGTTTGTGTGCATTCAGTGCCCAAAAACTGCACTGCAGAATTATGTAATTTTTTTTACTTAAAATTTTTAACCGTTAGTTGTGTTTTTACCGTTTTTTCATTGGACGTTATTTTCCTAGCAGAGGGCCGCAGAGAGAACTGTAATTTCATGTTTCTCAGTTTAGGAAATAACCCTGTGTTTCTTAGCACAACACGCGCCATTAACAAGCTTGACCGACTGCATAATGGGAAATACAGCCATCATTTATCATACTTGTTTCCTTGAAGGACATATCTTAATTTATCAAAAGGGGAAAATCATTAAACGATTTCATTGAAAATTTATAATCGGAAAAGAAAACGGTAATCTAATTTTGAGGTAAAGAGAAAGAGAAAAAATATAGAAAACAAGAAAAGAAAATTTACGGACTAAGATTCTAAAAGCAGTCAATGTATGTGAGCAGACATCGGGGAATTGACCCCTGTAAGAAAGTAAAGTAAGTAAAGTCAATTGGGCGGCCCTAATGTCAGTGTCAACCAGACAGTGAGGGAATCTATCGCCCTTTCACTAGCGCTAGACACAAGGAGATTATTTTAGCGTTTGAGGTGAACGCCACACCTACCATCAGCTCCTCAGTTTACGCACAGATTCCTGTGCTACTCGTACGCTTGACGTTGACGAGGAGCGGTATCAAAACTCAAGAACCTTCGGTTAGCGCGAACGCTTCTACACGTGACTGAGATAAACGATCTCGAATTGCGGCAACGCCTCTAGACAAGGAAAAGTAGTGTTATCAAACACTGCTGTCTTGTTAGCCTTACTTCATCCCAAGGATAAGGCTAGGGGAGAAACCCCAAAACAAATCTGCGCTGGAGTCCATAAGGTGCGTGTGATGCTGACTCCAGCACTACCCCAGCAACTTCTGCGACACACTTGTTGCCAAACTGTATGCGTTCTACCTTTCTTTGAACCACAGCGGCTGCTTGGGCGACAGCTTATCCTCCAAAAACACCTGCCCCAGACTACGAAAAAATAATTTTAAAAAAATAATACATACTAGCAGGACCTATGGATATACCATAGTATGTTTGATTTAATTATTAAATTTGATATGTTTTGCTTAAAGGCTAGTTGCCCAATCGTTCAATATCTACAAAGTATGAATAATCTTGATTTAATTCTCTCTCTTTTTTTTCTTCTTCCCTTCTTTTCATATGTTCAATTATCACTCTGCATGACTCATCCGTCTCTATCTTACTCACAACTCTTCTCTTTCTTAGTATTTTTTCATGTGTAGCATGACCTTTTCTCCCTTATCTTTATAATAAAAATGGAATTGTCTTATTTAGCTGAGGTGACAACTCATAAGAAAGAGAATTGGGGATTTTACATTTTGCATTTCATCTTTGACAATTTGGATGGTCTCATTTTTTCATCAAGGTGTGCAGATGATTAATGGTCAGAATATTAAGAATTCAAAGTGTATTATTAAAACATATGATAATCATGCCATACTCTTAAAATAGTGGGGGGGGGCAGTAGGGTGAATGATGAGGTGTTTTATGAGGAGTATAGTAAAGCTTAAACCAATAATAATCATGATTTAGGAAGTGAAGAATTCATCATATAGAATATTTTATAGTAGCCAGTGATCCATGTTGACACTGCTTCTTATCTTAGGCAGCGAGTAGAACGTGAATCGAATTCTTTATTAGCATACATAGTTAACACAGTCATGATCGATATTGATGCTTCTATTTAAGAGAGTTTCGAACGCTTCGCAGCATAACCGTCAGATTATAGGGACCACTGCCGATTTTAAAAAAAAGCAAATATAAGGATTTCAGTGCGCTTATAGCCCGCAAAAATACATACGGTATTCACATTTTTGCATTGCATTTTGGCGATTTGGACGATCTCTCACTTTTAACATTAGGGTTTTGCAGGATGATAATGGCGAGTAGATTTAGAACAGAGCATTGATATACAGCATCATCAATCAATCCATCATCATCATCATCAGTATGCATCTCGATCAGTATCATCCATCATCATCAATCATTCATGCATCAGTAATCCATCATTATCAATCATCATTGCATCAACTGCCTCAGGTCAGGCAACGGACATCCCAAGACCATTCTCTTCCATTATTTCCTAACTGTTATCGCCCCCGGAAGCGTCTTGTGGTACAGCCATCCAGAATACACGCAGAACTGATCGATGTAGGCCCTTTCGTTGGTGGCCCAAACTAGTGAAGCCAACTCTGTAGGTTGCCACACGAGAATATCACTTTGTAGTTCGTTTTTGCTTCTCGGCACTGTCTAGTTCGTTCTTATTGGATGATTTGGGTGATTGGGTGCAGTCGGCCGTATAATTGCTTTCTTGTGCAGCGTTGTTTCTACAATTTTGTTTAAAGACACGCACGCAGCATTCTTGAGCAAATTTCCCATCTAACTTATTGTTCTAAGCACTTCGTTTGGGTACCAGGTGTACAGCCATAAGTAGCACTGACACAAACTACGTCTGGAAGAATTGTCGATTTAGCCTATCACTGAGATCTCAGATTCGCATCATGATTCATAATTTGTCTAATATGCATTCCATGCCTTCCCTATACGTGCATTAATAGCCTCTTTCTGTTTGTTTTGTTTTGTTTTGTTTTAACGGATATGCAACGCTCGAGTGGGTCATTTAAGTGCCGAAAGTTTTGAAACTAAATCAATTCTTAATGGATAATACAATTCATTTTTTTTATAAACATTTTTCTATTCTAACGCATAGTAAGATGGTACCTAACAGGTACTACCATCCGGGTCAGAGTTGGACCTGGGAGCAATGGTGAGAAACGGGTGCCCACATTCCCATAACCCCAAACTGAGACCTCACCATCAGATAGAGAGTTTACGTCATTCCCAGGACATGTAGACCGCGCAAGCCACCGCCTTCTTAGGGACCCAATCGACTAAAAAGGGGTTGGGGCTTGCCATAAAGGAATAGGGTTGGGAAAATCATATAGGTGGCTAGGCTGATGGACAGCCGATTGATCGGAGGGGCTCTCCGACCGCCCGTCTAGCCACGGTAGGCGCAAAGTGGAGTATTGCATGTCATGAACTGCTCATCACCTGGGCTCTATCCCTTGAGCATCACGGGTCGCCAACCCCGGCCAACAGGTGGCCCCATTGGGGGAGTTTTACCCTCTGCAGAGGTGCCAGTCGGGCGCATTCTAACGGCCCCAGCCAACAGGTGAACCTCTTCTTGGATGAGCATATTACTCCTAGGTACTTGAACTGGTCTAACTAATTTTAGGGCTACCATAGTTTCCCTTCTGTTTTATCGAGAGTTCACATAGAGAAATGTCCCTGTGCTGCCTTCTCCAGACTATGTAGCAGTGATTCAGCTTCCGCGGGTGTATTGCTCCCGCTAATTAAGAAGAGATATTACTACGGAATTTATGCAGTCCTATCAATGCAGACTATGCCTTCCCTTTCGTGCATAATATCTCTTTCTGTAGATGAGGATATTACTACCTAGTGTTACTTGAAACTGGTCTATATGATTAGAGATTTGTTATTTATATGTGCATCTTGATTAATCACGTTTTATTGAGTTCACTCCATATTATATATTAATGTATAGGCGGAGAGGGAGAGTTACCATCGACAGCGTAAGAGAGCCAGAAAGAGGAAAAAGACAGCAGCCCGCCAGAAAGCATCACAGTTGTGAGCAGTCAGTGCATCGGAAAGCGACTGCTCACTCGGGGATAGGCTGCATGCACCACAGGACACTTCGCGCAGATGACATCCAGCTGAATTTATTTATCTATTTTTTGGACACCACTCCACTCGTTGCCATTAGTGGAACGGAAAGGTTCACGCGCAACCACTACCAACACAATACTAAAATACTCAACAGCAAATTATGTTTTATATCTAAACGTGCCTCATGTGAAAATGCACCAAACATACAAATTATACCAACTTGCTGGCACATATATGAGATCATTCTTTACAACGGACCACTACTGCCCGTCGTCCTTAGTGAAACGGAAAAGGTGCAACAACAACAATATATAAATTAACACAGATATTATGTTTTTATTAAGTGAGTTGAATGAAACAAATAAAATATACACGACCTGTGACGTATAATGGAGGATCATCTTTTGGCACCAACTACTCCCCGTCGATCCTTTAGTCGGCACGGGAACAAAAGGTGCCAACCAACAACATATATAATTAACACAAAATTATGTTCTGTTAATTAAGTAGTTGGAAGAAACTAACATAAAATATACAGAACTGGTGCGTATATGGAGATCATCTTTTGGACACCACTCGCGTCGTCTCTAGTCCGGACGGCACACATGCTGCCAACAACAAATATATGAAAATTACAGAAATTATGTTTTTAATTAAAGTGAGGTTGAATGAAAACATAAAAATATACAGACTTGCGTTATGCAGATCATTTTTTGGACACTACTCTCGTTACGTCCTTAGTGGGACGGAAAGGTGCCAACAACAACACATATATAAATTAACAGAAATTATGTTTATTAAGTGAGTTGAATGGAAAATAAACAATATATACAGACTGTTGCGTATATGGAGATCATCTTTGGACACTACTCCTCGTCCTTAGTGGACGGAAAGGTGCAAACAACAACATATATTAAATTAACAGAATATATGTTTTTAATTAAGTGAGTTGAATGAAAACATAAAATATACAGACTGTGCGTATATGGAGATCATCTTTTGGACACCACTCGTCGTCCTTAGTAGGAAAGTGCCAACAACAAACATATTTATAATTAACAGAAATTATGTTTTTAATTAAGTGAGTTGAATGAAAACAATTAAAATATACAGACTGTGCGATATGTGATCATCTTGGACACCACTCCGTCGTCCCTTAGTGGACGGAAAGGTATGCCAACAACAACATATATAATTAACAGAAATTATGTTTTTAATTAAGTGAGTTGAATGAAAAACATTAAAATATAGAGACTGATGAGAGTTTAATTGGTATCTAAAAAGTTATTATTGAAACTCTTATCTAAAAAAATAAAATTGTTTGAGTGATTAATGGCGGTAATTGGGAGGGTTATCCTAATATCAATATCGTCTACATGCGCACTTTTAAGAAACTGCGAGATACAATGTTAAAAGTGCGGAAACTAGCATTAATAGATGACATCTTTGTTAAAGTGGGAATATAACTCATATATAATATATATATATATACAAGTTTTGTTGAAACTGTACAGACAATTCTTGTCAGACATATTTTGGTTGATCCTTTCTAATTTTCGGGCATCATTTTGGTGTCCGTGTGGAACTGGTGTAACAGTCCACAAAGATGTTTCACAAAACGAGCGCTTTCAGCAATAACATTTGCCATCCAATCAGGTAGGAACGATGGTATGGTTTCGTGTCTCGTTTTTAACGAATCAAGGAATTAGAAGTGGGACAATAACAATGGTAGTGGGAGGTTGTAGGAATGGTAGTGTTCGAGCACTACTGTATCGCTCAAACGACTACCATTCCTACCTCCCACTTCTAATTTCTTGCTACTACTCGTCTCGTTAAAAAACTATTAATCTACTCTCTTTTTAAACATGTTTGGTTTGAACTCGAGTCACGAGACATCACGAAACATACCATCAGTTTCCAACCTGAGATGGCAGATCGAACCGCGAAAAGCGCTCGTAGAGACACCTTTGGTGGATTACTACACCAGTTCCACCGACTGAATTGATCGATCGATCGATAGATTGATAGATTGATAAAAACGACTGAGATAAAGAGGATGAGAGAGAGAGAGAGGAGAGAGAGAGAGAGAGAGAGAGAGAGGAGAGAGAGATATCACAGGACTAACTGATAGATAGATAATAGAAGATAGAAGATAGAAGATAGATTTCAGTTAACACTACCACCAACAACAACACAACAACAGCACACAACAACACAATAAATAGCGAGAAATTCCGAATATTTTCAATGTCAATCAAGCCCAAGTGCTTGTGGAGAATTAAAACTAAAACTAAAAAATTCAAAAATTAAAATGAAAAATAAAAGCAGATTATAATTCGATGAAATGCCAAAATGTCTGACAGTCAAGATGAGAAAATTCGAATAAAATTCGTCAGGCTGACATGAAAAAAAAAAAGAGGGGAAAAAAACAATATGAATGAAAAAAAAAAGGAAAGAATAAACAAATGGAATAAACATCCATAATGAATGAAAGAATGTATGATGAATTATGAATGAAATCAAGAAAGAGCCACATTGGTTAGATAACAGGACTGTGGACTATACCACCGTATGATAATTCATGATTACACGTTTTATAGCTCAGTCGGTTAAGAGCGTCGGCTAGAAACCTACAAGATCCTAGTTCGATACCGGTCCCGCCAACTCAGCGTAAATAGTAGCACAGGGAGATCTGTGCGGTAAAGTAAGAGAGCTGATGGTATGTTGTGGCGCTCCACCTCAGATGCTAAAAACAATCTCACTTGGTCTTAGACGCTATTGAAAAGGGACGTAGACCTCCCTCGCTTGACTGGCTGATTTACCGACTTAGGCGCCCCGTCGACTTAAAAAAAAAAAAATATGTTTTTATTAATAGCTATTGCGAAATACTTCAATATGAAACATTATAATAACTTGACTAGCAGAGCCTGTGGGTATAGCACAGCCATGATAGTTTTATTATTACAACGTTTGATATGTTTACTAAGAAGCTATTGCTGAAATACTTCCATATGTAAAAAGTATAATAATCTGAGTAGAAGGGCCGTGGATATACACAGTATGATAATTTTATTATTACAACCGTTGATATGGTTATTTAATAGCTATTGCTATTGTTCAATATGTAAAAAGTATAATAATCTTGACTAGCAGGGCCTGTGGATATACCACAGTATGAAGAATGTTATTATTAGAACGTTTGATATGTTTACTTAAAAGCTATTGCGAAATACTTCCATACGTAAAAAGTATAATAATCTTGACTAGAAGGGCCTGTGGATTAGACCACAGTATATAATTTTATTATTACAACGTTGATATGTTTACTTAAGTGCTATGCGAAATACTTCAATATGTGAAAGTATAATACATTTTGACTAGCAGGGCCTGTGGATATACCACGGTTATGATGATTTAATTATAACAATGTGATATGTTTACTTAATGATTATTCAAAATTGTACAATATGTAAAAAGTATAATAATCTTGATTTAACTCTCTTCTCTCTCTTCTCTCATCTATCTCTCTCTCTCACACCACACACACACATACAACACACACCACACAACACACACACACATAGTTTTCTTTCCTTCTTTCCATCTTTTCATTATGTTCGATTAAAAACAGATCAGCGTTATCGCTTCTGTACGCTCACCCCTCTCTATATCTTTCCCCTACTCTATTTCTTTCTTTCTTATAAATTTTTCAATTTAGGCCAGTTCCCTAGTTTATTACGCTCATATCAGCTGGTTTATGTCCTTTGGACTGTACTCTTATTCTGTGTGTTGTGCTTTTGATCTTGGCACACGTTTTTCTCATCGGAAAGAACCAGATTGTTTGTGGTTCAGCAGGATATTTCACTTTGTTCAGAAGTTTCTTTGCCTTTGGCAGACTATTTCACAAGCCTTTTCTGGGAACAGTTGACCTCTGCAACGCTTGTATGAGTAGTAGCGAAGGTCTTTCTGGAGCCAGCTCGTGGATAGAGGCTGAAACATTCAATTCACGTGACAAAGCCGAATTCCAATGCTAGGGTTCCCCAGCACTTTTTTTCTGCAGATTTTTCGAGGAATCGCTGTACGAAACGAATCAGATCGTCTATTATTTTGCTTTCTTCTAGCCACGGCCTGGTCAGTCTCCAATTGCAATTCTGACAGTTCATGCCTGATTCTTTTACATTGTTCAGGAGCATTGGGCCAGCAACCGTAAACAAACCGACGGAGCGACCTATTAACAAACGGAAAGTGGGTTATCTCCCTCGATATATGTATATGATAGTTAATTAGACAGATAGGCAGAGATAAAATAGCTGAGATAGATAAACAGTAGATAGATATGAAATGTATGAGATCGATAGATAGATAGAAATTTACTAACGATAGATGGAATTAGATAAGATAATGGTGGATTTATGAACAGACGAGAATAGATAGATAGATAGATAGATAGATATGAATGTAATGAGAAGATAGATGGATTGATAGATATGAATATACTAAGATAGATGGATAGATAGATATGAATGTACTAAGATAGATAGATAGATAGATAGATAGATAGATAGAGATACAACAGACTGAGATAGATAAATAGAATAGATATGATGTAATTTGAGTAATCTATTGATAAATAGATAGATAGATAGAAATGAATTTACCTAAGATATATGGATAGATAGAGTAGGTAGATTTTGAACAGAGACAGACAAGATTTGACTGAGACAGACAGACAGACAGATAGATAGATAGATAGATAGATAGATATGAATGACTGGGATACAGAATATAATAGATAAATAGAGTATGAACTGTCTGATATAGTACGATAGATTAGATAGAAAATAGATAGATTATGAAGACTGGGATAGAGAGATAAATAGATAACTAGATATGAAACTAGACTGATATATGATAGATTAGAATAGATAGATAGAGTAGATAGATAGATATGAAAGATGGGATAGAGAGATAAATAGATAAATAGATATGAACTGACTGATATAGATGAGATAGATAGATAGATAGATAGATATGAATGTAATGAGATAGAATAATAGGCTCATTCAGCGAGAATCGAACTCACTAATTTAGTTTGGTGATATTTTCAGGACATATATATGACGAATTAAGTCATTTTTGATAAACAGAAGGACACAGGTTGCTGATTAAGCCCAGTCACCAATATATATATATATACTATATATATATATAATATATATATATATAATATATTATATATACTATATTTTGCTTGAAGCATAACGAATGCGAAATATTCGCAGAAATTCGATAATTATAGAAAATAAAATGACAAGTAAATTTCGCAAAAATAAAAAATATTAAATATATATACTTTAATTCAACAATGCTTCTAAAAAATAAACCAAACATAAAAAAAATCTTAATATATAATATATATATATATATATATATATATATAATATATATATATAATGTTAACATGTTATTGATAAATATAACAACTTTATTTTATTTTATTTTATTTTATTATTTATTTTTTGTATAATAAAAAAAACTATTTTGTACCAATAACCCCTTAGAAAAAACAAAATCATCCAAATCATAACAGTCTATCTTTACTCTATTCTCACCGTTTCAAATTTAAAAAATTCGATTTTTTTGAATCATTTTCCCAAAAATCTCTGTTGTTTTTCCAACGAATTTTTTCATTAAAAAAAATTTCACATCTTGATGAAGGGTCGATTCTTCTATTTGTGTGCCGAAATATTTTCAAACACACATAAACGACCGAAACACAGTGTAAGTGATATCGATTAAATGGATATCGATCTAAATTACATTTTATCCATTTACAATTTCTTTTCTTTACTCATTTTTCCTTTTATTTAAATATATATATTATATATATATCTATATATTATAGTATATATAAATAGAGAGAGAGAGCAGAAGAGAGAGAGAGAAGAGATAGTGAGAAACAGACAGACAGACAGACAAAGAATGATAGAAAAATAGATAAATAGAAGGATACATAAGATAGATATAGAATATATATATATATATATATATATATATATATATAATATTATATATAATTATATATATATATAAATCCTTATATAGAAACGAAATATTAGATATATAAGAATATACTGAGATAGATATGATAGATAGATATTAAAAACCGATAAAACAAAACACTGGATGCATATATATATATATATATATATATAATATTATATATATATAATATATATTATATATATATAATATATTTAGATAGATAGATAGAAATGATAGATGAGAGGAGGTGGGTTGACTCTTTTCTGAATGAAGCCTGGGGACAAGTTTGCCATTTCATGGTCCATACCGAGATGAATTTTGCCAAAAAGAATATTACCAGCATGACAAACGACTCATATTGGGCATTGATTTTTATCCAATAGAAAATCAGATGATTTTCTCCTCTGTTCATAGATTCTTTTTTACCTCTTTTACTTCCCAGACTATCAATCCGAAAATTTAATAGCGAAATTAATTCAAGGAGAATCGTTTAAACAGATCTGAGAATATTTTTAAAATATCTAGAGCTTTAGTGTTACATAATTTATAAGCATATTATAAATTATGAATGTACCTGTAGTTATAATATATTGAATAGGGTCCGCTAGACTTAGAATAACGGTGTCCTGTGGAAATTTACCCGACAGTCATTGGCGAGTTAAACCGAACTTAACGGACCTAATTTCCACCAAAGTATGTCATCTCGCTGAAAAGAAACAAAAAAACAGAAATCGGGAAATTAACCGAATGTAATGAAATTTTCAGTATTAATATATTAATGAATAAAAGATATAATGTATTAAATTTATTTATTGGCATTAAATAACCCAACAAGTATTGGTATGCCATAAAACCAGCCAACCTCTCAACAGTAAAATCACCTTTTCAAACGTAAATATCAGTCAGGGTGTTGTGAGGTTTTAAGGGGTCAAATAAGAACAAAACGACGGGTAACAAATGTAGGAAAATGTATTAACAAAAAGTAGACAAATACAATACAGAGAAGTATTGTAAGTTGACTCGCATTGGCTTACTCTCAAGCCACAATTGTCCCTGTTACTTATAGTAACCCGTCGGCGCATTCCATTAGTCTTATAGGTTTATCACCTATAACACAGGGATACAAATATTTTTTATATTGAAATTTCCTCCGAAATGTTTTTATTATAATCGCACAAAAATTGTTAAGATGAAATTATATTTTACGTTTTTAAATTTGTTATTATTGTTACGTCTTTTTCTCCCTAAGATACTGGGAGGTGCCTAATTAATAATATCCCAGTAAAAAATATGGTGATTCAAAAAGTTTTGCAATATTTTGCTAACATGAGCACAACTGGGTGATTCAAAAAAGTTTTGCATGTTTTGGTAACGTGAGGCACAACTAGGTGATTCAAAAGTTTTGCAATGTTTTGGTATCGTGAGGCTCAACTAGGGTGATTCAAAGGTTTGCAATATTTTGGTAAACGTAGGCACAACTAGGTGATCAAAGTTTTGCAATATTTTGGTAAATAGGCACAATAGGGTGATTCAAAAGTTTTGCAATATTGGTACGTGAGGCACAACCTAGGGTGATGTCAAAAAGTTTGCAATATTTGGTAACGTGAGGCACAACTAGGGTGATTTAAAAGTTTTGCAAATATTTTGTAACGTGAGGCAAACTAGATTTTTGCAAAATAAGGTAGGCACAACTAGGGTGATTTAAAAGTTTTGCATATTTTGGTACGTGAGGCACAAACTAGGGTGATTCAAAAGTTTTGCATATTTGGTAACGTGAGGCAAACTAAAGCGATTTAAAAGTTTTGCAAATATTTTGATAACTTAAAGCACAACTAAGGTGAGTCAAATTTTTCAAATATTTTGGTAACATGAGGCATAATTCTACAGCTCCTGAGCTGTTTTAGTTGAGGTTTTGAAGGTGACGAACAATGTTAGACTGTGTGATACTGAGTTCGCCTGATACTCTCCAAGCGGTACTCACCGGATTGACCTCTACGACGAGAAAATCCACGTTTTTAATTGTTTTTTTAAAAAAATTATTTGATATTTTTTGTGGATTTATAATCTTCTACATAAACACAAGACTTGTGAGATGTTTCTACTTTCTTTTCTTTTCTTTTTTCCTATTTCTTTTTTCTTACTTTTTCTTTTTTTTCTTTATCTTTCTTTCTTTTACTTTTTTTTTCTTTCTTTCTTTTTCTTCTATTTTTTCTTTCTCTTACTTTTCGTTTTTACTTTTTCTTTTTTTCTTTCTTTCTTTTCTTTCTATTTTTTTTCTTTCTCTTCCTTTTTCGTAGTTTCTTTCTTTTTTTTTTTTTTCTTTTTCTTTCTAATTTTTTTTTCTTCTCTTTTTTTTCCTTTTCGTTCTTTTCTTTCTTTTTCTTTCTTCTTCTTTTTTCTTTTCTTTTTCTTTTATTTTCTTTGTTTTTTTTTTCTTTCTTTCTTTTCCATTCTTTCCTTCTTTTTTTTCCTTTCTTTCTTCTTTCTTTTTCTTTTCTTTCTTTCTTTCTTTTTTTTTTTTTTTTTCTTTTCTTTTTCTTTCTTTCTTCTTTTCTTTGTTTCCTCATTTTTTTTTTTCCTTTTTTTTCTTTTTTCTTTTTTCTTGTTTTTCTTTTTTTTTCTATTTCTGTTTTCTTTTTCCTTTTTTTTATTCTGTCTTTTTCTTTTTTCTTTTTTTTTTCCTTTTTTTACACTTTTATCATTCTTCTATCTTTTTTTCTTTTTCTTCAATTTTTATCTCCCTGATTTTTCTTTCTTTTTGTTTTACTATTTATTTTCCTATTTCTTTCCTTTTTCTTGATTTTCTTTTCTCTTCTTTCATTTTCTCCTTTTCTTTCTTTTTTTTTTTCCTTTTTACTTTCTTTTGCTATTTATTCTTTTTCCTTTTTCTTTTCTTCCGTTTTTTTTTTCCTTTTTTTGTTTTCTTTGTTCTTGTTTGTTCTTTTTATCTTTCTTTGTTTTTTTCTTCTTTTTTTTTCTTTTTCTTTTACTTTTTTATCAAAACAGTTTATGAATGACTAAAGGCTTCATTCGCTGGAATGATTTCCCCGCCTTTGTAAGGTATAGAAAATAAAAACAAACAGTAGTTCTGAATCATGAAAAAGACGTATCAGTAATTGGCAAGACTTGACCTTTTACTTCATCTTGTACAAAATTAAAGAAGAAGAAGAAGAAGAAGAAGAAGAAGAAGAAGAAGAAGAAGAAGAAGAAGAAGAAGAAGAAGAAGAAGAAAATAATAATATATAATGATAATAACAAGAACAAGAACAAGAAGAACAAGAACAAGAATAATAACAAGAAACAAGAAGGACAAGAAATACAAGAAAATGGAAGAAGAAAATAGAAGAAGAAAATAATAGAAGAAGAAGAAGAAGAAGAAGAAGAAGAAGAAGAAGAAGAAGAAGAAGAAGAGAAGAAGAAGAAGAAGAAAATATAATATAATAATGATAATAACGAACAAGAACAAGAACAAGAAGAACAAGAACAAGAATAATAACAAGAACAAGAAGGACAAGAAATACAAGAAAAATGGAAGAAGAAAATAGAAGAAGAAGAAAATAATAGAAGAAGAAGAAGAAGAAGAAGAAGAAGAACAACAACAACAACAACAACAACAAGAAAAATAAGAAGAAAAAATAGAAGGAAAATGGTAGAAGAACAAGAAAATAGGAGAAGAACAAGAACGATAATGATAATAAGAAGAACAAGAACGAGAACAAGAATTAAATAATAATAATAATAATAAGAAGAAGAAGAAGAAGAAGAAGAAGAAGAAGAACAACAACAACAACAACAACAACAATAGCAACAACAACAACAACAACACCACCACCAACAAGAACAAGAACAAGAACAAAAATGAGATAATAATAATAAGAAGAACAAGAACAAGAACAAGAACAAGAACTTGCATAAAAGAAAAAAAAGAATGTGTTGTACCAAATTACAGAATAAGAATCGACGAATAAGAATCGAAGAAGAATATACATAAAAGGGAACAAAGAAAGAAAAAACGAAAGAAAACGAAAGAATGTGTTGTATTATCGAATGGATGACCAAAGAAAGAGAGACAACTGAACTGTTATTGTTGATGCACTTAAAAGGCTTACACGAGGCTTAAGGCGCGCATTTTTGCCGCCCTTTGTCAACGGAAGATACATCAACAAAGAAATCTATTTTGAACTTTACAGAATGGAAAATAAGTCAATTCTTTTCGATCAAGAAACTATCGGAAAGGTGAATTGAAGCCGGGAATAAACACAAATTCTTTACTTTCTTTTTTGATTCCATCATGAAAACTTTTGGTAAATTGTCTTGTGTTCCTTGGCAGATGTACCAAAACTCTTAGACAATCCCGTGTTCGAAAAGGTTTTGCTCTGTCATTGGGACAACCGCGGGTTGGGATTTGAATAACCTTCTAGGTTCACGCGGGATTTTCTTTTTCTCTGTTCATTTTACTTTTCTCAAAAAGGATTTCCTGATGCTGTTATTAGCTAACATTTGCTTAGTCAGGACTACAGATCCCCTAAGGCTGCTTACGGTTCCTGCTGTGTCTAGATGGACACCCGTTTAAGGGCTGAGTTGATCCGTTTCCGCTTAACTTCGTTGATCTATCGGGAAACAGTGCTTTTAGCGTAATTCATTGGAAATAGTTAAGCAACGGTGAGCCTGTTTAATACTTAGATGGGTGACCCTTTAGTAACAACAGGCACTGAAAGTAAACTTTAGCCATGTGCACTAGACTAAGAAATAAAGAGTAAATATATATTTACCAACCCCTCCGCACGGGCAGGATGTAACACAGGGTCAATTTCTTAAGCGGAGTTTAACAGGTTTGAATTCAGAGTTTTCCTTCTCTTAAACAGATTACCTAGCCATGGTTAAAGAGCCCAGTCTGCCCTGCTATTTACCAATAGTTTGAGGGAGAATTGGATTCATACCTTTCCCGAGGGTATTAGCGCTATGTGAAATGCAAATAGGTACGTCGAGGAATTGAACTTGTGTCGACGAGTTCAGTTCCTACGACTCTAACCATTAGACCAAGCACCTAAATAAGGTTAGTAGAGTACCAAGCGAAAATAATTCGTTGATACTATAATACTTGACCAATATATATATATATATATATATATATATATATATATATATATATATATATATATAAACCGCCAGGATATTCTAAAGCTAATGACTAATGAGTGCTCAATACCTAAGTAGAGCAAATAATAAAGATAAACCTAATGAGTCAAATATACCTACTAGCAGTTTCGCTTAGTGCTCTTCAGGGTTAAGATCTGACTCTTTATTATATATATATATATATATATATATATATATATATTGGATTTAGTGCGAAGCATAAGTAATGTGTGGAATAAATGAGAAACTTCGTTGGATGTTATGTAGTACGTTCCATTTTACTTCAACCAAAATTTCGAAGAAATTATCTTACTATAACAAGGATTTTTTTAGACTCAACGACAGCAACATATATATATATATATATATATATATATATATATATATATATATGAAGAGAAAATGGAAGTGAATCCGACGGTATGTAAAATAGTGAAAAAGTTTTGAAAACATAGGGTCAAATAAAATGAGTGATATTTATGCAGCAAACGCTGCAGTGTTTCAATCTGTTTAATAGATCTTCTTCTTGGCTTTTGTTGATATAAGGAAAAGTAAAATTTACCACATAATAATAAGGAGACTGTGATAGTAGTTGTTGATCAGTTTGTTTACTATGTTTTGAATGGAAAGTTAGCGCTCTTAGAATAGTTCGAAATTCATGAGACGCTTGGATAAACGTTTTTGAAGGATGACATCGAACATTCTCTTACGTTGTGTATGTGTGTATAAGAAAAAGAAACGAATAAGTTAAGCAAGAATGAACCTGTATCATCTGTCTTTATAAGATAAAGTGAAGATAATAGATACGAAAGAACATTGGAGAAAAAAAACGTCTTATTAAATCAGCTTAAATGTTAGGCTATAGAAACCTGTTAATTAGACCAATCATGGAGATGAATACAATATAGGAACCAATTGTTACATAAGTCATTGGTAGTTTATGAATTATGTAAGTACTGGAGTTAGATAAATTTTGAATAAGAGTTCGTTAGTATTTCTCTGAATGTTTGAGATGAGGCTTGATGATTAGTATGATAGTACGAGAACAATGAGAACAGGATATCCCCGTGGACTGACTAAAGGGTTAAGTTCAAAGTTCCGTGATGGCTCCTGATTACGACAAGAAAGTTCCCGAGTTCGAAAAGAAGGTTGCCGAGTCCGAAAAGAAGGTCCCAGAGTCCGAGAAGTTTCTCGAGTCCGAGAAGAAATACCTGAAGAAGGCCGGATGGTATATCAGCCGAAACGTTGTACAAATAACAATAAAGATGAGGACAATAGTCCGAATAACGCAGATAATACTAGAGTTCGTTAGATTCAAAATAACGGGGCTTGAGTGGAAAATTACCCTAACAGTTATGGTTACGATTAATTTGTGGTGACATCCGCTTGACTCCTCCGGAACGGCGCGATTAGAAGCGTGTGAGTGGGCGCGAAAGTTTGTCTCGTCGAGATGTCGCTTCTCAATCCACGTGGTTTGGGGGCTGGGATTGTTCAATAAAAGCTAAAAGATAAACAACAAAGTCTTGTTAATTGATTAAAACAAGGTGTCCAACCCGAATAAAACAAGAACACCTGATACTCTGTCTCTGTTTCTGTCTGTCTGTCTGTCTGTCTGTCTGTCTGTCTCTCTCTCTCTCTCTCTCTCTCTCTCTCTCTCTCTCTCTCTCTCTCGTCATTATATACCCGATGTTAACACCAATAATAAATAACCAATAATCAAAGGGGCTATATTAGATTTTTTATAATCGCAATATGAGCTTAGGTAAAAAAATCACATATAAGTAAAAGGATAAAAAAGAGTGAAATCAAGATTATTATACTTTGTACATGTTGAATTTGCAATAGCTCTTAAGTAAGCATATCAAATGTTGTAATAATTGAATTAGCATACTGTTAGTCATGTGAGTTTTTCACACTAACGTTAGCTGATCGTATTTCACAGAATTCCGTGTGACAACAAGTCTCCTCAGGTCTCCAAGACTCTTTTGACTATTCTAGCCGATTACAGCAATGCAGTAGTCTGGATGGTTTCAATTCTTCCTCTGATTTCCAAGTTATTATCATTATTTTCACTCCTTTCCAGTTATTCATATCAGCGTTAGCTGATGGTATTTCTCTGGAGGCTGAGTGACCACAAATCTCCTCAAGTCTCCAGGACTCGTCTGAGTATTCTAGCCGATTGCAGCAATGCAGTAGTCTGTATAGTCTCAATTTTTCCTCTGATTTCAAGATCCTCCAGTATTTTTCCATGTTTATTGGGACCGTTTCAAGTGCAGCAACTACAAATGGTATCACTTTCACTCTCATATTCCACAGCTTTTTCAATTCTCTAGCAAGGTCAAGGTATTTATCCATCTTTTCGTTTTCCTTCATATTCACCCTGTAATCTGCTGGAATCGCAAAGTTTATCAGTTGAGACGTTCTCTTTTTTTTTGTTAATCAACACTAGGTATGGCCTACTTGCTGGGATAGGGTGTATTATTATTATTATTATTATTATTATTATATTATATTATTATTATTAAGAACAGCTTCTTTTGTTGCATCTATTTTTCCACACTTTTTGAGCGAAAGTGAAGTTGAATAAAATAAAAAGCAAAAGGGTCAGGTCACGTGATAAGGCGTTCCAAACAATTGGCGGTATCGGGGGTTCTCTTGAGTGAATATTGCTTGAAAACGGAAGTCGCTCTCTCTCTTCTTCTTCTTCTTCTTCTTCTTCTTCTTCTTTTTCTTCTCCTTCCTTTCGCCTTCGTCGTTTTCGTCCTTTCTTCTTCCCTTTCTTCCCCCTTCTTCTTCTTCTTCTTCTTCTTCTTCTTCTTCTTCTTCGTCATTCTTCTTCTCCTTCCCTTTCTTCTTCGTTTCCATTCTTCTTCTTTCATCCTCCTCCTGCTCCTCCTCCTCCTCCCTTCTTCTTCTTCTTCTTCTTCTTTTCTTCCTTCCTTTCGCCTTTTTCTTCTTCCCTTTCTTCTTCCCTTTCTTCTTCTTTTTTCTCCTTTTTCCTCTCTTCTTTCTCTTCTTCTTCTTCTTCTTCTTCTTCCTTCCTTCCTTTTGCCTTCGTCTTTTTCTTCCCTTCATCCTTTCCTTTCTTCTTCTTCCTTTTCCTCCTCCTCTTCTTCTTTTTCTTCTTCTTCTTCCTTCCTTCCTTTTGCCTTCGTCTTTTTCTTCCCTTCATCCTTCCTTTCTTCTTCTTCCTTTTCCTCCTCCTCTTCTTTTTTCTTCTTCTTTTCTTCCTTCCTTTCGCCTTCGTCTTTTCTTCCCTTCCTTCTTCTTCTTCTTCTTCTTCTTCTTCTTCGCTTCATCCTTCCCTTTCTTCTTCTTCCTTTTCCTCCTCCTCTTCTTCTTTTTCTTCTTCTTTTCTTCCTTCCTTTCGCCTTCGTCTTTTTCTTCCCTTTCTTCTTCTTCTTCTTCTTCTTCTTCTTCTTCTTCTTCCTTCCATCCTTCCTTTCTTCTTTTTCCTTTTCCTCCTCCCTTCTTCTTTTCTTCTTCTTTTCTTCCTTCCTTTCGCCTTCGTCTTTTTCTTCCCTTCCTCTCTTCTTCTTCTTCTTCTTCTTCTTCTTCTTCTTCTTCTTCTTCTCTCTTTCTCAACTGACATTTGCTGAAGTGTCGAAACGTGCCCATTTCCCGATATGCACAATTGTTCCCCTGATTTTGCAAAGCACCTTACAACATGATATCCTTCAAATATCCTTCAAATATATATGGAGTATTCATATAGAAATATTGCGGGGGTGGGCCGAGCAAGTGGGTAAATTGATGGCGATGTTGGTGTTCGGCTCGGCTGAAAAAGTTTCCTGTAAGGTGGAATGGAAAAAGAGGGAATCCTTTTTGTCCATTTGCTGAAGTTTTTAGTTCTGTTATTGGGGGGTGACAAAAAGAGAGAGAGACCTCGTTTTTAAGCACGAACTGAATTCGTGTATCATTGCCCGTTGTTGGCGCCTTTTATGGGCGTTTCCGAGTGAAGTATTCTAATTAAGCCGCTAAGTGCTACCATTCCAGACTGCTAAGCGATTGGTGTCATTCGATTTTAGAATGAAGCCAAAATCACGGCATTTCCTGTTCAGAAAACGGAGTGACAATTTATTCGAATCAATTGAGAAGGGGTACGTTTAATGAAATAGGTAAAGAAAAATATTTGGATTATTCGGACTATTGTCCTCATCTTTAGTATTATTTGAGTTACTCAGACTATTGTCTTCATGTTCATTGTTATCTGTACAATGTTTCGGCCGATGTGCCCTTCGGCCTTCTTCACGTATTTCTTGTCGGACTCGGGAACCTTCTTTTCGGA
The DNA here is from genome assembly GCA_023376005.1 of Doryteuthis pealeii. Taxonomy (NCBI): domain Eukaryota; kingdom Metazoa; phylum Mollusca; class Cephalopoda; order Myopsida; family Loliginidae; genus Doryteuthis; species Doryteuthis pealeii. Next base: position 30,946,596 of record CM042181.1, read on the forward strand.
CTTGGGAACCTTCTTTTCGAACCCAGGCCTTAGTCGGTAGAGTGTTCGGCTAAAAACCACAAGATTCCTAGTTTGATACCGGCCCTCGCCAACTCAGCATATGAGTAGCATAGTGATCTGTGCGGTAAAGTAAGTTGCTGATGGTAGGTGAGGTGCTCCACCTCAGACGCAAAACAGTCTCCTTTAGTTTAGCGCTAGTGAAAAGGGGATAGACTCCCTCGCTGATTTGCTGATACCAACTATATATATTTACGAACTCTCCACACGAGCAGGATGTGACACAAGGTCAATTTCTTAAGCGGAGTTCAATAGGTTTGAATTCAGAGTTTTTCCTTCACCTAGACCGGTTGCCTAACCAAGGTTAAAGAGCCTAGTCTGCCCAACTATTTACCCATAGCTGGAGGGAGAGTTGGATTCATACCCTTCCTGAGGGTGTTAGCGCTAAGTGAAATGCAATTACCACGTCTAGGATTTGAACTCGGGGCGACAAGTCCAATTACCATGACTTTAACTATCACAATACCGAAATAAAAGGGTTTAAACATGGAAAAGTTGGGAAAATAAATTCACCTGTGCGCTGAAGCCAGTATCAAGGGACTACAAAGAACAATCTGGTGTGGAGCACCACACCTACCATCAGCTCCTTACTTTACCGCACAGATCCCTGTGCTACTCTGAGTTGGCGAGGGCCAGTATCGAACTAGTTTTCATAAAAAGTGATGTTGACGCTTCTTACTGATGTCATCAAGTTTATTTTAATAAACACTGTGAAACTGCACAAGAAAGAACAAATAACATTCAATAAAAGGATCACAGCAAATACTTTTCAAAGAAATAGAAAACAAGATAGAAATGGTACACACTCTTACCATGTCACCTGTCCTAACCAGCAGCGTAAACTAAAAGGGGTTTGTATGTAAGTTCCCCATACCATTTTTCAATTAGGGGCTCATAGACCGCAGCAACTAATGGTCAGCACAAAATAGAATTAATAAAACTCACTAAACTACTCTACTAAAATGTGTAATAATATTTACAGGCTGTAAGCCAAACATAATGGGAAGGGCAAGGAAGAAGAAGGACAAGGACAAGGAAGAGAAGAAAGAGAGAGAGAGAGAGAAAAGAGAGAGAGAGAAAGGGAGAAGAGAAGAGAGAGAATGAAAGAGAGAAAAGATAGAGATAAAGAGAGCGAGAGAGAGAGAGAGAGAGAGATAAAGAGAGAAGAGAGTGAAAAGGAACAAAAAGTCAATGAAAGAATAGTACATTTTTAAGAGTGTATTTTTCGCCATTCATTTATTTCTTTTTCCTGTTTATTTAAACACCTATTTTTCTTCTTCTTTTCTAATGTGATACGGAATACAGTAAAGCCTTTATTTCTCTTTTTATTGGACAAGTAAAGGAAACAATGACAGGAAATTCATTCATTCATTCATAATTCTATTAATGAATGATTTCATGACAATAAATCAAAAGTTGACTTATAGTAAGTCTTTTAATTCCAGGATAAACAGAATAGTAATTCTTCTTGGACGACATCTTTATGCCAAAGTTCTTCAAAGAAATATTTTTAGTGGAATACTATTATCAGAAGAACCGTTTACCAAGAATGAATAAAAAAAAGTATTCGGCATAAAATAAGCCAACAAGGGTTGACATGCTGTAAAATCCAACCAACCAACCAGCTAACCAACCAAAAAACCAATGGATGTAAAGTAAAAAATCTGGAACGGAACCGTAGATTTCTTTGCTTTGAGTCTGCGCTTATCTTGCTCTTAAAACCAAAACAAGCAAATGTACCATATAGAATGACCCAGCAAGGGTTGACATGCCGTAAAATCCAACCATCCAGCCAGCCAACCAATGTATGTAAACTAAAAACTGGAACAGAACCGTAGATCTCGTTTCTTTCAGTCTATGCTTATCTAGCTCTTAAAACCAAAACAAGCAAATGTACCATATAAAATAACCCAAAAAGAGTTGACATGCCGTAAAATCCAACCAACCAACCAACCAACCAATGTATGTAAACTAAAAACTGGAACAGAACCGTAGATCTCTTTTCTTTCAGTCTATGCTTATCTAGCTCTTAAAACCAAAACAAGCAAATGTACCATATAAAATGACCCAGGAGGGTTGACATGCCGTAAAATCCAACCACCCAGCCAGCCAGCCAATGTATGTAAGCTAAAAACTGGAACGGAACCGTAGATCTCTTTGATTTCAGTCGGTGCTTATCTAGCTCTTAAAACCAAAACAAGCGAATGTTCCATATAAAATAACCTAACAAGGGTTGAGATGCCAATAAATCCAACCAACCAGCCAACCAATGCATGTAAGCTAAAAACTGGAACGGAATCGTAGATCTCTTTTCTTTCAGTCGGTGCTTATCTAGCTCTTAAAACAAAAACAAGCGAATGTTCCATATAAAATAACCCTAAAAAGGTTGACATGCCGTAAAATCCAACCAACCAACCAACCAACCAACCAGCCAACCAATGTATGTAAACTAAAAACTGGAACGGAACCGCAGATCTCTTTGCTTTCAGTCTTCGCTTATCTAGCCCTTAAAACCAAAACAAGCAACTGATCCATATAAAATAACCCAACAAGGGTTGACATGCCATAACATCCAACCAATAAACCAACCAACCAATGTATGTATGATAAAAACTGGAACGGAACCGTAGATCTCTTTGCTTTGCTTTCAGTCGGTGCTTACCTAGCTTTTAAAACAAAAACAAGCGAATGTTTCATATAAAATAACCCTAAAAGGGTTGACATGCCGTAAAATCCAACCAACCAAAACCAGCCACAGCCAACAATGTAAACTAAAAACTGGAACGGCGTAGATCTCTTTGCTTTCAGTCTGTGCTTATCTAGCTCTTAAGTGTATATAAAATAACCCAACAAGGGTTGACATACCATAAAATCCAACCAAAACCAGCCAACCAATGTATGTAAGCTAAAAACTGGAACGAAACCGTAGATCCCTTTGATTTCAGACTGTGTTTATCTAGCTCTTAAAAGCAAAACAAGCAAGTGTACCATATAAAATAACCCAACAAGGGTTGACATGCCGTAAAATTCAACCAGCCAACCAACAAACTAATCAACTTGAACATTAAACAAACTCGATTTCAATATAACCAGGAACAAACAAACAACACGCGTGTACCCGTTCAACAACATGGAAAAGTCTTTTATTTTCTGGGTAAACAAAATGGTAATTCTTCTTAGACGGCATCTTTATGCCAAATCTCTGCCAAAGTTCTTGAAGGAAACGCTTTCAATGGAATCAATGGAATCATAAAAACTGTTTATCGATTAGCAGACGAACCGAATCGAAATACGAATCGATTTTTGTATCCGAAATCGCAACATCTTAATTACGTCAATACGTAACTAAAAGCGAAAAAGACAGAATATGGATGACTAATGTCAGCATTTTAGATTAACTCGAAATCAACGAATACATCTACTTTAGTTTATTACTTAATACGCAGAACAGAAACTTAACGATATATATATATATATATATATATATA
>CM042181.1:30955140-30958148 GCA_023376005.1 Doryteuthis pealeii
TAACTGCGAGAAAATTGATAACTATTATTAAACCAGGATAATCAGAAGAAACTATATGACTAAGTGCAAATGAATATTTGATAGGAATACTTGAAACAATATATTTGTGTACAACTGATTTGTATTAAAAATAGTTACCTGAAGATATAATTGCGTATAAAGTACTTCCATTAGTTACTTGAAACTACATAATTTAGCTGATCGTGTCCGACTGTGGGTTGAAGAAATATGACGGGAACATGAAAACTGAGTCAGTAAAATTAGCAATCTATACCTTATATATATATATATATATATATATATATATATCTTATTATAATGGAGATTGTGTGTTTTACTGTCTGTAACCGAAACTATATTACTATTCAAGCCACAATTCCCTTAATTATTTACGTCAAATGCTCCATGATTTCATTCTTTTAAACCTTCAGTTATTAATAAAAATTGTTTTACATTATTAATACTGTTGACCATATCTACGTATTAATAACATGCAATTGTATTTATATATAGAACAAAATAGCGGTTTACAGTTTGAACGAGAAGGCTAATTTGCATATTGATATTTAAAATTTTATTTTAATAAATATGTGCTTGTTATTATTGATTTCTAATTGTTTGGTTTTATCTTAAGAAATATAAACAAAAATCTCGTGGATAAATCTTAAAAGAAATTTATTTACAAGAAGAAATAACTGTAATATTATCCTTTACTTCCTATTTTAACTAAATAGTTAAATTAGGAAAATTTACCAATGAAAGGGGAGTAATGGAAAATGATGGAATAGTTAGTTTCAAAGTTGTTCTATTTTTCGATTATACCCCCTCTGTTGCAGATCTTTTTATCTGCATTCTTAGTCAGTTTCATTAGCCTTTCTAATTTAATATGATATTTTATTATATCAAAACTTAAATACTTGCACCCGGAGGGTGCATATATTTGCTAGTATATATAATATACCAAGCGTGTTGGTAAATCCTCGCAATGAGAAAAAAACCATCAAATAGTTTGATTATAAAAATATACTACCATCAGCTCCTTACTTTGCCGCACAGATCCCTGTGCTACTCATACGCTGAGTTGGGGGGCCGGTATCGAAGTAGGAACCTTGCGGTTTCTAGCCGAACGCTCTACCGACTGAGCTAAAAAACATCCAAATTGGTAGTATATTTTTATAATCAAACTATTTGATGGTTTTTTTCTCATTGCGAGGATTTACCAACACGCTTGGTATATTATATATACTAGCAAATATATGCACCCTCCGGGTGCAAGTATTTAAGTTTTGATATAATAAAATATCATATTAAATTAGAAAGGCTAATGAAACTGACTAAGAATGCAGATAAAAAGATCTGCAACAGAGGGGTATAATCGAAAAATAGAACAACTTTGAAACTAACTATTCCATCATTTTCCATTACTCCCCTCTTTCATTGGTAAATTTTCCTAATTTAACTATTTAGTTAAAATAGGAAGTAAAGGATAATATTACAGTTATTTCTTCTTGTAAATAAATTTCTTTTAAGATTTATCCACGAGATTTTTGTTTATATTTCTTAAGATAAAACCAAACAATTAGAAATCAATAATAACAAGCACATATTTATTAAAATAACATTTTAAATATCAATATGCAAATTAGCCTTCTCGTTCAAACTGTAAACCGCTATTTTGTTCTATATATAAATACAATTGCATGTTATTAATACGTAGATATGGTCAACAGTATTAATAATGTAAAACAATTTTTATTAATAACTGAAGGTTTAAAAGAATGAAATCATGGAGCATTTGACGTAAATAATTAAGGGAATTGTGGCTTGAATAGTAATATAGTTTCGGTTACAGACAGTAAAACACACAATCTCCATTATAATAAGATATATATATATATATATATATATATATATATAAGGTATAGATTGCTAATTTTACTGACTCAGTTTTCATGTTCCCGTCATATTTCTTCAACCCACAGTCGGACACGATCAGCTAAATTATGTAGTTTCAAGTAACTAATGGAAGTACTTTATACGCAATTATATCTTCAGGTAACTATTTTTAATACAAATCAGTTGTACACAAATATATTGTTTCAAGTATTCCTATCAAATATTCATTTGCACTTAGTCATATAGTTTCTTCTGATTATCCTGGTTTAATAATAGTTATCAATTTTCTCGCAGTTATATCGTTTTTAGTTGAAATATAAAGAAAAAAAAGAGAAATGAAGGATGATAAAAAATGGAATATAAATAAGTTTCAAAACAAGCGAAGAATGTGGGATGGCCAGCTAGTGTAACGGTTAGAGACTTCGCCTGTCAGCTTGACAGTCGAGGTTTCGTGTCACACACGGAGCGGTCTCCCATGTCTATAATCTTGCTGATGAGACCTAATAGGTCGAAATGTACATTCAGGGATTGACATTTTTTCGACTTATTTAGCCTTACATTTGAACCTATATTCCCGCCTAAAATCATTAATTATTAACTAATTAAGTTTTAAAATTAGGTATGACTTCAATTAAGCACATATCCTCCAAAAATTGTCGGCTTAAAGCCATATAAAATAAAATAAAATAAAACACATTTATTTGTTTACTTACCCTCATATATATATATATATATTATATATATATATATATATATATATATAGAGAGAGAGAGAGAGAGAGAGAGAGAGAGGAGAGAGAGAGGGAGGTAGCTAGCATTTTATTTTATTTTCGTACATATATAACCGTGAAATTCCTTCTATATGCTTTTTAGACTCGATAATCTGTTCAGTATTTGGAGAAAAAGAAAGAAAGAAGGTAAAATAAATAAATAAACGAATGAAATAGATAGGAAGAGAAAAGATAGGTAGTAGATGTGAACAGACTGAGATAGATAGATTGATAGATTAAAAATAGATGGATAGATATAAACAGACTGATATATATATATATATATATATATATATATATATATATATTCACATCTATCTATCTATCTATCTATCTCTCTCT
>CM042181.1:30958248-30963248 GCA_023376005.1 Doryteuthis pealeii
CCCTCTCTGCTCTCTCTCTCTCTGCTTCTCTCTCTCTCTCTCTCTCTCTCTCTCTCTTCTTTCTTTCCATCCCCAAAATCGAAGGTAGAGTGTCCACTTTCCTCTCATCTACCCACGGGTATGATTAAAGTTTATTGGCTGTTCAGCTCCCCGAGTCGTATTCTTCCTTTCAATCGGGAGGTGGCAAAATAAGGAGTTTGGGCCCGGGGATTTCAAACATAATGTAGTACTTAATGATGGTGGGGGGGGGAGTAGGGTGAATGATGAGTGTGTTTTATGAGGAGTATAGAAAGCTTAAACAATAATAATACGTATTTAGGAAAGTGAAGAATTCTCATTAGAATTTTATAGTTAACAGTGGTCCATGATGATATTGATGCTTCTATTTAGGGAGGAGTGAATGATTCTTATTAGCATTTCATAGTTAACAACAGTCTATGATGATAGTGATGCTTCTATTTAAGGGAGTTCGACCTTCGTACATAAAGCGCACCGGATTATAGGGCGCACTGCCGATTTTTTTAAAAAGCAAATATAAGGATTTTAATTTCGCCTTATAGTCCGAAAAATACGGTATTCACATTTTTGCATTGCATTTTGGACGATTTGGACGATTTGGACGGTCTCACTTTTAAACATAGGGTTTAGCAGGATGATAATGGGCGGTAGATTTAGGAACAAGAGTATTGATATACAGATCATCATCATCATCAATCATCATCATCATTATCATCATCATCATCACTATCATCATCATCATCCATCAACTGCTGGCAGCACGGACATCCAAGACAATCTCTCTTCAATTATTCCTAACTGTTATCGCCCCCGGAAGGTCCTTTGTACAGCATCCAGAATCCACGCATAACTGATCGATGTAGGCCTTGCTTGGTGGCCCACACTGGCGAGCCACTGTGTAGGTTGCCACAGGAGAATATCACTTATGAGTTCGTTTTTGCTTCTCCGGCACTGTCTAGTTCGTCTTATTGGGATGATTTGTGTGATGGAGTGAGTGGCCGTATAATTGTTTTCTTGTGCAGCGTTGTTTCTACAATTTGTTTAAGACAGCACGCAGCATTCTTGAGCAATTCCCTTCTAACTTATTGTCTAAGCACTTCGTTTGGGTCCAGGTGGTACAGCCATACAGTAGCACTGACACAACTACGTCTTGGAAGAATTGTCGATTTAGCCTATAATTGAGATTAGATTTCCATATGATTCATAATCTGTCTAATTCAGTCCATGCCTTCCCTATACGTGCATTAATACCTCTTTCTGTTTGTTTTGTTTTGTTTTGTTTGTTTTACGGCATATCAACCTCAGTGGGTCATTTAATGCCGATAAAGTTTTGAAAATAAATCAATTCTTAATGGATAATACAATTTTTTTATAAATACGTTTTTCTATTTAACCCATAGATGGGACCCTAACAGGTACTACCACTCCGGGTCAGAGTGGACCAGGGAGCAATGGTGATGAAGGGTGCTCCACATTCCCCAAACCTCCAAAACTGGAACCTCACCATCAGATAGAGTTTACTGTTATTCCCATGACATGTAGACCCGCAGCCACCGCCTTCTAGCACCCATATGATAAAAAGGGGTTGGGGCTTGCCATAAGGGCAATAGGGTTGGGAAAATCATATAGGTGCTAGGGCTTGATGTGACCAGCCGATTGATCGGAGGGGCCTCTCCGACCGCCCGTCTAGCCCAAGATAGGGCCAAAGTGGAGTATTGCATGTCATGAACTGCTCATCCACCTGGGTTCTATCCTTAAGCATCACGGGTTGCCACCCACGGCCAACAGGTGGCCCCATTGGGGGAGTTTACCCTCTGCAGAGGTGCAGTTGGGCATTCTAACGCCCCAACCGACAGGGTGAACCTCTTTCTGTGGATGAGATATTACTACCTAGGTCCTTGAACTGGTCTACTAATTTTAGGGGCTTACCATTTAGTTTCCCTTCTGTTTTATCAGAGTTCACATAGAGGGCAATGCCCCTTGCTGCCTTCTCCAGACTATGTAGCAGTGATTCAGCTTCGGCGGGTGTATTGCTCCCCTAATTAAAGAAAGAGATATTATTACGGAATTTATGCAGTCCTTTCTAATGCAGACTATGCCTTCCCTATACGTGCATTAATATCGCTTTCTGTAGATGAGATATTACTACCTATGTACTTGAACTGGTCTAATGATTTTAGAGTTTGTTATTTAATAAGTGGCATCTTGATTAATCACGTTTTATTTGAGTTCACTCCATATTATATATAAAATATGTGAGGTGGAGAGGAGAGTAGCCATCGACAGCAAAGAGAGCTAGAAAGAGAAAAAAAGACAGTAGCCCCAGAAAGCATCACAGTTTGTGAGCAGTCAGTGCATCAAAGACGACTGTCACTCAGGGATAGGCCTGCACAGACACTTGCGCAGATGCATGTGATTTATTTATCTATTTTTTGGACACCACTCCATCGTTCTTACTGGACGGAAAGGTGCCAACAACAACATATATAAATTAATAGAAATTATGTTTTTAATTAAGTGAGTTGAATGAAAACATAAAATATATAGACTTTGCGTATATGCAGATCATTTTTGGACACTACGCCATCGTCCTTAGTGGACGGAAAGGTGCCAATAACAACATATATGAATTAACATAGATTATGTTTTTAATTAAGTGAGTTGAATGAAAACATAAAATATATAGACTGTGCGTATATGGAGATCATCTTTTGGACACTACTCCGTCGTTCTTAGTGGACGGAAAGGTGCCAACAACAACATATATAAATCAACAGAAATTATGTTTTTAATTAAGTGAGTTGAATGAAAACATATATAGACTTTGCGTATATGCAGATCATTTTTTTTTGACACAACTCCATCGTTCTTAGTGGAGGGAAAGGTACAACAACAACATATATGAATTAACAGAAATTATTGTTTTAATTAAGTGAGTTGAATGAAAACATAAAATATAGAGACTGATGGAGAGTTTAATTGGTATCTAAAAAGTTATTATTGAACTCTTATCTAAAAAAATAAATTGTTTTGAGTGATTAATGGGGTAATTGGGGGGGGTTTATCCTATATCAATAGCGTCTACATCGCACTTTTAAGAAACTGGAGATACAATGTAAAGTGCGGGAATAGATTAATAGATGAACATTTGTAAAGTGGGTATATATATATATATATATATATATATATACAAGTTTTGTTGAACTGTACAGACAATTCTTGTCAGACAAATTTTTGGTTGATCCTTTCTAATTTTCGGGCTATCTTTTTGGTGTCGGTGTGGAACTGGTGTAACAGTCCACCAAAGGTTTCAAAACGAGCGCTTTCAGCAATACAGTTTGCCATCATCAGGTAGGAAACGATGGTATGGTTTCGTGTCTCGTTTTTAACGAATCAAGGAATTAGAAGTGGGAGGCAATAGCAATTGGTAGTGGGAGGTTGTAGGAATGGTAGTGGTTCGAGCACTACTGCATCGCTCAAACGACTACCATTCCTACCTCCCACTTCTAATTCCTGCTACTACTCGTTCTCGTTTAAAAACTATTAATCTACTCTCTTTTAAACATGTTTGGTTGAACTCGAGTGACGAGACATCACGAAACATACCATCAGTTTCCAACCTGAAGATGGCAGATCGAGACGCCGAAAGCGCTCGTAGAGACACCTTTGGTGGATTACTACACCAGTTCCACCCGACTGGAATTGATCGATCGATCGATAGATTGATAGATTAATAAAAACCGACTGAGATAGATAGATATGACAGAGAGAGAGAGAGAGAGAGAGAGAGAGAGAGAGAGAGAGGAGAGAGAGAGAGAGAGAGAATAATCAACAGGCTGAAACTGATAGATAGATAGATAGATAGATAGATAGATTTTCAGTTAACACTACCACCACCACCAACAACACCAACAACAGCACTCAACAACAACAATAAATAGCCGAGAAATTCCGAATATTTTCAATGTCAATTCAAGCCCAAGTGCTTGTGGAGAATTAAAACTAAAAACTTTAATAAAATTCAAAAATTAAAATGAAAAATAAAAGCAGAATTATAATTCGATGAAATGCCAAATATGTCTGACAGTCAAATTAGAAATTCTGAATAAAAATTCGTCTAAGGCTGACATGAAAAAAAAAGGGGGGAAATAAACAAATGAATGAAAAAAAAAAGGAAAGAAATAAACAAATGAAGGAACATCCAATAATGAATGAAAGAAAGTATGAATGAATTTTGAATGAAATCAAAAGAGCCACATGTGGTTAAGATTAACAGGACCTGTGGATATACCACCGTATGATAATTTTATGATTACAACGTTTTATATGTTTATTTAATAGCTATTGCGAAATACTTCAATATGTAAAAATTATAATAATCTTGACTAGCAGAGCCTGTGGGTATACCACAGCATGTTAGTTTTATTATTACAACGTTTGATATGTTTACTTAAGAGCTATTGCTGAATACTTCCATATGTAAAAAGTATAATAATCTTGACTAGAAGGGCCTGTATGATAATTTTATTATTACAACCGTTGATATGTTTATTTAATAGCTATTGCTATTGTTCAATATGTAAAAAGTATAATAATCTTGACTAGCAGGGCCTGTGGATATACCACAGTATGAGAATGTTATTATTAGAACGTTTGATATGTTTACTTAAAAGCTATTGCGAAATACTTCCATATGTAAAAAGTATAATAATCTTGACTAGAAGGGCCTGTGGATAGACCACAGTATGATAATTTTATTATTACAACGTTTGATATGTTTACTTAAGTGCTATTGCGAAATACTTCAATATGTAAAAAGTATAATAGTTTTGACTAGTAGGGCCTTTGAATATACCATGGTATGATGATTTAATTATAACAATGTTTGATATGTTTACTTAATGCTATTCAAAATTGTACAATATGTAAAAAAGTATAATAATCTTGATTTAACTCTCTCTCTCTCTCTCACACACACACAC
>CM042181.1:30968248-30971700 GCA_023376005.1 Doryteuthis pealeii
TATCTATCTATCTATCTAATAGTCTGTGAATGCATGTATGTATGCATCTATCTATCTGTCTATCTACCTATCTATATATCTATCTGTCTGTCCCAGTCTGGTCATATCTATCTGTCTATGTATCTATCTATCTAACAGTCTGTGAATGCATGTATGTATGCATCTATCGATCTATCTATCTATCTATCTATCTATCTGTCTGTCCCAGTCTGGCCATATCTATCTATCTATCTATCTATCTATCTATATATCTATCGATGCTAGTGTATTCATATCTAACAGTCTGTGTATGCATATATGCATGTATACATCTATCTATCTGTCCCAGTCTGTTCATATCATCACTATATTCACTATCTGTACCAGATTGTTTCTCTCTCTCTCTCTCCCTCTCTCTCTCTCTCTCTCTCTCTCTCTCTCTATATATATAATATAATATATATATATGTGTGTGTGTGTGTGTGTGTGTGTGTGTGTGTGTATGTGTGTGAAAATAAAATAAAATAAATCCGACAGTGTGAATATGATAAAATGAAAAACAAAGGATGTTACAACTGCATGGGCTCATCAGGAGAGAGTGTGCAAACCGTTTCGGGGCCTTCCTCTCGACGGTTTAAACGGTTTGCACATTCTTTCCTGATGATCCCATGCATTTGTAAACATCTTTTGTTTTTTCATTTTATCATATATAATATATATATATATATATATGTGTGTGTGTGTGTGTGTGTGTGTGTGTGTGTGTGTGTGTGTGTAAGATAAAAGAATAAAAAAATTATTTCTGAAAAGATAATACATTTTGCGGACCTTCTTTTTTTAAAATTGAATTTCCTCCGTTGGAACCAGAAGAACATTATGTATATATATATATATATATTATATATATATATATTATATATCTCATCATCATCATCATGTCGCGCTTTCAGCGCGGATATCCATGACAATCTCTCTCCATCCGTTTCTATTGCTCATCATTCTCGGCATCCGCACAGAGCTGATCAACGTACGTTTTTGCTTGGTCGGCGCACACTGGCTTGTCCATGTGCTGGCTTCACAGGAGGACGTCGCTTATGAGTTCGTTCTTGCTTCTCCAGCAGTGTCCTGCGTGTCTTGTCCGTCTTACTCGGATGGTTTTGGGTGATACCGTACAGCTGTTTTCTCGTGTGGGTTTGTTTCACGTCTTGTTCGGATCACCGCAGCATTCTTGTGCAGCTCCCATCTAGTTTATTCTCTAGTCGCTTAGTTAGGGTCCAGGTGGTGCAGCCATACAGCAGTACTGACACGACAACGGCCTGGAAGGACTGTCTCTTTAACTTGTCTGTGAGATTGATATATCTATTGATATATACATATATATATATATATATATATATATATAATATATATGAGTATGTATGTACGTATGTACGTATGCATATATGTGTCTATCTATCTTACGGACTGTGTATGCATTTATGTAAGGAGGCATCTATCTATCTATCTATGCCAGTGTGTTCATCTATCTATCTATCTACCTACCTATCTGAACCTCTTCTTATTTATCACACTTAATTATCTATCCATCTATCTATCTCAGTTTCTTTATATCTACATAAATTTGCTCATATTTGTCTCAGTTTGTATTTAGCTTCATGTTCGTAGTGTAGTGGTTATCGTCGTTATAACAAACTAGCAAGAATATGCACTCTCCGAGCGTAAGTATTTAAGTTTTAATGTAATGAAATATATTAAACTAGCAGCATCTTCTCGGCGTCGCCTGGGTAGAGTAGGGATTTTTCAAACGCTAGTCTCCCAGATCCATTATTACTTATCGCGAGTGAGATCTTCGCTGGTCGCCCCATAAAAATCCCCACAGAAATATATAACAATATAGTAAGAAATTTCCATTCAATGATTTACAATTTTAAAAAAAGATATAAATGATGCAATTAATTCAATCAATCAATATTATGTTTCAAAGCGAAAAAAAAAAGATAAAAAAAGATTTTTTTTTAAATAACATGCAAATGACTTTCTCTTCAGTTACTTTTCAAATTTGATTTTTTAAATATCTTTCCAAATATAAATAGAATGTTCATTATTTTTGCTCAAAAAACGGGCTCTGGTGATATTTAATGCGTATATATATATTTACTTTGTCATTAATTGTTTTATTTTCGATGTTTCCTCCGGACATACATATACACACAACTGCCCTTTATATGTGTAAAGATTAAAAAGATTATCGAAATTAAATAAGTACGCATATAAAAAGATTACACTTATTTTAATTATATTTTACTTGGTTTTTATATAAAATCATTCGCAGGATTGATTTTAATACGGTGGAGAATAAAAGAATAATGTTAGAGATCAATAACACCAAGTAATTATTTATTAAACCCGGTTTTGTTAAAACCAGTATGCAAATTACTCACAGTATATAATATGTCATCATCATCATGTCTCGCTTTCAGCGCGGATATCCATGACAATCTCTCTCCATCCGTCCCTATCGCTCATCATTCTCGGGAGGTCCTCTGTGCAGCATCCTGTATCTGCACAGAGCTGATCAATGTACGTCGTTGCTGGTCGGCCCACACTGGCTTGTCCATGTGCTGGCTTCCACAGGAGGACGTCGCTTATGAGTTCGTCCTTGCTTCTCCAGCAGTGTCCCGTGTGCCTTGTCCCTCTTACTCGGATGGTTTGGGTGATATGGGGCAGGTTACCGTACAGCTGTTTTCTCGTAGGGTGTTGTTTCTACGTCTTGTTCAGGATCACCCGCAGCATTCTTGTGCAGCTCCCATCTAGTTTATTATCTAGTCGCTTAGTTAGGATCCAGGTGGTGCAGCCATACAGCAGCACTGATACGACAATGGCCTGGAATAACTGTCTCTTTAACTTGTCTGTAAGATTGGATTTCCATATGACCGATAATTTATTTATAGCGGTCCATGCCGTTCCTATGCGTGCATTAACATCGTTTTCTGTGGAGGAAATGTTACTGCCTAAGAAACCTATATTTCTTAGTGATATATAAGACACATTACAGGATTTTAAACACAGTAATAAAGTGGGCTGTTTTGAGGCAAATCTATTTCAGATTTTCATAGAGACATCGTTAATAAGATAAGATTTATTCTTTGGATTAATGATCTTTACTATAAATCAAATACTCATTAATGGGAAAATAAATAATTTGGGTTCTGTTTTTTTTTTTTTTTTTTTTTTTTTGGTCACCTTAATTTTTCCGAATTTTAGCAAGTCATCATACTGCAGATTTCTCCTTAATCCTTTTAATTTTGTGAGAGAGAAACTCTCTCGCTACACTTATAAGAAATATAATGTACAGATTACATGGTATGTAGACGATGTACAGTCTCGATGGATCGAACTGATAATTTATATTCGGCCAGAATGAAGATATAAATAAACAAGATGTGCGTCAGGCAATGCTAACTACTCATCCC
>CM042181.1:30971800-31039300 GCA_023376005.1 Doryteuthis pealeii
AGAGAGGAGTCTTCTATTTATTGTCACATGTTCTATCTCTCTCTTCTTTCTCCTTTCGGTCTCTTTTATTATTTCGTCTTTGTCTCTTGCTTGGTTTTCTCTCTGCGTCTTTCTCTTTCTCTCTTCTTTTCTCTCCTAATCTATTTGCTATCTGCTATCTGATGTCTCTTCATTTTCTATCAGTTTTTGTTTCATATACTATTTCTATTCTATCTATTTCTTTTCATATTATCTGAATCTCTTCATATTTGTCACAGTTCCAACTCTGGTTTCTTGTCTTTCCTTTCTTCTTCGGTTGTGGGGTTGTCTTGTTTTTTTCTTTCTTTTGTTCTTTTTTTCTTTTTTTTGTTTTTATCTGATCTTTCTTTCTCTTCTTTCATCTCTCTATCTATCTATCTCTCGTAATTGTATCTCGTGTGTAGGATTAATTTTTTTCATATGTTGTTGGCATAGCTATCTATCTTACTATTGTCTATCTAATCTATCTATTCTTTATCTGAAGTCATCTTTTCATATTGTTGTTCACAGTTCATATTGTATTTCTTCGATTGCTATTCTATCAATCATTATGGATCTATTTTTCTATTTGCGATTGATTCTACGCTTGAATCTGTGTATGGTATTTTGTTCATATATTCGTATATTCTAGTTGGTTTGCTATCTATTCTATCTTATTTGTCTATTCTGTAGATTTCCATTCTTCTATATTTTGTGTTGTGCTTACTTGTGTGTTGCATGATCTATGCTGATGGTGTCGTATCGTGATGTTGTCATTGCTGAGTGAATCTCTTCAGGTTTGTCACAGTTCATTGATCTAATCTAGGTCGTGATCTTTATTTGCTATTCTAATCTATCTATCTATCTAAATCTCTTCATATTGTCAACAGTTCATATCCCATCTATCTATCTATTCTATCTACTTGAGATCTATCTGAATCTCTTCAGTAGTTTTGTCACAGGTTTATATTTATGCCATCTTATCTATCAATCGAGATTCTATCTATTATCTACTTTATTCGGTGAATCCGCTTCATAGTTGGTGTGTTCAATACTATTTGTCATTTATCTATGTTTCTAGTCTATCTATCGTATCTCGTATGGCGGTTGTGTAGGATCTGTCGGGATTGTATTTGTCATCATAGTTTCATGATCTATCTATCTATCTTCTGAGGGTCTATCTATCTTAGCGGTAGTCCTATGTCTATAGTCTTGAATCTTCTTCGAGTTATTTTTCCACAGGTCATATATCTAGTCTTATCTTCTTATTTGATCGTTTATTGCTATCTTTGTCGTTGAATCTGCTTCATATTTTGGTGGCAACAGGTTCATAGTTATTCTGTGATCTATCTTATTCTTATCTTATTGTCTAGGGTCGTGATGATCCTTTCATTATGTTGATGTCAACGCTAAGATTCATATTTATGCCATTCATTCTATCATTCAATCTTTATACTATCTAGTTTCTTTATCTTATCTATCTGAATGCTTGTTTTATTATTTGTCACTGTTCATTATCTATTCTATCTATCTATCTATTCTATTTCTATCTTATTCGGAATCTGTTTCTTAAGTGAGTGGTTTGTGGGTTGTTGGTCACAGGTGCCATGTGAGGTGCGTTAGTTTCTATCTATCTATTCTATTACATCATTATTTGAGCTGTGCTTCATATTTGTCACAGGTCATTATCGATTCTAGTCTATCTATCTATCTATTTGCGTATTATCTATCTTGGACTCTCTCTTATTATTTGTTTCTACATGTTTCTATGGAGTGCTTAATTTCTAACTTCTATTATCTTTAATCTACTTTACCTATTCTTGAATTCTTCTCATCATTTGTCATGTCAGGTTATATCTTATCTATCTTATCTGTTTATATCTATTCTATCTATCTAAAATCTCGTTCATATTTTTGTGCACAGTGTGGTATTTAGGCGGTATCTGGAGTCTATTCTATTTTATCTTAATCTGTTCATATCGTTGTCACAGTTCAGGTATCTATCTATCTATCTATCTATCTGAAATCTGTTCATATTTGTCACAGTTCATAGATCTATGTCTTTCTATCATATCTATCTATCTAATTTATTATCTATCTGATCTCTTCATATTTGTCACAGTTTCATATCTATCTAATCTATCTATCGATCTATCTATCTATCTGAATCTCTTCATATTTGTCACAGTTCATCTCTCTCTCTCTCTCTCCTCTCTCTCTCTCTCTCTCCCTCCTCTCTCTCTCTCTCTCTCTTCCTACTGAATCTCTTCATATTTTTCACAGTTTGTTCATATCTATCTATCTATCTATCTATCTATCTATCTGAATCTCTTCATATTTTTCACAGTTTGTTCATATCTATCTATCTATCTATCTATCTGAATCTCTTCATATTTTTCACAGTTGTTCATAGTTCGAACCTCAATTCTATCAATGGGTGCATTTTTTTTAGAAAAGGGAAAAAATGGTTATCAGGAATTTAGAATATTATCCACCGCCCATATCAGTGTCTTGTTTTCACGAAGACCGAGAATTCTTGGATGGATTTCTAAAGAATCTTTTTTGTGGGTGGGGCATTGTAAATCAAAGAAAGGACTAAGAAAATGTCATCAAAGTGGATTTAACCCCACCCCCCAAAAAAAAACGGAAATGTCTTTTTTAGTGATTGTCATAATCGTGTAACGATTTAAAAAAAAAGGATTTTATAAGGTAACAATAAGAACCAAGATTTCAAGTAATGTCATCAGAACCTTTCTGTTCTTTGCGTTGCAGAACTGCAAAAGATATTCTCCCGATTGAGGAATAGTACACAAAGATTATTTTTTTAAAGAAAAACCGTAGAAAAAAAGGGCTGAACTTGTAACTAGCAAAAATCCCTGAATAGCTAATCTTTTTTATTGTTGTTTTATTTTATTTATTTTTTCATCTAATCTCACATCATAAAAAAATTAGTGCGTTATCCCTACTTGCAGTCAATGCTTTACATATGCGTATATTGAAATCGTCTTCAGTAGATGAGATATTGTTTTTGACCATTTCGCCGGTCGTCATCGGGGGATTGTATCATTACGGTTAAACTAAACGTGGAAAGATCCTAATTACCAGGAAACACACACACACACACACACACACACACACACATACACACACACACACACACACACATATATATATATATATATATATATATATATATATATATATAAAACAAGACTTAATTAAAAAATCACCCAGAAAATCCACCTCCCCTGATATTAGGAAAATTCTAACCGAAAACACTAAAATTATCTACAAAAATAATAATAAGAAACACCTACATATTCTTGAAGCAATATGTATAAAAAATCAAAAAACCTAACATCAATAAAATAGCATTCAAAGTCGGATACAACATATTAAATATCTTTGATAACTAACACACTTAACTTACACCCCCCTTCTTTAAAAAAAATAATAATATGCTCTTCAAATTTAATAAGAACATAGATAAAAGAACTAAAAAAATGAACTAAAACCAACTTATATACCCCATGATGATGACTGGCGAAACAGTCGAAACCGATCGGGATAATAGTATGAGAAATATTCTATATCAATTAGATCCTAACACCAGAAAGATCGCCAAACGACTGGAAAAAATACAGATCCAAAATACTCCGTGTTATTCAATAACACATGCCACATAACACACACACACACACACACACACACACATATATATATATATATATATATATATATATATGTGTGTGTGTGTGTGTGTATGTGTGTGTGTGTGTGTGGGTGTGTGTGTGTTTAAATAGAAATTAGAAGGCAATTGACAATGCAATGGAATAGGTGATGAAAATGATGTTTATTTACCTGTTTCCTAAATATTTTCGGGATAAAATCCCATTTTCAAAATGTCTTGGAGGTACTTGTGTTTTGAAAATGGGATTTTATCCCGAAATATTTAGGAACAGTAAATAAACATCATTTTCAACACCAATTCCATTGCATTGTCAATTGCCTTCTAATTTCTATTTTTAAAAATACGTACATGCTTCAAGCAAACTATAAAACCCTTATATATATATATATATATATATATATATATATATATATATATATTATATATATTATTATTAATTTATTATTATTTAAGCAGGTACCATTGAAGTCCCCGGAAAGTTTCTTCTTCATGATCTTTATCTTTATTCTCGTTTTTCGTAAATCAGGGTCCAGCTGGTAGAGGAGCTCTATCATGCTTTTTTTACCCTAGCGTTTTCGACCATTTCGTCGGTCGTCATCGGGAGATTGTACGTTGTAGTATGTTATTTTTGTTATTATTTTTTTTCATTCTTTCATTTATCTTTTGCTCTTTCAAATTAGGAGAGTCTATTATATTTTTGCAAGGGCCGGGTTAGCTCAGTGGGTAGAGCGTTAGACTAGAAATCACAAGATTTCTAGTTCGATTCCGGTCCTCGCTAACTCAGCGAGTTATGAACACAGGGATCTGTGTGGTAAAGTAAGGAGCTGATGGTAGGTGTGGCGCTCCACCTCAGATGCATAAACAATCTGCTTGGTCTAGCGCTAGTGAAAAGGGGATAGACTCCCTCGCTGATTGGCTGATACCGACATTAGGCCGCCCCGACGACTTTACTTTTACTTATTATATTTTTGAGAATTGCTAAAATAAGTGTGTTAGTTTAAATGTTTAGTATATTATTGCCCTTATTAAATGCTATTTTATTAATGTTAGGTTTGTAGATTTTTATAAATATCGCCTCAAGAATTTGTAGACGTTTTTATTGCTATTTTTATAAAGGATTTTTGTATTTTCGGTGAAAGTTATTCTCATGTCAGAGGATGTGAATTTGTACGTTTTGTAATTAGATGTTGTTTTATGGCACTCGTATCAGAGAGGTAGTATGTAAGACGACGGGGGAGTGTTAAAGTAGTGTGACCAATGTAGGTATTAATATTTGATATGTGCTAGTGCGATACATGCATACATACATGCATACATACGTACATTCATAGGAATATACATACATACTCGGACTATTAGATTGGTAGACAGATAGATACATGCATACATACACTACCTACATGCACATACTGTTTGATATATATATATATATATATAATATATATATATATATATATATATATAGAGAGAGAGAGAGAGAGAGAGAGAGATATGAACAAACTGTGATAAATATGAAGAGATTTAGATAGATAGATAGATAGATATGAACAAATTGTGATAAATATGAAGAGAATTAGATACATAGATAGATAGATAGATAGATAGATAGATAGATATGAACAAACTGTGATAAATATGAAGAGATTTAGATAGATAGATAGATAGACAGATAGATATGAACAAACTGTGATAAATATGAAGAGATTTAGATAGATAGATAGATAGATAGATAGATAGATATGAACAAACTGTGATAAATACGATGAGATTTAGATAGATAGATAGATAAGATAGATAGATAGATAGATAGATATGAACACACTGTGATAAATATGAAGAGATTCAGATAGATAGAGAGATAGATAGACAGATAGATATGAACAAACTGTGATAAATATGAAACTTAGATAGATAGATAGACAGATAGATAGATAGATAGATATGAACAAATTGTGATAAATATGAAGAGATTTAGATAGGTAGATAGATAGATAGATAGATAGATAGATAGATAGATATGAACAAACTGTGTAAATATGAAAGAGATTTAGATAGATAGATAGATAGATAGACAGATAGATATGAACAACCTGTGATAAATATGAAGAGATTTAGATAGATAGATAGATAGATAGATAGATAGATATGAACAAACTGTGTAAATATGAAGAGATTTAGATAGATAGATAGATAGATAGATAGTTAGATATGAACAAACTGATAGATATGAACAAACTGATAGTATGAAGAGAATTAGATAGATAGATAGATAGATAGATAGATAGATAGATATGAACAAATTGTGATAAATATGAAGAGATTTAGATAGATAGATAGATAGATAGATATGAACACTGTGATAAATATGAAGAGATTCAGATAGATAGATAGATAGATAGATAGATGTGAACAGTCAGTGCGTAGTACTGGCACAGCTACAGTTTGGAATATGATTAAATTCAGCTTTATGCAACGTCTATGGCGAAAGGAGGAAGACTGTGTTCTATCAAAATCGACATTCGAAACTTTGAATATATGTATCAAGTGTCTTCTGTTAAAACCTGCAATATTTTCTGATATCCCAACGGAATTGTCAGGTCCACAGTGCCATTATTAAGGTTACGGAATATTTAGCCGTTCCCATTTCCTATTTGAAACTTTCATTGGAAAATGCGCATAAATCTCAAGATAGAAGCCAATGGTAATTCTTGAAATGGTAACGACATCTGTGCCCAGGCCAGGAATATCCTCCCCCGTTTTCTTTGAGCTAATCAGATCTGAATCTCCCAGGTTAGCAGAATTGGAAGGATCTATCCGTTTTCCAATAACGTTCATTTTGAATATATTCCCTGGCACAAATATGGTAGACCTTGCCTATTGTTTTTAATGCTTGGCTGGCTGGTTGGATATTACGGCATGTCAACCTTTGTTAGGTTATTTTGTGCCAAAGTCGTTTTGTTTTATCTATTCTTGTTGGGTATTCAATTTCTTTTTACTTAAACTCAATTTTTAACATCTATTAATAATGGAGATTCGCTTCCGGTTTTTTCCTGTAACAAAAAATACGTCACTTCTTACTGCTTAATGTGACATTACCCAAAATCGTCATAACATAGAATAAATACACTCAAAATTTGAACATGCAACATTAGAAAGTCCTCATTGTTTTTTTAAAATAAGTTTTAATAAATACATGACTGGTATTATATATCTATATATAGTTTGTTTTATTTTAATACATGTTTAAAGTTTACATTTCAAATTGTTTTATTTTTTAATCCTTTAATGAATTTGATGATTTTACTTTCTTAGGGTACAAATTCGCCGACATTGGATTGTTTACTCCTACCCATCAGGCAATTTCAAAAATCTATTTTTTACATCGCCCGGGGTGATTTTTATTTTTATTTTTTATTTTGTATTTTTAATATACATTTTCTAGAAATCGGTTTAACTCATAGATGGGACCCTAACAGGTACTACCACTCAGGGTTAAGGTTAGACATGGGTGAACCTGGGTGAAATGGTGATAAAGGGGTACTCCACATTCCCCAAGGCACCATCATTGAAACTTCACCATTAGAAGTAGTTTAACGTCATACCCAGGACTTCAGTTTTTTTGTTTATTATTATTACTAGCAAATATATGCACCCTCCGGGTGCTAGTATTTAAGTTTTAATATAATAAAATATATTAAATTAGAAAGGCCAATGAAACTGAATACAAATACAGATAACATGATTTGGAACAGAGGGGGTATGATTGAAAAATAGAACAACTTTGAAACTCTTCCATCATTTTCAATTACTCCTATTCCTAATTTAACTATTTAGTTAAAATAGGAAGTAAAGAATAATATTACAGTTATTTCTTTTTGTTAAGGGATTTCTTTTAAGATTTATTGAAGAGAATTTTGCTCATATTCAATAAGATAAAACTAAACAATTAGAAATCAATAATATTAAGCACATATTTATTAAAATCAATTTTTAAAGATCAATATGCAAATTAACCTTCCCATTCACACTCTAAACCGCTGTTTTGTTGTATATATAAATACAATTGCATGTCATTAGTATGTAGATATGGTCAACAGTCTTAATGATGTAAAGCAATTTTATTAATAATTGAGGTTTAAATAAAATCATGGAGAATGGGATGCAGATAACAACGGGAATTGTGACTTGTATAGTAATATAGTTTCGGTTACAGACAGAAAAACATACAATTTCCATTATAATAAGATTATTATTATTATTTACTCCTTTTGAGTTTTCACATCAGCATTAGCTGATGGTCTTTCAGTGGAGTCTGAGTGACAGCAAGTCTCCTCAGGTCTCCAGGACTCTTCTGAGTATTCTGGCAGATTGCAGCAGTGCAGTGTTCTGAATAGTTTCAATCCTTCCTCTGATATCCAAACTTTCCAAGCCCTTTTCCAATCCTTTTGGGACTGTTCCAAGTGCACCAACTACACTTGGTATCACCTTCACTTTCATATTCCATAACTTTTTTAGTTCTCTGGCAAGGTCAAGATATTTGTCTATTTTTTCATTTTCCTTGAACTTCACCCTGTGATCCGCTGGCACTGAAAAATCCACTAGTTGACAAGTTCTTTCTTTTTTGTTTATCAACACTAGGTCTGGTCTTCTTGCTGGGATAAGGTGATCCGTTTTTATTTCAAGGTCCCAGAGAATTTTATGCGTTTCGTTTTCAAGAACAGATTCTAGTTTATGCATATACCATTTTTTTGCATGGTCAAAAGTAAATTGTTTGCATAATTCCCAGTGGATCACCTTTCCAACCCAGTCGTGTCTAGTTTTGTATTCTCGTTGTGCTAGTTTGCTACATTCGAGTATTCTCGTTGTGCTAGTTTGCTACATTTTATTATTATTAAAAGTAGTAGTAGTAGTAGTAGTAGTAGTAGTAGTAGTAATATTTCAGTCTCCGAGAGTTTTTCACACAAGCGTATACTGATGGTCTTTCACTGGAGTCTGAGTAACAACAAATTTTCTCAAGTCTCCGGGACTCTTCTGAGTATTCTAGCCGATCTCAACAATGCTGTTGTCTGGATGGTCTAAAACCATTCCAGCGATTTCCAGTTCCGATAGTTTCTTTTGTTATTATTATCATTTTCATTTCTTTTGAGCTTTTCACATCAGCTAACGCTGGTGGTATTTCACTGGAGTCTGAGTGACAACAAGTCTCCTCAGGTCTCCAAGACTCTTCTGAGTATTCTAGCCGATTGCAGCAGTGCAATAGTCTGGATGGTCTCAATTCCTCCTCTAGTTTTTAGATCCTCCAGTCTTTTTTCCAAGTTTATTGGTACCGTTCCAAGTGCACCAACTACAATTGGTATCACTTTCACTCTCATATTCCACAGCTTTTTCAATTCTCTGGCAAGGTCCAGGTATTTATCCATCTTTTCATTTTCTTTCGGCTTGACCCTGTGATCTGCTGGCACCGCTAAGTCCACCAGTTGGCACGTTCTCTTTTATTTATTTTTGTTAATCAACACTAGGTCTGGTCTCCTGGCTGGTATAGGCTGATCCGTCTTTATCTCGAAGTTCCAGGGAATTTTATGCGCTTCATTCTCAAGAACAAATTCTGTTTTATGCATATACCATTTTGTTGTATAGTCAAAATTGAATTTTTTGCATAATTTCCAGTGGATCACTTTCCCAACCCAGTCGTGCCTAGTTTTGTATTCTCGTCGTGCTAGTTTGCTACATTCGTTTAGTTGTTTATTATTATTATTATTATTATTATTATTATTATTAGTAGTAGTAGTAGTAGTAGTAGTATTCGTTTTTTGCATTTCGTCACAATATTCTAAAGTCAGCATTGATTTTTTATTTTAAAAAAAGATATATGATCAGAGCACGATATGACACTGCATGTTAGAATATTAATTCACGTCTTCGCTGGTCTGGTCATCTAGTTTGCATGAATGGTTGCCGAATCCCAAAACAACTATTTTACGAGGAAATCTCAACTGGCATACGTCGTCAGTGCAAACCCAAATTGAGGTTTAAGGACTGCCTCAAGGACACTCTGAAGAACACTGCTATTGCTATGGAGGACTGGGACAAGCTAGCTTGTAATAGACCTGGAGAGCCACCATCTACCTGTCTGTGGAAGAATTTGAGTCTAACCGAATTAAAGACCAAAAATTGAAGCGGGCTATTAGAAAGGGTAATTTTCAGCCCAGCAACATTCAAAGTGGGGAAGTTCCAACATGCAGTTTATGTGGAAGAGTATATCTCTCCAGGACTGGCCTGGTGAGTCATCTGAGAAAACACAAGGATAGAGTGGCAAATGCAACTGGCACCCAGCTATGATGATAAAAAAAGAAACAAAACAGGGAATGGTCTTAATCGAACACGAGTTGATAGCCATTACATTCGAACATTAAAATCAAATAAAAAGTAAATTAATACGTTTGAATTTCATCACAACAACATTTAAACCAAGCGTCCATTTTTGAGCGCGATATGACGCTGCACGTTAGAATATTAATATATTCTAACATTAAAAACATATACAGAATAACACCTGTTACTACTTCTACACAAACATAGATTAATACGGACTGCCGTAAAAACCAATTTATGAGCTCCAAAGTCTTGTGAAGATGGGATTTTAATCCCGAAATATTAAGGAAACATAAAAGAATTTTAAAAATACCGGTTAATTAACAACATATCGTTACCTTTTATTACTTCGTATTGTGATAAGCCTTCAAAATCAATATACTATATATATATATATATATATATATATATATATATATATATATATATAGAGAGAGAGAGAGAGAGAGAGAGAGAGAGAGAGATAGATATAGATATAGATATAGATATGGGGAACGATAGATGAGGGACAGTAGTGAGTGATTCGTTTCCTCCCATGTTGTGAATGCTATCAAGAAGACATTTTGTGTTTCCTTGAGTGTGATACAAGCCCAGCCTTGCTGCGACCTATGAAGCCACACTGACAGATGGAATTTCCTAATACTGGAGTCAGATGTTTCTGTTTTCAAGTTTAATAGTTTTAAATATATATATATATATATATATATATATATATATATATATATATATATATATATATATATATATATATATATATATATATATATATATATATATATATATATATATATATATATTGTGTGGGTGTGTGAGCTAGTCTTAGTGAGAGAGGAATATATATTCTTATGAATTCGTATATATATATATGTGTGTGTGTGTGTGTGTGTGTGTGTGTGTGTGTGTGTGACTGCGTGTGCGTGTTTATGTGTGCGTGTTTTTTTCTGAAAATACACTCTGATGATGAAGCTCTTGCTTTGAAATCGATTAGACATATAAAACATCGATTTGTCTTTATTTTTTACGCATTGTACTACCTTCGAATTTTATTATTTTATATATATATATATATATAATATATATATATATATGTGTGTGTGTGTGTGTGTATATATATATATATATATATAGGGAGAGAGATGTGAGTGTGTATGTGTGTGTATGTGTTTGCGCATGCGCCTTTCTAGGTCAACAAATGTCCACATGTTAATTGGGAAACCTAGCAAGGACTTTTAATAATACAGAAGGTGTTTATGGTTGACCTGATCGAAAACTGAACGCTGTCAATGACAATGACATCAATAATCTCTATAATTATCTCCCCTTTATAGTTGACACCACTAAATCAATCACGGCCCTTCTGTACCAGTTTTATAATAACGTCACAGTTAGTCATTTTTATGAATATTTTTCTCTGCAATAATATTTTTTGGAAATAAAGGCACGCCTAGCTCACGTTTCGTTTAACTTTGAAAGGGAAACTCACGAAGTAGCCTAACCCTAACCCTAATACTAACCCTAACACAAAAACTGACCCTAATACTAAGCCTAACCCTAACGCTGACCCTAAAACTAACCCTAATACTCACCCTAACCCTAACACTGACCTTAATATTAACCCTAACCCTAAAAATAAACCTAACACTAACCCTAACCCTAACACTGATCCTAATACTAACCCTAACCCTAAAACTTACCCCAACCCTCACCCTAACTAACACTCTAACCAAAACCCTCATCCTAACTAACTAACACTTACCCTAATCTTAGTGTCTCCAAGGTTTCAGGTATTTCCTTGATATTTAATGAAAGCGAATGGTTTTTATACATATGTTGTATACCCTTTCTTACTTCTTACTTCTGGTCGTATTTTCTTCTGGTCGGCTTTGCTATTCTGATCGTCTATCTTGGTCTGGTCTCTTCTAAGGTCTGGGATTTCTTGGGGACTTCGAGTCTGGTCTTCTATGGGGATTTCTCCTTATCAGAAGCTCTGTGTCATTGTTAGTTTTTATATAATAAACACAAGACTTCGATTTACTTTTGATCTTATTTTATTGTTAATTCCCAAGCCAGACGTCTGCGCAGATCCTTTCATCCTACGAGCTCGGCTCCTACCTTCTAACTGAGACTTACTTACTATCCTTAAACCGGAAGACAGGGTCTTCTATGCCTTCCGGTTCTCACGATTTATCCCCGGAAGGCAAGGTGAGAGTGAGGTCAAGCCTTGTCACTCATCCTTCTAGGCCGTGGGGTGTAGCTTATAACGGCCATTTTGATTTCTACACTATTGCCATGAATATTAGATATCTAATAATTATGTAACACATAATCTAATTATATTATCTCTTGCGCGTTATTCTGCATTAGTACCAAATGAAGGAAGGAGGGAAAGAATAAAGGAAGAGTACAAATGCAGAATTCATTTTTACATATAACTAGCATTATATAGCGGAAACTCCCGAAGTAGCCTAACACTAATGTCTCAAAGGTTTCTGGTATTTCCGTAAAATGCAATTAAATGCAATGGTTTCTATACGTAATCTAATGATATTATCTCGTGCGCGCTATTCCTCATTAGTGCCAAATATTGTATATGATTTGAAAAAAATAATTTTGCATAAACTACTAAGGGCTGGTTACGTCCTTGTGAATAGTTCCCCTTTTGGGATTACTTGAGGGTGTTTCTCAGTCGGTAGAGCGTTCGGCTAGAAGCCACAAGGTTCCTAGTTCGATCCCGGTCCTCGCCAACTCAGCGTATGAGTAGCACAGGGATCTGTGCGGTAAAGTAAGGAGCTGATGGTAGGTGTGGCGCTCCACCTCAGACGCCAAAACAATCTCCTTGGTCTAGCGCTATTGAAAAGGGGATAGACTCCCTCGCTGACTGGCTGATACCGACTTTAGGCCGCCCCGACGACTTACTTTACTTTTACATCTTTTTAAGGGGTCGAATTTGATCTGTGCGGTCAAATAGCCTCTGGAAGTTGACGGTAGGACAGGCGCTCCACCTCAGAAAATATTGTAAATATTGTACGAAAGTGTTTTGAAATCTCCATAGACTGAAAAGTTCATATGATGACGTCGGCTAGTCGGGCGGTTGGAGTGACATAACCCTAACCCTAACCCTAACCCTAAGCCGTCGTACACGTCAAGCCCTAGCACCTATATGATTGCCTTAACGCTATTGCCCTTACGGCAAGCTACAATCTAATAGATGTGTTAGAAGGCGATGGCTGAGGGTCTTAACGCCCTGGGTATGACGTTAAACTTTGGTGGTGAGTTTCCAAGTCTTGAGCTCCGGGGAATGTGGAGTACCCTTTCATCACCATTACTCCCAGGTCTACCCTGACCTGGAGTGGTAGTACCTGTTTGGATCCAATCTATGGGCTAAATAGAACAAACTGAGTTCTAAAATTGTTTTAAAAAATTGAGTATCCATTAAAAATTAATAAAACAAAATGTCCTTGGCATGAAATATCCCAATAAGGGTTGACATGCCGTAAAAACCAACCAACCAACCAGCCAACTAACCAGCTTCATCTAATCCAAGGTTAGTTAATCCTAATCCCGGTGTCCATAAGATATAATTACTCGTATCAGTTAATTCTTATCTGTTAATTCGATCTAGTCATATCCCAGCATCCATGTGTAGGTATTTGCCAACACCCCCGTACGAGTAGGACGTGACACAAGGTGTAGTGCAATTATTATGGTCTACGGGGAATTTGGGAATTGAAAATAAAACGGTATTCGGGGATTGAAAATAAAACGGTATTCGGATTTCTGGAGAAAAAGAGGAAAAAGAAATAAGAACAAAGAGTGGTTGAAATTTGTTACTCAATGGACCGACCAATGACTCCCGGAGGTAAAAATTAAAAATAAAACCCGAGGTTCTAGTTTCTGCAGAGGGGCGGAAGTGACCCTCCCACCACGGGACGACAAACGGAAGAAGAAAATCGATCTTTTTCAGCCAGGCTTCGTGGAAGGCAGACAGGGGAATCGGGAAAGCCCCTTTCCCGGTTCTCCTGTCTGGGTTTTGCATAGCAGTACCGAACATGATTTACGATAGAATAATTTGACCATAAATCTCTCTCTCTCTCTCTCTCTCTCTATCTATCTATCTATCTATCTATCTATCTATCTATCTCTCCCCCCTCTCTCTCTCTCTCTCTGAAAAGAACCCAGGAGTCTAGGAAGAAATAAACACCCCCCCTTGTGACTATACGACTTGCGTATGTTGTTCCTGAACTAACGACGGCTATTACTACTAACGACTACTACCACGACCCATCTGGCCCTATGCAATAAAAGATCATTTTAAAGCAGAGTTTAACAAGTGGGTAATTCCATGTCAAATCATCCAGAAAAAAGTAAAATTATTACCCACCACTTCAATTTTTCTGAAATTTTTTCCAGGTGTGGATTTTATTTAGATCTGTTTCCACACCAAAGTTAAAAGAGATATTCCGTACTGTCTTGAACAAATCTCAGAAGCAGAACCGCACAAAAAGCAGAATTACGACTATTTACAGTTGTAAGGGAAGATATTTCCCCTACAAGGTTGCTGGACGCGTCAAACGAGATGCATATACAGATACGAATACGCGCGGTTATTCGTAGTCGAGTCACTACTCGTCAAGTAGTTAGTCATACTGTTACGAATTTTGTGTCCATCCTTTAGGCTTCAAGCAAGAGCACTTGTCCAGCGAAGATCCTTTATGTTAAACAGAGTGCGATCCTTGGTAAAGAATCCTTTGGTTGTTCCTTGGTGCTCCTCAGCCTTGCAAGTCCTTCGTCAATGATTGCAAATGGACATCTCTCAGTATCATTGATTAAGTAGTCAACCAGCCACGCATTCGAGCTGAGGTTTAAACCACGTGACTTTGCTTAGTCTATAAATTTAAGTGGTGCATTGTAGTACACCATATATACCAAAAAATTCCAACACACTTTTGGAAAACTGTACGTTGACTTCGTAAATACCCTTGGTAAAGGTATGAATCTTACTCTCCCTCCAGCTATAGATAAATGGTAGAGCAGACTGAGCTCTTTAACCTTGGTTAAGAATGTTGGAATTTTTTTTTATATAAGGCATGAGGCAAATGGTCACCTCTATTTATAGACTCGCCTATAAGCACGTGACCTGGGAAAGATTCCTATTATCCAATCACTGGCAGTGTTGCTGCTGCTGTTGGTGTATTTATAGAGGCCTGATTCTAATCTTAACTCATTGAC
Source organism: Doryteuthis pealeii (assembly GCA_023376005.1). Lineage (NCBI taxonomy): Eukaryota > Metazoa > Mollusca > Cephalopoda > Myopsida > Loliginidae > Doryteuthis > Doryteuthis pealeii. Next base: position 30,987,090 of record CM042181.1, read on the forward strand.
ACTCGGATCATCTTGGACGTCGGACCTAAAGGACACTATCCCACAAGGACTTGTTTACTTTAAGTTCTTTTACAACTGGAACCAAGGATGTCGGTCAGCTACTCAACAAAGAAACTGGTCTAGGAGAAGGAAAACTCTGAATTCAAACACATTGATCACCGCTTAAGAAACTGACCTTGTGTCACATCCTGCTCGTGCGGAGGGGTTGATAAATATATATTCTAGAAGGATCTTTTGTCAAGTTTTACTCCACAATCAACACTTTTGTATAATTGATGATACCTAACAGTTTAATAGACTTTTCAAAATTATTTCACCATCTTAATTTATTTGTTGCAATTTTTCATTTAACTGAATTTTCCCTTTTATTGTCCGCCCTGTCGGTTGGGGCGTTAGAATGCATCGACTGCACCTCTGCAGAGGGGTAAGACTCCCCCAATTGGGTCACCTGTTGGCCGTGGGTGGCGACCCGTGATGCCTAAGGATAGAGCCCAGGTGGATGAGCAGTTCATGACATGCAATACTCCACTTTGGCCCTATCTTGGACTAGACGGGCAGTCGGAGAGGCCCCCTCCGATCAATCGGCTGGTCACGTCAAGCCCTAGCACCTATATGATTTTCCCAACCCTATTGCCCTTATGGCAAGCTCCAACCTCTTTTTATCATATGGGTGCTAGAAGGCGGTGGCTGCGGGTCTACATGTCCTGGGAATGACGTTAAACTCTATCTGATGGCGAGGTTCCAGTTTTGGAGGTTTGGGGAATGTGGAGCACCCCTTCATCACCATTGCTCCCTGGTCCACTCTGACCCGGAGTGGTAGTACCTGTTAGGGTCCCATCTATGGGTTAAATAGAAAAATGTATTTATAAAAAAATTGTATTATCCATTAAGAATTGATTTATTTCAAAACTTTATCGGCATTAAATGACCCACTGAGGTTGATATGCCGTAAAACAAAACAAACCAAACCTTTTATTGTTAACATCCACATGACAATGGCAATGTGCAAAATATATGAGTAACATTTCATATTTTTCTTCTTTTTTAAAATAGATAAAATTTCTTCAACTGATTTTGAACATAAATTATGCAAATTTTCAATGTTGTTAATTGATTAATTCACTCACAACACATGCTTCCTATCACACCCATACGGTTAAGATCAGTCAATTAGAAAACACAAAGAGACACCTGAAAATGAATTAACTAATGACCCACACAGATGTCTTTGTGCCGTACTCTCACTAATTATTTGCGGTGTGGCAGTCGCCTTAATCAACTGATTGAATTCTTTTTTCGAAAAAAAACTTTTTAATTACTCTGAATTACTCCTTTCTGATCGATCTACTCATGGGCCAGAAGAAGAAAAAAACACTCTTCAATAGGCTTATTAGATGACACAGACATCTTTTGAAACATGGAAGATTTAATTATTCTTTCAGTGGATAATATGTCCGCTTCCATATCCTCGTTTCGAAGAATCGTTCTTTTTATTATTATTATATTATTATTATTATTATTATTATTATTATTATTATTATTATTATTATTACTTCTTTTGAGTTTTTACATCAGCATTAGCTGATGGTCTTTCACTGGAGTTTGAGAGACAGCAAGTCTTCTCAGGTCTCCAGGACTCTTCTGAGTATTCTGACAAATTGCAGCAGTGCAGTGTTCTGAATGGTTTCAATCCTTCCTCTGATTCCCAAACTTTCCAAACCATTTTCCAATCCTTTTGGGACCGTTCCAAGTGCACCAACTACAATTGGTATCACTTCGACTATCATATTACATAACTTTTTCAGTTCCCTGGCAAGGTCCAGGTATTTGTCCATTTTTTCATTTTCCTTTAGCTTCACCCTGTGATCTGCTGGCACTGCAAAATCCACCAGTTGACAAGTTCTTTCTTTTTTGTTTATTAACACTAGGTCTGGTCTTCTTGCTGGGATAAGGTGATCCGTTTTTATTTCAAAGTCCCAGAGAATTTCATGTGTTTATTATTATTATTATTATTATTATTATTATTATTATTATTATTATTATTATTATTAACAATGCGTTACCTCGGAGGCGGAGGAGAAGTAGGAGGAGTATGACCGTGACGTGTTCCTTGTTGGCATCCTTCCGTCTACTAAAGACGATGGCGTAGTGTCCACTTTTTTATGTGCAGCTGAGTGAGTGGCTGAACAGACCAATTTTTGAATGGCAATCTCTGGTGTAGTGACAGCAAACAAACAGTGTAGCTTGCTTGAGTTCTTGTTGGCTCTCCTTCCTTTTGGCTCACCTTTCAGTGGCGGCTTCTTTCCTCTCTTTTTTACCTCCCTTTGTTCCTTGTTTGACGAGGAGTCACCAGGTCGCACGTTTTTTTTTTGCACAAGTCTCCCATGTGTTGGTGTTGATGTGGCCTCTCTTCATGTCCCTCTTGTAGACATCTTTAAAGCGTAGGCGTTGTCTGCCTACCAGCCACGTGCCCTCTACTAATTCACCATACAGTAGTTCTTTGGGGATGCCGCAATAAATAATAATAATAATAATAATAATAATAACGACGATGATAATAATGATGATAATGCTATATGCATAAACCAGAATCTGTTCATGAGAATAAAATACATAAACTTCTCTGGTACTTTAAGATAAAGACGGATCCCCTTATCCCACCCAGAAGACCACACACAGTATTGATTAACAAAAAAAAAAGAGAACCTGTCAAACTGGTAGATTTTGCAGTCCCAGCGGATCACAGGGGGAAGATGAAAGAAGAGAAAAAGATACACAAATACCAAGACCTTGATAGAGAATTGAAAATCAAGATTTTTTTTAAGTAAAAATAAAAATATAAATAATAATGTGGGAATTATGGAAAAAATAATTTTGACCATGCAACAAAATTGTATATGAATAAACCAGAACCTGTTCTTGAGAATAAAACACATCAAATTCAATACAGAGAGACAAAAACCGAGGACATGATTCTTGCAATTATATGTTAACATTGTTTTTTGGGGTTTAAAAAAAAAATTTGCAGCAAAAAAGTCGAATGTCAGCATAAAACATTAAAATCAAAACAGAGTGAATATAAATTCTATATTTAGCGAAAAATGAAAATTAAAAGAAAATATGCTCTTATAACACATATACTCATGAATACACCGAAATATACACATTCACATAAGATAAGACGGATCTCCATATCCCAGCCAGACGACCAAACCTAGTATTGATTAAGAAGAAAAAGAGAACTTTTCAACTGGTAGATTTTGCAATCCCAGCAGATCACAGGGTGAAGCTGAAGGAAAATGAAAAGATAAATAAAGACCTAGACCTTGCCAGAGAATTGAAAAAGCTGTGGAATATGAGAGGGAAAGTGATACCAATTGTAGTTGGTGCACTTGGAACTTGGAAATGTTGACCATACAACAAAATTGTATATGCACAAACAACAATCTGTTCTTGAGAATAAAACACATAAAAATTATCTGGTACTTCGAGAAAAAGACGAATCTCCTTATCCCAGCCAGACGACCAAACCTAGGATTGATTAACAAAAAAAAAGAGAACCAGCAGATCACAGGGTGAAGATGAAGGAAAACGAAACCTCGCTTAATTATTTGCGCTGTGTCAGTCGCCTTAATCACCTGATTGAAATCTTGTTTCGAAAAAAACTTTTTAATTACACTGAATAACTCTTCACTGGTCGAACTACTCATAGTCCCCCCCCAAAAAAAAACCCCAAAAAAACCCTGCACTTTTCAATTGGCTTATTAGATGACACAGACGTCTTTTGGAACATGGATGATTTAATTATTGTTTCATTGGATTCAATATTCGCTTCTATATACACGTTTGGAAGAATCGATCTTTTATTATTATTATTATTATTATTATTATTATTATTATTATTATTATCATCATCATTATTATTATTATTATTTTATTATTATTATTATTATTATTATCATCGTCCTTATTATTATTATTATTATTATTATCATTATTATTATTATTATTTATATTAATTATCATCATCATCATCATCATTTATTATTATTATTTATTATTATTTATTATATCGTCCTTATTATTATTATTATTATTATTATTATTATTATTATTATCATCGTCCTTATTATTATTATTATTATTATTATTATTATTATTATTATTATCATCATCGTCATTATTATTATTATTATTATTATTATCGTCATTATTATTATTATTATTATTATTATTATTAACAATGCGTTGGATCATCGGAGGGGGAGGCAGAGGAGGATGTGGAGGGGGATGTAGAGGAGGAGGAGGAGGAGGAGGAGGGGGAGGAGGTGACGTGTTCAACAAATTGATCAACAAGTCTTCCATGCGTATTGGCATATTTACTTTTATTATCTAATTGGATTTTCTGCAACGTCTTACTTTTTTTTTTTTGTCTTTCTTTCATTTTTCTTTCTTTTTTCTTTTCTTTCTTTCTTTTTTCTTCTTCATTTTTCTTCTTTTTTTCTTTTTTGTCTTTTTTTTCTTTGTTTTGATTTCTTCTTTTATAGAATTTTGATATGCTTCATCGAATGGAATGTTGAAACTGGTATCAGCATGTTTCTTATTTTTATTGTCTGTGGCGTGAAAAGAAAATCCTTTACATTTTAGATTTAATATTATTATTATTATTATTTATTATTATTATTATTATTAATAATAATAATAATAATAATAATAATAATAATAATGATAATAATAATAATATGTAGACTATGCGGTAATAGAGATAAGACAGTAAACCATGTACTCTGTGAATGTAGCAAACTAGCACAACGGGAGTACAAAATTAGACACGACTGGGTTGGGAAGGTGATTCACTGGGAATTATGCAAAAAATTAAATTTTGACCATACAACAAAATGGTATATGCATAAACCAGAATCTGTTCTTGAGAACGAAACGCATAAAATTCTCTGGGACTTTGAAATAAAACCTGATCACCTTATCCCAGCAAGAAGACCAGACCTAGTGCTAATTAACAAAAAAGAAAGAACTTGTCAACTGGTGGATTTTGCAGTTCCAGCAGATCACAGGGTGAAGCTACAGGAAAATGGAAAAATGGACAAATATCTGGACCTTGCCAGAGAACTGAAAAAGTTATGGAATATGAAAGTCAGAGTTATACCAATTGTAGTTGGTGCACTTGGAACGGTCCCAAAAGGATTGGAAAAGGGTTTGGAAAGTCTGGAAATCAGAGGAAGGATTGAAACCATTCAGAACCCTGCACTGCTGCAATCAGCCAGAATACTCAGAAGAGTCCTGGAGACCTGAGGAGACTTGCTGTCACTCAGACTCCAGTGAAAGACCATCAGCTAATGCTGATGTGAAAACCAAAAAAGACGTTTGGTTTGTTTTGTTTTACGGCATATCAACCTCAGTGGGTCATTTAATGCCGATAAAGTTTTGAAATACAATTTTTTTATAAATACATTTTTCTATTTAACCCATAGATGGGACCCTAACAGGTACTACCACTCCGGGTCAGAGTGGACCAGGGAGCAATGGTGATGAAGGAGTGCTCCACATTCCCCAAACCTCCAAAACTGGAACCTCACCATCAGATAGAGTTTAACGTCATTCCCAGGACATGTAGACCCGCAGCCACCACCTTCTAGCACCCATATGATAAAAAGGGGCTGGGGCTTGCCATAACGGCAATAGGGTTGGGAAAATCATATAGGTGCTAGGGCTTGACGTGACTAGCCGATTGATCGGAGGGGGCCTCTCCGACCGCCTGTCTAGCCCAAGATAGGGCCAAAGTGGAGTATTGCATGTCATGAACTGCTCATCCACCTGGGCTCTATCCTTAAGCATCACGGGTCACCACCCACGGCCAACAGGTGGCCCCATTGGGGGAGTGTTACCCCTCAGCAGAGGTGCAGTCGGTGCATTCTAACGCCCCTGTCGACAGGGCGGGATGAAGGTTTAAAGAAACCGAAATGTTTAAACATCGATAAATAAATTCATCCTATTTTCGGAACACTTGTTTTTTCAAATTTTCTTAATATATATATATATAAGAGTCTTACCCCTCTGCAGAGGTGCAGTCGGTGCATTCTAACGCCCCAGCCGACAGGGCGGCAAAAAGAAGAAATAATAATAATAATAAGAAGAAGAAGAAGAACAAGAACAAGAACAACAAGAACAACAAGAACAAGAACAAGAATAATAATAAGAAATTGGTAGAATTGAAAAAAAAACAACTAACGAATGGAAATACATTTGCTGATTGAAGTTTTCATAACATAAAGAAATATAATGTTAATTCTTTTTGACGTGAAAGAATATTGTGGAAACGAAAAGCCAATAAAAAATATCCCTGAAAATTTAAAAACATGAATTGACATCTAAAAATGTGCAATCGAATCGACAATGAGTTTTCAAATCAACAAAATCTTTGAAAAAATAATAAGCCTAGCTTATTGGCGAAAAAATGTTGGTTTGAAAAATGTTGGCTGCTTACAAATTTGAATCTCTCTCTCTCTCTCTCTCTCTCTCTCTCTCTCTCTCTCTCTCTCTCTCTCTCTCTCTTATATATATATATTATATATATATATATATATATATATATATGTATATGTGTGTGTGTGTGTGTGTGTGTGTGTGTGAAGACATGGAAGTGAATCCGACGGTATGTAGTATATCAAGAAATTTGAAAAAACACAGGTTTAAATAAAATGAGTGTTAGGTTTATTAGCCGACGCTGCAGTGTTTCGATCTATTAATTGGATCTTCTTCAGGACACCTTTACTTATATCAACAAATGCCCTGAAAAAGATCTAATTAATAGATCGAAACACTGCAGCGTCGGCTAATAAACTTAACACTCATTTTATTTAAACCTGTGTTTTTTCAAATTTCTTAATATATATATATATATATATATATATATATATATATATATATATATTGTGTGTGTGTGTTCGAGAATAATCTGTACTAGCAGGACCTATGGATATACCACAGGATTAAAATGTAATCATTACAACGTTACATATGTTTACGTTTACGTAAGAGCTATATTATATGCAAATACTTCAATATGTAAAGAGTGTTATAATCTTCATCTAATTCTCTTTCAGATTTTTTCCATTTTCAGATTCATTGTTATTTTATTAATTTTCAATATTGCTACACAAGTTTTTTTGTTTTTTAATAGCGCGCTTGGATGTAAAAAAAAAAAGCTTTCAAAGCTCGATTTCAAAAATTTTCCCAAATGCTGCAACCGTACCAATTATCATATAAGGTGTGCAGGCATGGACCCTTGCTACAGTTGGAACGGTAATTTTATAGTTTTAAGATATTCTACAAGAGTTTTTTGTTTTTTCACATGCGTCAACACATTATCAAAAACGGTCGATTTGGACGTCATTTTCAAGTGTTTATTTCAAATTTATTTCTTATTTAAAAAAGGCCTGTTTTGAAGGCTTTTTGGCTTGTTTTTGACGCTCGATTTTCAGTATATGAATTTAAGCAAAATTTTTAAAGTTAACCAAAATTTTCAAAGTTGCAAACTATCAGGCATCATTAGACCCGTTGAAGGCTTGCTAAAAATATCAAATTCAATGTTATTTTATTAATTTTCAATATTGCTACACAGGTTTTTTGGTTTTTCATAGCGCGCTTGGATGTTAAAAAAAAAGCTTTCAAAGCTCGATTTCTAAATTTTTCCCTGTAAAGTTTTTAACTGCCAAACTTGGCCAGTTGAAAAAGGGCTTAAAGAACGTCCTGTTATGGAATCATTTGGTGAGCGTATAAGTCCTATCCTGCGTAATTGTAAAGGTCTAGTGATTTAATCCTATGTTCATCGTCAAAGAATGCCTGTGTAATTATGACCAGTAGGGTCGATTAAGTATTGTATCAACCTCAGAGTACTGCCAGTGATTGGCCAAGAGTTAGATCATATGATTCCGGCCTATTCTACAAGTAGGAGCGGGGATCCATCACACACCTTATATCAGAAAAAATCTCAACATTCCCAAATGCTGCAATCCTATCAACTATCAGGTAAGGTGTGCGGGTATGTACCCTTGCTAGAAACAACAGTTGGAACGGTAATTTCATAGTTTTAATGTGTTCTACAAGAGTTTAATGTTTTTTTTTTTTTTAGTTTTTACATGCGTCAAAATATAGTCAAAACCAGGCTAATGTTAGGGTTGGATATTATTCATCAGTACACATTATACAAAAATAATTATAGTAAGTAGTATGACCTGTGGATATACCACAGTATGATAATTTAATTATTACAAAGTTTGAGATGTTTACTTAAGAGCTATTGCTAGATAGTTCCACATGAAAAAGTATGATTAATCTTAATTCCCAACATCAACTGAAACTTACTCTTTCCATCACTTTGTCTTTCGATTGATTAATTTTTTCCTAATTAAAGTATAGTTATGAAGAGATACGTAAAGAATAAAACTTACAACCCTTCGTCGTAACATAGTAATTTATCTTGTAATGCGATTTTCATTGAAGATTCATTAAGAGATTTTTGCTATTATTCATTAACAATAAAAACCAAACAGTAGAAATCAATAATACTAAGTACATATTTATTAAATTTCGATTTTTTAGATATATAAGTATGCAAATTAGCGTGTGTATGCTTTTCCGAAATCTCTGTTTCATGCCGCACGTGGCTCTCTATACTCCCCGCTACCTATTTGTTGATATATATAAACAAACGTGGCAGTATGTAGACATAGTTAACATATTAATAATGTAAGGACAATTTTATTAAATCAAAATTTTCGAAATAAAATAAAAATATAAAATATCATCTATTAGTGGAGGAGGGGATGGTGATGTCAGATAACTAAAGAGAATTGTGACTTAGTAAATATAGTTTCGGTACAGACAGAAAAAACACACAATCTCCATTATAATAAGATAATATATATATATATATATATATATATAATATTATAATTATATATATTATAAAAAAGATATATATGGTCGTTCACGCTATCGCGATACTCAGGTTGTCTGTCATGTGATACTCCATATTATCTAAACCACTAAAATCTGTTGATTATTAAGACAACAAAATGGTGCTTTCTATAGAGTTACTACCCATAACTTATTTGAACAAACAGATAATATTGAGTTTTAGTTAAACCGGAAAGCACTTACGTCTACCCTACTTCCAGCTGCAGACTCTACGGTCTCCCACTTGCACTCCGTAGTGCCTTAGCTCCAGGTCCATCTGACTCGCGGTGGTAGTAACCTTTATTAGCGGTCCATTCTATCGGTTAAATAGAAAAATGAGTTTTTTAAAGAATGTTGTTAAAAAAGGTTTGGGTTCAAAACAGTTTTTGAAACCTAGGAAGAATGAATTATCACAAGATGTCCTTCTCGGGATAATCGAACTCGTACATGAGCACCCTCAAAGGGGTGACCTAATCTTGCCATAAAACATCCAACAACAGCGCGCGACGGCTCTATACTTATCCTAATAAAATAATGAGCCTGAGAGAGCCCTATACTAAGTTAACAGGGAAATACCTGAATATAACTGCGAAAGCTTGCGCTCTTTTGGGCATCTCATAACCCAACAAGGTGTTAACACTGCCATAACAAAAACCAACCAACTTTACAATACTCCCATAGGAAAATCTTATCGAGTAATGGATTGCCTGGGTTTGTCTGTTTGATTCAACTGAAACTATAATTCTATTCAAGTCACCAAGTGTCCCTTTATGTTCCTCTGCGCCTTATTCGTCAGAAATTGTTAGTAAACCTCAATCGCTATACTTATATAAGGAAGTCCTGTTACCATTAATTAAGACCGCTAGGTTGCTCTCTCTTAGACCTCATATGTATTACCAGTCGGCAATTTTATTTATATATACAACAATCAGAGAGGATAGCGGGCATGTTCACAATGTTATTGATGGAAGGCTAATTGATATTGATCTGCATAAATTTGTGATTTTAATAAATAATATGCTTATTATTATGATTTCTAATTATTTGGTTTTATCTTATTGAAGCGCATATGAGTGCGAGAGAGCAGCGTCACCGGGGATAAATCTTTAAAATGCACAGGAGTTCCATTCACACATAGCGAAAAATATTGTAGAATGTTATTCTTACTTCGCTATTTTAACTGGAAATAGTCTTAAGCATTGAGAAAATTACCCAATGACCAACGGAGTACATGGAAAATGATGAAGAGTTAGTTTCCAAAGTTGTTCTTATTTTCGATTATACCCCCACTCTGTTTCCAAAATATTATTTATCTGATGCTTTATTCAGTTCATTAGGCCTTGTTCAATTTAATATGATAAAAATTCATGATTAAAAACCTTAAAATCTTCACCCCGGAGGGTTGAATATTTTCCTAGTAGAAATTTAAAGAAAGTCTGGATTTGGCATTAAATAACCATCAAAAGTTGACATCCATAAAATCCAACCAACAACTAACCAGCCATCATACTGCTGGTCATTTTTAAGCGGAATTTCTATTTAATGGAAAGTGTGGGTTCATGCCTTCATAAGAGTAGGTTAGAACTAATTGAAACGCAAAAAACCACGTCCAAATCCGAACCTTCGACTATATGACTGCATTTCCTTTTCGACTATTAACCGTTACGTTTTGAGCGCGTTGTGGTACAGAAAATTCTTAAATAAAGTTTTGAAACCAACTGGCACTGACATCATCAAATAAGTCGTTGTTGCGATCTGACGGTACAATCACCTTTAGCCTCAACATGTCAGTGCCAAATGGGCTGATCCAACTGGTCAATTGAGACGCCCTTTGTACGTTGCATAGGCGAATGTCATGTTTGTTCTTACATTTTATCGTAGGTGCGCTACGTGACACATGTCCCCCTTCAAATAAAAATAAACACGATGCCTTATAAAATATCTGAAGAGGGGGGAGATGAGCAGAGTCAATTAGAAAAATAGATAGGAACAGAATTGAGATAGATAGAATAGGTATATAATATAATAAAAGATATATTATATATATATATATAATATGCTAATGTATAAGTAGTAGCGTACCGGTGGGTATGAGTACGATCATGGAAGCGCACAGATCCAGAGGTTAAGACTGAGAAAAACAAATACAAAGTCTTCAATACAATGTGAGCAAATAATTATTTAAACAATCGGAAGGGAGTACCTACCGAGTTTGCATCGATGATTTCTTCAGGGTTACATTCAGTTAAATTAATCGAGTTTTCCGATTATTCTTAGTTGTATTAATTACATGCCCGTTGAATGGATTTATTAAGTATCAATCCCATCCAACCGGCATGTATTTATACCATCTAAGATTAATCGAAAAACTCGATTATTTAACTGTTGTAACCCTGAAGAAATTCAATCGGATGAAAACTCGAGTAGGTTTACTGCCTTCCATTGTAATATATATATATATATATATATATATATATATATATATATAGAGAGAGAGACAGCATGAGAGAACGTGAGAGAGCAGTGCACGACATATAATAGTTAGTAGATTAAATAATAGATAGGTAACAGGTAAGATATTACACTTACCTATCTCATATTTATGTTGGTATATATGGCAATTAAGATGAGAAATTATTCCACAGTAGTGCCGAAAAATGTTAAAACAAACATGATGTTATGATGATGGAAATTATAGTCGATGTTCAAATTTGTGGTTTACAATGGAAACCTTCTTCAGACTAAATATTAAGAGAAACAAGGATTTATGCGGAAAAAGATGAGCATGTTTTGGTATGCGTTGAATTCACACTATAACGCCACTCAACAACGGTAACGAACCCTTTTTTCTGCCATATTTTCCAAATTCAACAACATACAAAACATTCTTTTCATCAACATAACAATCCTTGTTTCTTCAAAATAATTTCACCCAGTCTGAAGAAGGTTTCCATTGTTTAAACCGATATGTTCGAACACGACTATAAATTCATCCATCAAACATTCCCGTGTTTGTTTCTACATTTTCCATATATATATATATATATATATATATATATAATAACACTATATAATCATTACTTATGCTCAGCAATTTTAAACTATATATATAGATATATTATATATATATATATATATTATATGCTAATGTATAAAGTAGTAGCTACCGGTGGTATGAGACATCATTGGAAGCGCACAGTATCCAGAGGTTAAGATTGAGAAAAAAACAAATACAAAGTGCTCAATACAATGTAGAGCAAAAAATTATTTTAACAATGAAAGGAGTAACCTACTCAAGTTCACGATGATCTTCAGGTTACATCAGTTTAAATTAATCGAGTTTTCGATTAAATCTTAGTTGGATAATACATGCCCTGGAAGGGGTGTATTAAGTATAAATCCATTCCCAACTAAGCATGTAATCGAAAAACCGATAATTTAACTTGATGTAACCTGAAGAATCAATCGATTGAAACTCGAGTAGGTACTCCTTTCCATTGTAATATATATAATATTATATATTATATATATATATTATAGAGAGAGAGAGAGCAGAAGAAGAGAGAGACGAGGCAGACATAATAGTTAGATACATAAATGGATGGATAGATAGGAACAGGCTAAGATTAATAAATATATATATTTATCATATTATATATATATATATATATATAGATGGAAGTAAGATGAGGAAAATTATTCCGACAGTATGGCGGAAAAATGTAGAAACCAAACATGGATGGATGGAAATTTACAGTCGATGTTGAACATTCAGTTTACAATGGAAACCTTCTTCAGGACTGAAATTATTTAAGAAGAAAAAACAAGGATTTATGGGGATAAAAGATGATTGCATGTTTTGTATGCGTGAATTCAACTAATACGCCACTCAACAAACGGGATAACAACCTTTTTCTGCATATTTTCCAAATTCAACACATACAAAAACATCTTTCATCAACATAAAATCCTTGTTTCTTCTAAAATAATTCACAGTTCCTGAAGAAGGTTCCATTGTTTAACCCGAATATGTTCGAACATCGACTATAAATTTCCATTCATTATAACATCCCGTGTTTGGTTCACTTTTCTCCACACACACACCACATATATATATAATAATATATATATATATATATATATATATAATAGATATATAATTGTAAAAATATAAACTTATTATCAACAATGAAACTATATATATATATGATATATAGGTATATATATACTATATATATATATATAATATATATATATATTAAAAAGGAATGACTTACTGGGGAAAGTATTGGGCTGCCCTGCAATTTTTATAGTTAAAAACTTACACTACGTTATTTCTGTACAACACAACACCACACCACCACACACACACTATTGTTTAAAAAAAATTTCGTACCTGTGATGCTTTAGTAGGAAACCATGAGTTGTAATTATTGGTCACAAGAAATGAATTAAAAGCTAAAGCTTTTATCTAATTATATATATATATGAGAGTAAAAAACAAAACAATTTGTTTGAGATGGCGATACCCGCCAATTTTGGCGAGAAATATTGCTAATTGAAGTCATACCTAATTTGAAAATTAATAAGTTGATAATTAATGAATTAGGCGAATCTATCTGTTCAAATATAAAGGGGCGTAAACAAATCGAAGAAAAAAGTCGATCCTGTTATGTACATTTCAGCATTATTAGCCTCATCATTCATATATATATACTATTATATATATATAATATATATATAGTATATATATATATATGTTATACTTACGCAGCATTTTTTCTTTTGGACATGTTCTGTTAAACGCGCACAGACAATTCAATCGTGAGGATTTTTTTATGGTTCTTTCAATGTTTCTAGCCGATCTTTTTTCGTGTTTGGTGGAGAAGTTGTCATAGTCCACCAAGAAGTCCTTGGTTTTTTTTCGAGCGCTTTCGGCTGGTTTATCAGCCATCCATCAGGTGGAAAATATCATTAAAAACCTATAACCGGCAAAACTTACTTCTTCTTCAGGACGAATATTTTTTTTCTGAACTTAAAAACTTAGCAAAACTTCATCAAACAACGAATTCCCCCAACCATTTATGTCGATGAACAAATCCGACAAACACTTCGATAACAATAACTTATAATATAACCACAACGAAACCAATAGCAGACATAATAGCTCCTTCAAAAAATATATTACTATTGTAATCAAATGCATAAAAAACTACAAAACTTGATGAAAATCATTCCTAAAAATTAGATTTCGAAATAATGTTGCCTCCATGAATACTAACCAAATTAAACTTATTCATCTAATTATAAAAAATTCAAAACGCGAACCTTGTCACTTTCAATAATTCATCTCCAAAACACTCGTCTAAATGAGACAATGTGTATATGATTTACATGTCCATAGAGATTGTTTCTCCAAATATCAGCAATACTATATTGGCCAACGACCGACCACATTATCCCGCCGTTTACAAATGCACTTATCTGACACCAGCTCATTAGTCACACTTAAAGACACATTCATGCCCCCCCCTCAACCTACAGAAAAAATTTTAACAGAAAAACACCACTCACACTCCATAAGAAAAACAAACAAAAACTGCAAATAATGGAAGCACTCTATATCAAATTAGAAAAACCCTACCTCAAACAAAAATAAACTTTCAAACCCAGTAAACAAAAACTACCTTATCCCACTAGGCCATGTTCAAACGTTGTACAAATTAAACCAATAAGAGGGGACAATTAGTCGAATAACGTTGATAATTCCAGAACTTATTGGTTCGAACATGAATCCTAATACTGGACTTTGCCTATTCGAACTCGCTTACTACGAAGTCGAGTCCAAAGCAGGTTTAGCCACTACGTCATGAGAACTCACCTTCCCCCCACGGGGCGGGGGAGTACAAAACAAATAAAACGTTTTCGAATATGAAATTAACTTCCTTGACCTGCCTCTTTTGTTATAAGCCCAAGAAATTTATTTCTCATTACGGCCAGTAAAAATCGCTTCGCATAAATGGCCAACGGGGTTTTTCAAACGAGAATTTCATTTAACAACGTTATTTAGCGAGATGATCGTTTTTTCTTTGTTGGGAACGAGTTTGAGAAAAACCGAACGAGGGGAGGAGGAAACGGAACCCAACGATCTTCTGGCGATTCGTTCGGGCTCGGGCTGAGTGGGGATGCAATCTGATTGCTCAAAAGACAATATCAGAAATAACGAGGTATAATTTTCAAATCTTTAACAAAAAATTTTTAAAAAAAAAACAGTAAATGATGTTCTTAGGATAAAAGTTGAGATTATGATTTGAGCTCCATTAATGAATAAATTGTTGAAAATTAGTTGTATTAGAAAGCAAATTAAGGAAAAAATGCATCCGAAGAATTTTAGTTTAATTCTTAGATATTCTAGAATGAATTCAAAATAAGTTTAAAGAAGCGGATTTTCTTATTATTTAGACCTTCAGGACTTTGTCCTCGTCTTATTGTTATTTCACAAACATTTTAGCCGATGTGCCGCTAGCCTTCTGCAATGTTTTCATGTCTGAATATTTTTAAGATGAGACTTGATAAATTTTTATTATTCTTGATTTTTCGGCTGTCGTGCCTCGTCTTTATTATTATATTGCTTTTAGGCGTCAATCGAAATTCAACAAATGGTTCAACAAATGTATCAGAATTTTATTTTGCTCTTAGATATTTTCTAGAATTAATTGAAGAAGTTGAATAAAGCTGGAAAATTTGTATTATTTAGGCCTCAGGCTGTTGTCCTCGTCCTTTATTGTAATTGCTTTATCGATATGGAGCGCTGGTCTTAATGGTAGAGTCTTAGGGAATGGACTTCGTCGACCCCAAGTCTCAATTCCGGACAAGGCTGTTGCATTTCACATGGCGCTTTAAAGACCATGGGAAATGTATTAATCAAATCTCCCTCCAGCTATGGGTAAGTAAGCACGGCAGATTAGGCTCTTAAACCATGGCTAGGTAACCAGTCAGGAGAAGGAAAAAACTCTGAATTCAAAAACCTGTTAAAAAGTTCCGCCTTAAAGAAATTGACCTGTTGTCCATCCTGCCGTGCGGGGGTGTTGGTATATATATAATATATAGATATATATATATATATATATATATATATATTGTTTTTAAGCGTCAATGAATCAAACAATGCGTTCAACCAATATATATGCTTTTTATTAGCTAGATTTATCTGTCTGTTGTCCTCATCTTTATTGTTATTTACACGTACCATTTTAGCCGATGTGACCTCTAACCTTCTTCCGATGTTTTATGTCTGATATTTTTATGAGACTTGATGAATTTTATTATGCTTGATTTTTTCGGTCTGTGTCCTCATCTTTATTGTTATTTTACACAACGTTGATGTGTCCTCCAGCCTCTTTCAGATGTTTTATCTGAGGGGTTTTTTTTAGATGAGGCATTTATAAATTTTATCATGTTACATTTTTCGGTCATTTGTTTTCATCTTTATTGTTATATTACTACAACGTTCGGCCGAGTGTGCCCTTCTTCAGGTGCTGTTTTTTTTAGATGAGGATGATAAAGTATTATTTAGATTTGGCTGTTGTCTCATCTTATTGTATACACAAATTCGGCCGATTCCCTCCAGCCTTCTATATATATTTCTTGTGATTTTTTTGAGATATGTTTGCTAATTTTATTATTTAGATTTCCGGACTGTTGTCCTCATTTTAATTTTATTGCGCTTTTTCGCAATGAAAATAATGGTTCAACATTGATGTCAGATTTTTCCTGTCTGTGTCCTCATTGTGGGAATATATTTTTATATAAAGTGTGTGCTACAGTTCCCACATGATTTATAGACTAGCGAGGTCACATGGTTTTTGCCCTCGTCAAGCAGCTACCATTAATGGCATGTAACACTACTTAAACACTGATACTGGCCATGCTTCTAGTTAGCACTCATGAGGAGGGGACGACAATAACTCAGGAATCTTTACCAGGAGAACCAAAGGCATTCTTATCAGGAGGATTACCACGGATCCAATTTCCACGGGACAAGCATCTGCTTAAAGCCTACAGGATGGCCCTAAGGTGTAACGTTCATCTTTATTGTACCAGCAAATATATGGCAACCCTCCAGGTGCAAAGTATTTAAAGTTTTTATTATAATAAAATATATATATTAATTAGACAAGGCTGATGAAAATGAATCAACATTGCAGTTAAAGATTTTGGAACAGAGGGGGCATAATTGACAAAAATAGAACAAACTTGAAACTAACTCTTCCATCATTTTTATTACTCCCGTCTTGTCATTGGTAAATTTTTTCGTTAATTTAACTATTTAGTTAAAATGAAAGTTAAAGAATAAAATTACAGATATTTCTTCTTGTTAAGGGATTTCTTTTAAGATTTTATCCCCAGATTTCTTGCTTCATATTCAATAAAATAAAATGCCAATACAATTAGAAAATCTATTAATACAAGCATATATTTATTAAAATCAAATTTTTAAGATCAATATGCAATTAGCCTTCCCATTCACACTGTAAACCGTCTATTTTTTGTATATAAAATATAATTGCATGTTATTAGTATGTAGATATTTAAGTCAACAGTCTTATTGATGTAAAACAACTTTATTAATAATGGAGGTTTAAATAAAAATAAAATCATGGAGAATGTGATGTATATTAACAAACGGAATTGTACTGTATTACTTAATATAGTTCGGTTACAGACAGAAAAAACCCACAATCTCATTATAATAAGATATATACAACATATTATGGCATCTAGCATTCCTCTTGGTGTTTCTGTTAACCCGACAGCCTTAATGGTCGTATTCGGGAGCCTGCACGAAACTTCGAACCAATCCATTGGCGTTGTGGCTGGTTTTTTTATTGCATGTCAACTTCTTGTTGGGGTTATTTTTTTTTGTCAACCTTTTTGTTTATTTCATTCTTTTGGGGGCCATTCTAGATTTCAATTTTAAAACATTTTTTTTCAAATCAATAAAGGGTTCTCCACACTTTTTTGTTCCCCTTTAATTTGTTTTTCTTCTCTTTCTCCAGAAATCCAATTACCGTTCTTTTCAATCCCCCATATTCTCCGTAGAACCATAAAATAATTAATCTACACAATTTCTGTAATCTGAAACTCTCCTTATAGATTGTCACTCAGCATTGTGTCATAGGTAATATCCTTTATATGCTATCTCAACTTTAAATTAACGCAAAATAAAAAATAATTAGAAGAAAAAAAACTTTTTAGAAACTTTTAATTCTACATAAGGAAAATACCTTTTTCCTTCTTTTTATCTATTTAGTTAAATCTTCAGGAAGCACGATACTCCTCTTAATACGTAAATTATTTTAAAAGTGTTTTTATAATTTGCTTGAAGCCATTGTTTTATATTTGGTTTGGTGTTGGTTTTGAAGGCTATCACAATGCAAGTGTAAGAAAAATAAGGTAAACAATGTGTTGTTTTTAAACCTGGATTTTTTAAAAAAATTCTTTAATATTTCGAGATAAAATTATCTCTTCTCAGACTATCTCCAAACTGAAATATTGACTTCCATTTGGTTCTTCTCATGTCTTCAAATTTCTCTTGGCACGCGCGCATGTGAGTGTGTTGTGTGGGGGAGGGGGTGTGTTTATTATGTGTGTTGTTGTGCTTATGTGTGGTAGCCTGTTCAATAGTGTCTGATATATTCCAGGTTTGGGCTCCACCCTCTGTGCATTAAAATGTATGTTTATTTATAGGACCGTCTGGGGGGGTAGGATTCCTCTCTTTTTAAAAAATTATTTTTCTTTAATATTGATTGATTTTATCAATACTAGATAGGGCTTACCAGGCGTCGCCTGGTAGAGTTTTTGTAATTAGTATCCACAGGGTCCATTATTAACTTATCATGAGTGAGATTCCTCGCTGGTTGCCCATAAAATCCCCCACGGAAAATATATAACAATATACTATGAAATTCCATTCAATTGATTTACAATTTTAAAAAATAAAAAAAAAGAAGACTTATAAATGATGCAATTTTAATTCAATCAATCAATATTATATTTCAAAGCGAAAAAATAAAATAAAAACATACAAAAAAAAAAGGTTAAACAAAATACAGCAAATGATTTCTCTTTCTCTACTTACAAATTTTTGAATTTCTAAATATCTTCCCAAATATAAACTCAAATCTTCATTAAGTTAGCCCCGCAGATCCATATTACGAATCATGAGTTGAATTCTCGTGAGATGCCCCATTTAAATCCCTATGTTAAAAAAATAAGACTTTGCATTATCCAGCTACTCTGAACAAAGGAAATGTTAATGTCTACTATATAAAATATTAATGAAAAGAAAATCCAGCTTATATCATTTAAATTTATTTTAATTATCTGCACGGAATATAAATCAATCTCTATTTTTTGCTCAAAAAACCAAACCCTGTGAATTTAATGATATAATTTCCTTTGTCGTTAATGTTTTATTTTCAAAGTTTCCTCCAGACAGGTAGAATTCACACAACTACCCTTATATATGTATAGATTTCTATAATCTTGAAACTCTCTTATAAGATTGTCACAGCATTTGTGCCATTAGTAATATTATTCTACATTCCATAGTAACCAACTATATTATTCCTTTTATAGTTTTGATGAACCAAAAAAAAGCATTCATTTAGTCTACTCTTTAATAAATTGCTTTCTAACATATAAATGTTGTTAAAAACGAATGTCTTAGTCTAATAGTATTTTTGTTAAATGTTTTCATATCTAAATTTGCTTTTCATTTGAAAGACAAATTTGAGATGGTTTATTAATCAAAAAAACATATTATATTTTCTAATAAAAGTATAAAATTAAAATATATAATATATATATAGAATATATATAGTATATATATATAGGTATATATATTGTATATATATATATGATATATATATATGTATATATATATATACATATATAATATTATATAATATGTATATACCTATATGTATCATATATATATTATAATATATATATATTATATTATATTAATATATATATATATATATATATATATATATAAGTAAAGAAATAACAAAGACTTAGAGATTTAGCATTTTAGATTATTTGTGGCAGAGTGAAATGCCAACATAAATTTATTTCCTTTTTTTTTTTTGCAACATCAAGGATTACAAATTTGAATTCATATCACAGGACTATAAAATTCTAAAAAAAAATTTAAAAAAATTATATAAAGAAAAACTGTTTTTCAAAAACGCCTTTAAGTAATAAAAAATTTATCATTCGCATCTGATGAGTCGGGAGATTAGGACACTTTGTCTAACTCCCTGAAATAGACTATAACGCTTAAATCTCTAAGTCTTTTTTATTCTTTACTTATATATTTGCCTCTGGACTCATAACATTAAGAGCCACACCCCATTGAGCTCTCAAACTGCGACTTGGTTTTGAATATATATATATATAATATTATATATATAATATATATAGTATATATATATTACCAACCCATCCACCACCAGCCCAGAATGCGACACAAGGTCTATATTCTTAAGCGGAGTTTAACAGGTTTTGAATTAAGAGTTTCCTTCTCCTTGTAGACAGGTTACCTAGCCAGGATTAAAGAGCAAAGTCTACCCTGCTATTTACCCCATAGCTGGAGGAGAATTGGATTCATACTTTTCCAAGGGTATTAGCGCCATATGTGAAATGTAAGATAGCCTTCCAAGATGTGCTTGAACTCGGTCGACAAGATCCATTTCTACGACTCTAACCATTACACCAGCATACCTCCAATATATAAAGATATATATACTCATCAGATATTACCGACAAAAAGCATACGTGGGTCCCATTACACACACACATATGCATTATTTATAATTTTATTGAAAATAACAAAAGTTCCACTTTTTTAAAGAATGGTCTGCTTTAAGTCATTTGATGAAAAATACCTATAATAAGGATGATGATGGTGGCGCCTGGTCTAATGGTGAGAGTCCTTGGAAATGGACTAGTCAACCGAGTTCAATCAAGACGAAGCCGTTAGCATTTCACATGGTCTAATACCCTTGGGAAAGTATGAACCATTCTCCCTCCACTATGGTGTAAAATAGAGCGGCTAGACTTGCTCTTTAATCCTGGCAGGTTAACCTGTCTAGGAAGAAGAAAACTCTATAATTCAAACCTGTTAAACTCGCTTAAGAAATAGACTTGTGTCGCCATTTCTTGCTATGTGTGGATGGGTTGGTAAATATATATATATATATATATATATTATATATATATATATATATAGATATCAAACCAAGTCGCGTTTGAGAGCTCAAATGTTGCTCTTAAATGTAGAGTTCACAGACAGCAAAATATAAGTAAAGAAATAACAAAAGACGTTAGAGATTTAGCGTTATAGTCTATTTCAGGGAGCTTAGACAAAGTGTCTAAATCTCCCGACTCATCAGATGCGAATGATGAATTTTTTATTACTTTAAGGCGTTTGAAAACAGATTTTTAATTATATAGTTTTTAAATTTTTTTAGAATTTTATATTCCTGTATATGAATTCAAATTGTAATCCTTGATGTGCAAAAAAAAAAAGAAAATAAAATTTATGTTGCAGTTTCATTCTCCACAAATAATTCTAAATGCTAAATCTCTAAGTCTTTTGTTATTTCTTTACTTATATATATATATATTATATATATTATAGAGTATATATATATTTATACATAATATATAATATACATATATATATATTACATATATGTATTATCATATATATATACATATATATATATGTATTATATATAAACATATATATATATACATTATATTATATACATTATATATACATATATATATAACATATATATATTATATATATATATATATATATATATTTAGTATTTATACTTTTTATAGAAAATTAATATTTTTATTGATTAACACTAAACCATCTCAATTTGTCTCTCAAATGAAAGCAAATTTAGAATTAAAACAATTTAACCAAAAAATTTACTATTAACTAGACTTCGTTTTTTTAAAATTTATATGTTCAAAAAAGCAATTATTAAAGAGTAGACTAAATTGAATATGCTTTTTTTTTTCATCAAAAAACCTAATAAAAAGGAATAATATTAGTTGTTTACTATGAATGTAAGAATATATTACTAATGCCACAAATGCTGGCTGATCAATCTCTATAAGAGAGTTTTCAGATATAATAGAAATCTAACAATATACTAAAGGGTTAGTTGTGTGAATCTACATTGTCTGGAGAAACTCTTGAAAATTAAAACACATAAACCGACAAAGTAATATATATACACATATAAATATCACCAGGGTTGGTGTTTGAGCCAAAAATAATAGGAGATTTGATTTAATCGTTGGAAGATAATTAAAAATAAATTTAAATGATAACAGCCTGGATTTTCTTTCATTTAATATTTTATATAGTAGACATTAGAAACATTTCTTTTCAGAGTAGCTGGATCAATGCAAAGTCTATTTTTACATAGGATTTAAATTGGGGCATTCTCACGAGAATTCAACTCATGATCCGAGTAATAATGGATTCTGCGGACTAACTTATGAAGATTTGAGTATATTTGGGAAGATATTAGAAATTCAAATTTTAAAGTAAGGAGAAACGAGAAAGTCAGTTGCATGTTATTTGTTTACCTTTTTTTTTGTATGGTTTTTATTTTATTTTTTCGCTTTGAAATATAATATGATTGATGAATTAATTGCATCATTTATATCTTTTCTTTTTTAAATTGTAAATCATTGAATGAAATTTCATAGTATATTGTTATATATTTTGTGGGATTTTATATGGGGCAACCAGCGAGGATCCTCACTCATGATAAGTAATAATGCGAACTGTTTATACTAACTTTAAAAAAAAAACCCTTTACCAGGCGACGCTGGTAGCCCACATCTAGTATTGGAATTAAAATCAAAATCCAATTATTAAAGAAAAATAATTTTTAAAAAAAGAGGACCAGGACGGGTCCTAAATAAATTAAACATACATTTAATGCACAGAGGGTGAGCCCAAACCTTGGAATAATAATCAGACACTATTGACACAGGCATTAACACACATAGCACCACAAACACACATAATAAAACAACCCCCCCCCCCCACACACACACCACTCACATGCGCGCGTGCAGAGATTTGAGACATGAGACAACCCAAATGGACAGTCACTACAACATTTTCAGTTTGCGAGATATTCTGCGGAAGAGAATTTTTATCTCGAAAATTAAGAATTATTTTTAAAAATCCCAGGTTTAAAAAACAACACCATGTTACCTTATTTTTCTTTACCTGCATATGGATAGCCTTTCAAAACCAACCACCAAAAACCAATATAACACAATGCTTCAAGCAAAATTAATAAAACACTTTTTAAAAATTAATTTACGTATTAAGAGGAGTATCGTCGCTTCCGAAGATTTAACCTAAATAGATTAAACAAGAGGAAAAAAGGGTATTTTCTTAGTAGAATTAAAGTTTCTAAAAAGTTTTTTCTTCTTCTAATTATTTTTTAATTGTTCGTTATTAAAGTTGAGAAGCATATAAGATATACCCAATGACACCAACATGACGAGACCCCCAATCGTTATAAGAGAGTTTCAGAATTACCAGGAAACATTTGTGTAGATTAATTATTTATGGGTCTACGGAGAAATTATGTAGGACTTTGAAAAGGAAAACGTTTAATTGTAATTTTCTGGAAGAAAAGAGAAAGAAATAACAAATAAAGAACAAAAAAGTGTGGAAGAGAAACCCTTATTGATTTGTTGAAAAAAAATTTTTTTTAAAATGAATTTAGGAAATGGAACCCCACAAGAATTGAATAAAACAAAAAGTTCGACAAAAAATAACCAACAAGAGTTTGACATGCAATTAAAAACAAACAGCCAACCAACCCAAGGATTTGTTCCGAATTTCGTGAAGGCTTCCCGAAACGACATTAAGGCTGTCGGTTCCAACAAGAAACACCAGAATGCTTAAGATGCCTATATGTTGTATTATATCTTATTATATGGAGATGTGGGTTGTTTCTGTCTGTAACCCGAACTTTATTAGTATACAAGTCCACAATGCCAGTTTTGTTATATATCATCACATTTCTCCATGATTTATTTTTTATTTAAACCTCAATTATTAATAAAATTGTTTTACATCATTAAGGACTTTGACTATATACTAACATAGCTAATAACATGCAATTATTTATATACAACAAAAAATAGCGGTTTAACAGTGTGAAATTGGGAAGGCTAATTTGCAATGATCTTAAAAAATTTGATTTTAATAAATAGATGCTTAGTATTTTAGATTCTAATTAGTTTTGGTTTATCTTATTGAATATTGAAGCAAAAAATCTCGGGGATAAACTTAAAAGAAATCCCTTAACAAGAAGAAATCTGTAATTTTATTCTTATACTTCCTATTTTAACCTTTAAAATAGTTAAATTAAGAAAATTTACCAATGAAAGACGGCTAGTAATTGAAAAAAATGATGGAAGGAGTTAGTTTAAAAGTGTTTATTTTCAATTTATAGCCCCCTCTGTTCCAAATCTTATTACCTGATTTTTATTCATTTTCCGATCAGCCTTTCTAATTATTATAATTTTATTTAATAAAAACTTAAAATACTTGCACCGGAGGGTGCAATATTTGCTGGTAACAAATAAAGATGAACCGTTACAAACACTGATGCGCTTTAATAGGCAGAGAGTGCTTGTCCAGGTGGAATTGGTATCCGTGGTAATCTCTGATAAAGAATCCTTTGGTTCTCCTGGTTTAAAGAATCCTGAGTATTGTAAAGTCCCTTCCTCAAATGGAGTGCTACTAGACTTATGGCCAGTATCCAGTGTTTAAGTTAGGTATCAGCAGGATGCTTATGGTAGCTGATTGACGAGGAATAAAACCATGTACCTCGGCTAGTCTTATAAGATCCATTGTGGAAACTGTACACACCTTATATAAAAAATATATTCCCCCACAATCTGAGGACAACAGACAGAAAAAATCTGAACAAATACAATGTTGAACCATTGATTTCATTTGCCGCAAAAAGCAATACAAAATAAAAATGAGGACTAACAGTCCGAAAATCTAAATAATAAAAATTTTTTTAAGCACAAACATTCATCTCAAAAAATCAGACAAGAAATATATGAAGAAGGCTGAGGCACATTCGGCGAAATTATTGTTAGAACCAATAACGATGAGGACAACAGCCCCAAAATTCTAAATAATACATCTTATCAATCCTCATCCCCTAAAAAAACAACACCTGAAGAGGCACCATCGGCCGACGACAACGTTGTTACTGTAATATAACAATAAAGATGAAACAAATGAACCGAAAAATGTAAATGCATTAAAATTTTATCAATCGCTCATCTAAAAAATCAGATTGCAAAACATTCTGCAAGAAGCTGGAGGAACATCAACGTTGTGTCTAAATAACCCATAAAAAGATGAGGACAACAGACCCGAAAAATCCAAGATATAAAATGCAATCAAAGTTTCTCCATAAAAATATCAGACATAAAACATCGGAAAAGAAGTTAGAGGTCACCATCGGCTAAAATGTCGTGTAAATAACAATAAAGATGAGGACAACAGACAGATAAATCTAGCTAATACAAAGCTATATATTGTTGGAAACCATTGGTTTATTTCATTACGCTAAAAAACCAATATAATTATATATATATATATATATAATATATATACTATATATAATAGATACCCAACACCCCCGCACGGCAGATGCGACACAAGGGTCAATTCTTAAGACGGACTTTAACAGGTTTTGAATTCAGAGTTTCCTTCTCCAGACTGGTTACCTAGCCTACTTGTTAAGAGGGCCTTAATCTGCCGTTGCGCTAATGTTACCCATAGCTGGAGCTGGAGAATCTTGATTACCGAACTACTCTTCCACATGGGGATCTGCGCCATTTTGAAATGCAAACAGCCTTGTCCAGGAAATTGGAACTTGGAGTCGACTGAGGGTCCATTCCCTAGACTCTATCCATTAGAACCACGTCCCTCCATGTCCACCATAAAAGCAATATAACAATAAAGACGAGGACAAACAGCCTGAAAGGCCTAAATAATACAAATTCAGGCTTTAGTTCTAAACTCTTCTTCGAATTAATTCCTTGAGAAATTAATCTAAGGTGAGACTATACATAAATATTCGATGAACAATACTTGCTTCGAACCCATCTTGTGATTTGTCAATTGACGCTAAAAGGCAATAATAATAAAGACGAGGACGACAGACCGAAAAATCAAGATAATAAAAATTTATTCAAGTCTCATCTAAAAATTCAGACATGAAAACATCTGAAAGAAGTGCTAGAGAGCGCACATCCGGCTAAATGGTGTACAATAAACAATTAAAACGAGGACAACAGTTCTTGAAAGTCTAACTAATAGAATTCCACTTTCTTTTAAACTTATTTGAATTCATTTCTAGATAATTAATCTAATTATTAAAACAAAAATTCTATCGGATGCATATTTTCCTTAATGTTAGTTCTATAACAACCAATTATTCAAACAATTATCTCCATTAATGGAGCTCAATCATAATCCTCAACTTTTGATACTCCTAAACAATTTTTTACTGTTTTATGTTTAAATTGTTTTGTAACAATTTGAATAATTAACCCTCCGTTAGTTTCTAGAATTTGTCGTTGTTGAGCATCAAGAATTGCATACCCCTCACTTCCACCCGAGCCCTACGCAACAGAATCGCAGATACATCGTTTTGTTCCGTTTCCTCCCTCCCACTTCCGTTCGGTATTTCTTCAAACTCGTTCCCACAAAGAATAACGATGCATTCTCGCTAAATAACTTGTATAAAGTGACCAATCTGTCGTTTGGAAAACCATCGTTGCCATCTTTCAAGCGAAGCGATAAGATTTAACTGGCCGTAATGAGAAAATAATCTTCCTTGAGGCCTTATAACAAAAGAGGCCGTTCGAAGGAATGTATTTCATATCGAACCACGTTTAATTGTTCTGTTACCTCCCCCGCACACCCATGTGGGTGGAAGGTGAGTTTCTCATGACGTATAGTGGGCAACCGTTGGACTACGACTGCAGTATAGTAAGCCAAGTTCGCTTATAGTCAGTCGCAGCTATTAGGTTATGTCTCGAACAATAAGTTCTCAGGTATATATCCAACGTTATTCGGACTATTGTCCTCCCATACTTTATTGTATTTTGTACAACGCTTAGGACACCATGCCTAGCTACATAACGGTAGTTTGGTTTACGTTTTTAAAGTTTACTTTTTTTAATGGAGTTTTTTTAATTTGCAGTATAGAGTGCTCCGAATTATTCGCAGTTTTGTTTACTGTGTTTTATTCTATGGCAGTGTGGGTGATGTTTTCTGTATAAAATTTTTCTGTCAGTTGAGAGGGGCATATGAAGGTCTTTAAGTTGTTGACTAATGAGCTCAGCCTGGTGTGCAGATAAAGTTGCATATGTTAAACGGCGGATAATTGTGGGTCGCTAACCGATATCCTGCAATTGCACGGCCAATATATGTATATCATGATATTGGGAACCACAACTGCCTTAGGACATGTAAACGCTCATATACAACATTGACGTCTCATGTTAACGACGCGTTTTGGTGGACAGAATGAAGTACGTTAAACAGTGACAAGGGTTCGCGGTGTTGAATTTTTTATAATAGATGAATATTTTTAATTTGCGTGTTAAGTATCAATGAGGCAACATTTATTTCGAATTAACTTTTTTTAGGATGATTTCATTAAGTTTTGTATGTTTTTTATGCATTGATTTGAACAATCAGTATAATTGGAAGGACCGTATTATGCTCTGCTATGGTTCGTTGTTGTTAATTATATAAGGTTAATGATTCAATGAGTCGTTGTCGGGATTTTTTCATCGACCATAAAGTTGTGGGAATCTCGTTTGTCTGTATAAGTGTTTTGCTTAAGTCTTTTAAGTCAGAAAAAAAACTATAGTGTCTCTGAGAAGAAGTAAGTTTTAGCCCCGGTTTATTTAGGTTTTTACATGATATTTCCCCATCCTGATGATGGCTCTGGTGATAAAACCAGCCGAAAGCGCTCTGAAATAAAAAACAAGGATTTGTGGACTATTTACAAACTTCTCCACCCCAAACACGAAAAACGATCGCTAGAATAAATTTAGAACCATATAGAAAACCCTTCAGACTTGAATTGTCTGTGGCGTTTTAACAGAACATGTCTAAAAACAAAACTGCTGCCGAAGTATACTAAGTATATATAATAATTATATATATATATATATTATCACTATTATATACTAATATATATGCTGATGAAGCATAATATGCTGAAATGTCACATACAGAGATCCGAGCTTTTGTATTTTTTGATTGTTCCCTTATATTTGCAACAGATATATTCGCCTACATCATTATTATCAACTTATATTAATTTTCACACATATTAGGTCATGACTTCAACTTAAGCAGCATTATTCTCCCAAAACTTGCGCGGCTATCGCCATCTCAAACAAATTGTTGTTTACTCTCATAATACTATATATATAAATAAAAGCTTTAGCTTCTTCTTCATTACTTGGACAATATTACAACCAATGGTTTTCACGCTTAAAGCACTTCTATCAGGGTAAACCGAAATTAGGTGTTTTATATCAATAGTTGGAGCACTATTATCTTGTGTGCTGTGTGCTTGTGGTGTGTGTACAACATAACCTAGTGTAGTTTAACTATAAAAATCGGTGCAGGACCAGCCCAATAGCTTTCCCGGTAAGCATTCCTTTCAATTATAATTAGTTAATTAATAATAACGTATATCATTATATAATATACTATATATATATATAGCTTTCAAATGTTATCAATAAAGTATTATATTTTAATTTATTTTAAATTATACATATCTGCATATATAATAATAGTAGTATATATATATATATATATATATGTGTGTGTGTCTGTGGAGAAAATGGTTAGAACAAACACGGGATTGTTATAATGGAATGGAAAATTTATAGTCGATGTTCGAACATATCGGTTTAGAATGCAATGGAAACCTTCTTACAGCGACGTACATTATTTTAGGAAGAACAAGATTTATGTTGATGAAAGATGTTCTCGTAATGTGTTGAATTTGGAAACATATGCTCAGAAAAAAGGATCGTACCCGTTATTTGTTGAGTGGCGATATTCATGTTGAGCTCAACGCATACAAACACACATCATCATCTTTATCCCCAAAATCCTTGTTTCTTCTTAAATAATTATACAGTCCTGAAGAAGTTTCCATTTCGTAACCACTGAAATGTTCAAACAATCGACTGTAAATTTCCCATCCATCCCATGTTAATGTTTCTACATTTTTCCGCATTACTGTCGGAATAACTTTCTCATCTTACTTCACATAGTATATTGATATATATATAATATATATATATATATATATATATATAAATCTTAGCCTGTGTCCTATCGTATCCATCCATTTATGTATCTAACTATTTGTATGGTCTGCCCTGCTCTCTACTCCTCTCTGTTCTCCTGTCTCTCTTCTCGTATATATTATATATACTATATATATATACTATATATACTTAACACAATGCGAAAGGAGCCTAACCTACTCAAGTTTCATCATTATTTCTTCAGTTTACATCATGTCAAATTAACTCGAGTTTTTCTCTCAATCCTTAGTTTGCAATGGATTTTACTTAATAAATTCCCGATTCCCAACGGCATGTATTTCTGATACCAACTTTAAAGATTAATCCGAAAACTCGATTAATTTAAAACTGATTGTAACCCGCTGCAAGAATCAATCGATGAAAGATTTGAGGTACGGATTTATCCTTCCATTGTTTAAAATGATTTTTTTGCTTCTACAGTTGTACCTGGCTACTTTGTATTTGTTTTTTCCAATCACTAACCTGCTGATGACTGTGCGCTCTCAATGATCTGCGTATCTCCCACCTAAGCTCACACTTTCATTAGTATAGTTATACATATTCTACGTTCATCTGACTGGATACTTATCCACGAAATTCTAGCAATAAGTACTATATATATATATGCGGGGATGATACTCCTTTAATTTAGTATATCATACTATATATATATATTTGGAAATTACAAGATAAACTGTGCTAGCATGATAAATATAGTGATTGAAATACATCGTTACATATACGTGTCGCGGACGTGGTAATACTTATATTATATATAATTCATATATATATAGTATGTTCAAAGTAGCACGAACAAACAGGGATTGTTTCATGTACTGTCGATGAATCTTCATGTCGGTCTCGACAAGATATTAACATGTGAATTCTCAGACTGATTTAGAAGAACAGGATTTATTTGATGTACGCAGAGATTTGTTCCTGACTAGGCGTCTTCCTTGTTCACTGCGAATCAGATACAAGTCTACAGTGATTGCTATCGAGTTTGGGAATTCCATAGTTGTTCGCGACACCCATACACATAAAACATGCATCATCTTTTAGTCCCCATAAATCCTCTGTGTTCTTCTTAATAATAATTATACAGTCCTAAGAAGGTTCCAATTTGCTTAAACCACGATATAAATTGCAAACTCGTACTATAAACTTTCATCCATCATAAACATGCCCATCGTTTGTTTCTACATTTTCCACCATAGCTGTCGTGAATATTCCTCATCTATACTTCCATCATATATAATAATATATATACTAATCTTAGCCTGTTCCGTATTCTATCATCCATTTATCCTTATCCTAACCCTATTTTAGTCGCCCTGCTCTTCCTCTCTCTCGTTCTCTCTCTCTTCTATATTGCATATATCATATATACTATTACTATAGTATTATATATATATTAATCAATGTGAAAAGTAGCTAACCTACTCGAGTTTCATCGATCTGATTCTTTCAGGGTACATCCAGTTTAAATTATAATCCGAGTTGTTCGATAATCTTAGATGGCTAGATAACTTACATGCCCGCTTGGAAGGGATTTATACTTAATTAGAATACCCATTTCCAACGGGCATTATTATTACCAACTAAGATTATATTCAAAAACTCGATTAATTTACACTGACTGTAACCCTGAAAAATCAATCGATGAAACCTCGAGGTGAGTCTACTCCTTCATTGTTAAATAATTATTTGCTCTTTACATTGTATTGGCACTTTTGTATTGTTTTTTCTCAGGTCTTAACCTCTGATACTGTGCCGCTCGCAATTCGACGTATCTCATACCCCACCGGTAAAGCTAACTACTTTATACATTAGCACTATATATATACTATTATATTGATAGTACCTATAATAGACCTATAATATATATACCTATCTTATCTATCCTCATTCTGTCCTATCTAATTTTCTAATTACTCTGGCTCATCTCCCCCCTCTTCAATATTTTTATAATGTTTTTATTTTCTTATTTGAAGGCCCAATGTGTCACCGTACCGCACCTAAGATAACATGTAAGACAAGCTAAAACTTCGCCTATGCAACCTACAGAGGCGTCCTCCCAATTGACCAGATTATCAGCATTGCACTGACATTGTTTAAGGCTAACGTGATTGTCATCCGTCAGATTCGACAACATACCGACTTATTTGATGATGTCAGTGCCAAGTTGGGTTTCTCCAAACTATTTAGATTTTCTGTACCACAACGCGCTCAAAACGTAACGTTATAGTCCGAAGGAACATGAAGTCATTATATCCGATTCCGTAATCTGGCGACTCGGTTTTTCGTGCGTTTTCAATTTAGTTCTAATACTCTATGGAACAGGCTATGAACCCACACTTTCTTACATAGAAACTTCCGCGTTGATAAAAAATCGATCACACAGTATGATTTTGGGCGTAGCTGGATTGTTGTGATTGGTTAACTTTCATCGAGCAATGTCAACCTTTGCATGGTTATTTAATGGCCAAAATCCAGACTGTTCCTTTATTTCTACTAGGTAAATATTCATCCCGTCGCGGGTGCACTGTATTAAGTTTTAGCATAATTTTTATTCATATTAAATATTAGAAAGGCTAATGGAAAATCGAATAGAATGCAGTATAAAAAATTTGAGGAACAGAGGGGGTCATAAACCGAAAAATAGCAACAACTTTGAACACTAACTCTTCCATCATCTTTCAATTACTCCCCGTCTTTCATTTGGTAAATCTTCCTAATTTATTTTTTCTATTTTAGTTTAAACATAGGAACGTATAGAAAGAAAGATAATATTACAATATTTTTCTGTTAATGGATTTCTTTTAAGATTATCCCCCGAGAATTTTCGGCCCATTATTCCAATAAGTACAACCAAATATTAGAAATCAATATAATAAGCATATATTATTAAATCAAATGTTATCAGATCAATATTGGCCAAGATATAGTCCTCTCCCCGATTTCACACAGTAATCCGCTATTTGCTTTGTTATTAATAACTTAAAATCTGCGCATGGCTCCTCGTATTCACTATACATTCCTGTAATAATGTATAAACGACTATTCCTTTATTAAAATTGATGCCGTTTTCACAATAACAAACCTCTCATCACATGCCTCGAGCAATAGGAGTGTAAGAAACCAAAGGGAATTGTGACTTTGACACTGAAATTATAGTTCTGCATTACACAAACCAATACAACCCACAATTCTTCCGCATTATCATAAGATTTCCTTATCGGGACAGTTATTAGTCAAAGTTTGGTTGGTATTTACTCTAGGCATGTTACCCTTGTTGTGGGTTAGTAAACTTGCCCAACAGCCAAGCTTTTTTATTTTCTATTTTATCTCTGCCGTGTCTATTTTATGAAGTTGCTTGTTTGTTGGTATTTATGGGCATATGCAACCCCTTATTGGCGTTATTTTCATAGTCACGAGACAGTCCTTGTTATTATTCATTTCTATCATGTATTTCAAAAAAATGGTATTTTAACCCAACCTACTTTTTAACACTATTCTTTAAAACTCCACTTTTCTATTAACCTATATATGCCCTAACCAGGTGACCTATCCACCCGGACGTCAGCACTGTACCTCGGGATAAAGTGCGAAGCCCATGAAGGCGGAACATTCCAGCGACATAGGCTAGGAACTCAATGCTTCCGTTTAACTAAACTCATATTACTCTGTTTGTCAAATATATGCCCGGTAGTACCTCATATAGAAAGCAACCATTTTGTTTATAAATCACAATTTTGGTTTAATATCTTATATATATATTATATATATATATCTTTTATAAATAATATATATATATATATATATTATTATATATATATATATATATATATATCTTATATAATGGAGATTGTGTGTTTCTGTCTGTAACCGAAACTATATTCCTACTCAATCACACATTCTCTTAGTTATTGACATCACATTCTCCATGATTTTATTTTTTATTTTACTTTCAATTATTAATAAAATTGTCTTACATTATAATACTGTAACTAGTCTACATACTGACACGGCAATTATATTTATATATACAACAAAAATAGCGGTTTACAGTGTAAACGGGAAGGGCTAATTTGCATATTAATATTAAAAAATCGATATTTAATAAATATGTGACTTAGTATTATGATTTCTAACTGTTTGTGTTTTATTTTAATAATATAAGCAAAAATCTCTTAATGAATCTTAAATGAAATCATTAACAAATAAAATAACTGTCATTTTTATTCTTACTTCCTCTTATAACTAAAATACTTAAATTTTAGAAAAAATAACAAGAAAGACAAAAGTGATGGAAGAGTAAGTTTCAGTTGTTCCATTTTTTTTATGTACTCCTCTGTTTCAAATCTTTTATTATACTGCCCTCTGTTTCAAATGTTTTATCTGCATTCTTATTTAGTTTCATTAGCCTTTCTAATTTAATAGATATTTATTATTATTAAAACTTAAAATACTTGCACCCGGAGGGTGCATATATTTTTGCTATATATATTAATATACTATATATAGTAATTGGTTAATTTAGCTTGAAGCATGTTAAGTAAATATTATTTATTTATGTTAGAATAAAGGCAATTACAAATGCGTATAAAAATAAAATAATGTTCAGTCTTATCGATTTCAAAGTATACTTCTCATCATCAGACACTTTTCTGCCATGAGACGCTTGTTTGTATCATCATGTTTATATTTAAAAACGACACAAGAACGCGTACACTTCAGAAAATGTCTCTGATGATAAAGTTACTTCGAAATCATAAGAACTGAACATTATTTTATTTTTATACGCCATTGTAATTGGTTTCCTAATATATATTATTACTATATAATATATATATATCTATATATATATATATAATTACAGTTATTCGCCCATTTCATTCATAAAGGAGGAGAAGAAGAAAGAGAAAAAAGGAGAGGAAATAAAATAAGAAGAGAAATTGTAACCACACAAATAAAAAACATAAGCACGTCATTTCTTAGAAAATAAACTCTATATGAAGCTCATGCTTTTCGAAATCGATAGACAAAAATAACATCTTGTTTGTTTTATTTTTCATACGCCATTGTACTGGCCTTCAAAATCATTAATATAATAAATATATATATTACTATATATATATATATTATATATATATATATATATAGTATATACCTTGTCAAATATTAGACAGTAATCACTGCATAAAAAAACAAACATATTGTTCTCATCACATCGCAAGATTTCGCTTAATCGATCCAGCCTTGCTTTGATCCAAGTTTTAACGCGCGGAATCAATTTGTCTCATGTATCGAAAAATCAGTTTGAAACCATATGATCTGTGATTATTGTTTAAATTTCTGTGCTTAATAAAATAAGGTTTGGTTTGGTTTGTTTTTTTGTTTACGGCATATCAACTCAGTGGGTCATTTAATGCCATAAAGTTTTGAAATAAATCAATTCTAATGGATAATACAATTTTTTATAAAACATTTTTCTATTTAACCCATAGATGGGACCCTAACAGGTACTACCACTCCGGGTCAGAGTGGACCAGGAGCAATGGTGATGAAGGGTGCTCCACATTCCCAAACCTCCAAAATGAACCTCCCATCAGAGAAGTTTTTAACGTCATTCCCAGGACATGTAGACCCGCAGCCACCGCCTCTAGCACCCATATGATAAAAAGGGATTGGAGGAAACAAATAGATTAAAGTTTTGTTAATGCTTTTTCGTTGGGGATAAAAAAAAAAGAAAGTTTGAAAATATAATAAGACTTGTTGGTCACATTGTTCTTAAGTGGCCGGTATGTAAAACCGAGTAAAAATGAAATTGAAATAAACACAAAATGCTCTCACGTTTAATTGTAAAAAATATGTAATTCGATTATTAAATTTAATTTATAGTTTAAAATTGATAATTAATATGTTGTTTAATGTGCGTTCAAAATTTGCTTTTAAATTCAAATGAATACGTTGAATAACGTATTTAAACGTAACAAATAAATAACCACAAACGCGCCACTGTCGGGCATTGCTTAAAAACAAAACACACAACACACTAAAGAACGCGCGTATACATTGCAAGAAAATGTCTCCGATGATAAAGTTACTTCGAAATCGATAAGGCCTGAACATTATTTTTAGTTTAACGCATTTAATTGCGTTTTCCTTAAATTATATAATAATATATATACATACTATACTATATATTATATATATACTTGTTCAAATTTAATAAGTAGTACCTATAACAGCAACTATTTTGTTTTTCCTCAAATCGCCAATTTTGTTTAATCAAATTTGCTTTGCTTTTATACCAAATTGTTAACGCGCGAATAATTTTCGTCTCATGTATCCATTGTGTACCATATAATCTTAGTGATTATTGTTAAATTTGTTTCATAATATAAGATGAAGTTATGTTATAGTCTTTCGGTTGGGCGGTAAAAAAGAAAAGCAAAGTTGAAATAAAAATAGGCTTATTGTCACTGTTTTTATAGTGGGTCGGATATGGTAAAACACACAGATTAAAATGAAATGAAATAAAACAAAGTGCGCTTTACGGTTTAATTTGACATAAAATATGTAATTCGATTATGAATTTAATTTAAGTTTAACAATTTGATAAGTGTGTTAATGTGCCGGTAAATTTGCTCATTAAATTATGATACATCGTGAAATACATTATTAAAAACCTTAACAACAATACATTAATCCACACGTCCACGCTGGGACAGGCTCTGTTTTAAAAAAAATGTAGAAAGGTTATTCTATTTCTTGTCATTAATACAACATAGCAAGTACTTGAAAATACTATTTAAGTTCAAAAGTGATGTTATATCTATTTGAACTAGTACAAATAAAAAACACCTCCAGGCATGTAAAAAGGATTTTTTGAAACATATATGCCTGAGTGGTGGGAGTAAAAAAATTCAAATGTCAGCTAGATTCTGTATTAACTCCTATATAGCTGATAGTTCCGTTTGTGGGCCGCTCCTTGCCTTCCTATTTTTTAAATTTATTATATACTAGGACAAAATAAAAAAACACCCTCCAGGCCGATTAAAATGGATTTTAAACATTATGCCTGAGAAATGGAGTAAAAATTCAATAATCAAGCAAGTGTGTACCAAGTAAATAAAAATTCACAAATTCATTAAAGGATTAAAAAGATAAACAATTTGAAATGTAAACTATTTAAATATGTATTAAAATAAAACAAACTATTATATTAATTATATAATTACAGTTCATGTAACTTGATTAAAACTTGTTTTTAAAAACACAATGCAGGATGTCTAATGTTGCATGTTCATATTTGAGCTGTATTATTCTCTATGTTATGACGGATTTGGGTAAAGAAACGTCAGCGTGACGTAATTTTTGTTTTACAGGACACAAAAACGGAAGCGAATCTCCATTATTAATAGATTAATACTGTATACATTTGCAGTATTAAAAATGAAAATATTGAATAAATCTTGTAAACTTACCTGTACCTCTTATTTCTCTAAATAATGGGGTTTGACAGAATNTTCGCCGCCCCTCCCCCCCTCTCTCTCTCTCTCTCACCACACACACACACACACACACACACACCACACACACACACACACACACACTCTTCTTTCTTTCTTTCCTTCTGTTCATCTTGTCATTATGTTCGAATGAAACAAATTAGCGTTATTGTTTTCACATTCTCACCACCCCTTTCTATATTTCTCCTACTTTTTCTTTCCTTCTTTCTTATTATATTTTTATGCCCTTTTTTTTCCCTGATAATAAAACGGAATGGTCTATTATTCAACTGAGGTGTGACAGAAAAGTCAAAAAGAAACAATGAAACAATGAAAAGAAAGAAAGAAAGAAAGAAAGAAAAACAGAAAGGAAAAAAGAAAGAAAGAAAGACAATGAAAACAAGACAATGAAAACAAGAGAAAGAATGAATGAAGAAATGAAGAAATGAAAGAAAGAAAGAAAAAAAAAAGAAAAAAGAAAGAAAGCAAGAAAGAAAAATCTTTCAATTGATTTATCTTTCAAATATTTAATTTTTTTCCCGACATTCAACCAAATCCATTTAGATGAACGATCGAGTCTTTTTTTTCTTTTTGTTTCTTTTTTTGTTTTTTTTTTTTGTTTTGTTAAGATTCGTTGGATTAAGGCCAAGAATTTGCATTTAATGACCCACGCCAGGCTGCTGCTGCTGTTGCTGCTACTGCTTGCTGCTCTCGTGTAAGTTTGGCAATCATCGTAAAGTTGAAAAAGGTGTGGCTTCTCTTCCCACCCCACTATATTATCATTCCATTTTCAACTCAGCTATTTTTCTTTTCTTTTTTTCCCCTTACGAAAAACCGAAAGAGATTAACATGTTCCTGCATTCTATCTAGAAGAATTCCTTCAGTGGATTATCGATACCAGGGTTCGATTACTCTGGAATTTTCAATCTAATGGTGAAGTTTAGGTAAGAAAAGGGGGTATTAGTGCCATGTGAAACGCGAACAAGCTTCGTCCAGGAATTGAACTCGAGTCGACGTATGTACGTCTATAGAGGACTGACAAACAAACACTTTCCAGTTATTGATAGGGACTGATAGTCGTACGATAAACCATTGTGACTTTTATAGAGGACAGACAAACAAAACCTTCCTTATCACTAATATAGATAGGTCTACACCAAAAATGTTATCTTGTCTTTTCATGGTAGACAACATATTTTGTATTATTAAAATGATGAAGAGATAAAGCGAATATTTTATTTGGATCCTCATGAAACTTAAAAGACGAATTCTTGATGCTGAGCAGTTCTGACATGCAACACTTCACTGGGTTAGACAGACGATCAAAGAGACACCTGTAAAGTTTTTAAATGCCATCCTTGCCCAGTTGAAAAGGCCTTAAAGAAAGTCCTATGTTATAAGAATCTTTGGTAAGTGTATAAGTCCTATCCTGCGTATTGGTAAAGGTCCAGTGATTTTAATCCTATGTCCGTCGTCCATTGATGATCTCTCTCTCAGATAGAGAAGATTACATAAATTTTTGTGTGCAGAATCAGAAAAAAACATTCCGCGGCTTTAAATTCTCATAACTTTTGAACCACTGGGGATATTTGTATAATTCAAAAAGTATTGAGTTCCGTTTACAGAGTTCTATAATGTAATTAAATAACAATAACCTCAAATAGAAAATATTGTTTATCTGCTATTTGTGTAATGTTGGTGACCATTGTCAGAAATTTGTGTTATAGTAAAGTGAAGTATGTATTTGATCCAAAGTTTAACACACGGAATCAATTTTGTCTCATGTATCGAAAATCAGTTTGAACCATTTAACTTTTTGTTCCTTTTGTGACTTTATAGCCAGAACGTGTAGACTTGAATCGGAAAAAAGGAAATAACTGACTCAATTCAAGCCTCTTTGATCCTGGCTTTAATCGTAACTGTTAGCAGTTGATCCGTCGCCAGAGAAAGTTTCAACGTTCTTTTGATCTCGTTTCCAAATTGAGCCACGCTCTTTTTTATCGACTTATTTTCTTTTTCAATCTTTTGTTATTTTTCGTTGATTTGTTGGACTTGAGCCGTTTTGGCAAAAAAAGAAAAACGACAGAAAAAAAAGAAAAATCTTTATTTTATTTATTTATTTTTTCCTGACTGTGTAAGTCAGGAAAAAATAAATAAAGGTAAGATTGCAATTATTTGTTTTGTTATTGTAAATATCTAACTAAACAACTGGCAAACTTAAAGTCGCGATTTAGGTGATTGTTATTCATTTTAATATTATATATACTAGCAAATATATGCACCCTCCGGGTGCAAGTACTTAAGTTTTAATGCAATAAAATATTGTATTAAATTAGAAAGGCTAATGAAACTAAATAAGAATGCAGATAAAAAGTTTTGAAACAGAGGGAGTATAATCGAAAAATAGAACAACTGAAACTTACTCTTCCATCACTCTCGTCTTTCATTGTTATTTTTTCTAATTTAAGTATTTAGTTAAAAGAGGAAGTAAAAAAATGAAATGACAGTTATTTTTTCTTGTTAATGGATTTCATTTAAGATTCATTGAAGAGATTTTTGCTTATATCTATTAAAATAAAACCAAACAGTTAGAAATCAATAATACTAAGCACATATTTATTAAAATCACATTTTTAATATCAATATGCAAATTAGCCTTCCCATTCACATTGTAAACCGCTATTTTGTTGTATATATAAATATAATTGCATGTGGTAAGTATGTAGATAAGGTTTACAGTATTAATAACGTAAAACAATTTTATTAATAATTGAGGTTTAAATAAAAAATAAAATCATTGAGAATGTGACGTTAATAACTAACGGAATTGTGACTTAAGTAATAATATAGTTTCGGTTACAGACAGAAAAACACACAATCTCCATTATAATAAGATATATATATATATATATATATATATATATATATATATATGAAAAATAGATGGAAATTAATCCGACAGTATGAAATTTAACATTTTTGAAAAAACAAATGATGTTATATAATTGCTGACAGAAATCTGTTTCGACCAGCTCGATAGATCAGTCATCATCAAGAGCAACATATGAGAGAAAGACGGAAAAAATAACCGTTAGAAGACAGGGTAAAAACAAACGCTAAATTCAATGCTGGAATTTTTTTTTAAATGCGTGTTCTGTGTTAGTCATCCACAGACACGTGTTTCGAGTTATCAAGTCTCTTCAGTGTGGCTAGGCATTTGTAAGCTACCTACAGCGGGGATTGAAATCCGATCAGTTCAGTGTCAGTCAGACACCTTAACCGCTAGACTATATAATCACCCACAGAATGCGAAGGGGATTTTTAACTGTTTTAATTCCGTAAAGTTGTAGATGTTTTGTATTATGATGTCAATGGTTTCTTTGACAGGGACGTTTGTAAAAAGGTTTTCGACGTCAAGTGAAGCGATCAGTTGGTTATTTGGTGTTGAGGTGTGTAGAATTTCAATTAGTTCATTTGTAGATTTTAGACTGTATTTGGTGGGCATATATGGCGTAATGAGTTGGTTGATAAGTTTTGTCAAATTGTATACCGGGGTATTGACTTGAGAAATAATAGGTCGGAGGGGGTAGTTTTGTTTGTGAATTTTTACTGTCTCGTAATATTGTAATATTGTTTTAGAAGAAGTAAGCTTTGCACGGTTTATCAAGTTTTTTATAATGGCTTTTTTGTATTGTGCATAGCATTCACTCTTGTAGTTGATAATACAAGAATTGATGGAGGTAGGTTATTTATAAGGGGAGGTAGTGAATTTGTTGTTGTTAGAGTCTATCCTGACGTCAAGGAATGGAAGTTTATTGTTTGTGTTATGTTATAGATATATATATTTTCTGCAACAGTACATTTGTCACTATTGCATGAAACCAAGCCTCACAAAAATTCACATGTAATATATATATATATATATATATATATATATATATATATATATATATATATATATATATATATGTGTGTGTGTGTGTGTGTGAGTGTGTGTGTGTTGTGTGTGTGTGTGTGTATTATATTGGATATAAACATGGTCTGTTGTATATTGTAGAATCCACGTGTAAGGGGCCATATAGCTAGATTCTGTGGTCAATATATTGCAGACTGACAATGACATAATGACAAAAGTCTCCATTCTTATCAAATCGATCCAATTCTGACAGGAGGGGGCATCCAATTCTGACAGGAGAGGGGGAATCAATGCCGATAACTCTCAGTCTGCAGAATAAATAGTCGAATACCACACAGATAAGCTGACTCCTAGACATCTAAAAAAACGTGTGTCTTTCATTTCGCAAAAAAGAAAGAAATCAAAACAAGATAAATGAAAAATAAAGCAGAGGTTTAACAAGGAAACCTTTCTTATCTGTTGCATACTTTTCAGATGGTACGCGGAGGACTGCCCCCTTACAACCAAAAAGTTTATAGGACAGTGAAGTAATATATCTATCAGTTGGACATAATTCAGTGTGAAATTGTTTTGTTAAGGACAGTAGTGTTCACACTGAAAAAGGGAGCTATAATAATCCGAAAAAATTACTACTACTAAATAAATTAAACTCTACTAAAAAAACAACCGATTTTCTGATATTTATTCCTTGAATGCTTCATACAAATACCCAAACCTGATATATGTACCTCCCACAAACGGAACATATACCAAAACAATCTCAAATATATTATATATATATAATTATATATATATATATATATATATATATATATATATATATATTGTTTTTATATTTCTAAATAAATATTGCTCGGCATCAGTGAAAGAGCATATATATGTTAGAATGGCGTAATCAATAATATATTAGGGGTACCGGAAAGTTCTTTCCCCTTTTCTTTAACCAAACTAAAACACCAGGTTAAGTCTAGCCAGCTGTTTTCAAGGTCAAATCAGATGCCAAATACTCAGTTAAGCTTCACATTTATTTAAATCTACTGCTGGTGATAGTTTAAAAACATCTATAGCCCATGGAAGACAAAAGTTTCAAAGTGAATCATATGCGTCATTGCATGTTGTATGAATTCCACAAAGGTAGCAATCCAACAACTGAAGTTAAAAACATAACCGCTGTCTATCGATAGGTATGAGTGTTAGAAAATGTTTTAGATGGTTTTTGAAATTTAAAGAAGGCAATTTCGACCTTACTGACGAGCCTCGGGGAGACCCAGTCTTTTGGATGATGAACTTTTCAAAGCTGCAGTAGAAGAAGATCCTCGACAAACAATCAGAACATTGTTCCAAAGACTGAAAAAGATTGGATAGGTGTATAGAGAGGGTAGGTGGGTTCCTCATGAACTCTCTCCAGCCAATAAAGCAATGCGGGTAACAATCTGCAATAGTCTCCTTTTAATGCTAGACCCCATTCTGCCAAACAAACTCAAGAAAAATAAAGTCCTTAGATTCGGAAGTTCTTCCTCACCCTCCATACTCGCCAGTCCTTGCTCGATCAGATTTTCAATTATTCCGTTCTTTAGAGCATTTCATCAGTGAAAAGATTCAAAATGTTCACGAGGTTGAAGCGGAGTTGAATTCCTTTATTTCTTCCAAAGGTGTTAATGTTTTTGAAAGAGGGATTAAAAATCTCCCAAGTAGATGGACAAAAGTTATATCTAATGATGGTGACTATTTTGTTGAGCAATAAAGATTTATCAGTAATATTTCTTTCAATTATTACTCCCAACAAAAACCGGGACAAGGTTATTCGGTACACCTAATAGTTTGGATTGGGTCACCCCATCTGCATACCTGCAGACAGACTCCCCCGTAAAATACTTTACAGGGAAATCACAGGTGGCACGCGGAGGACAGGAGCCGCCCTCCAAAAAAAAAAGCGGTTCAAAGACCATATTAAGACAACACTGAAGAAATGTAACATCACACCTTCAAGCGTGGAAGATCTGATGAGAGGATCCAAACATTTCCCAATGGTATTAGTCCGAAAGTGAGCATAATAGCGAGATTATAGTTCCAACTAGCTTCCTACCTTGTCGCAGTCCAGCACGTTACCCACTTCGCCACGTGGACTCCTCCTGATATCAAATGAGAAATGAGAAAGTATGACTTGTAGAAGAACCCTAGTGGTACTATTTAACCATTAGCTGGGAATGCTGAGAGGATTCATACCTTTCCCAATGGTATTAGCCCGAAAGTGAACATAATAGCGAGATTATAGTTCCAACTAGCTTCCTACCTTGTCGCAGTCCAGCACGCTAGCCACTACACCACGTGGACACCCCCTGACATCAAATGAGAAATGAGAAAGGTATGGCTTGTAGAATAACACTAGTGGTACTATTTAACCATTAGCTGGGGAATGATGAGAGGATCCATACCTTTCCCAATGGTATTAGTCCGAAAGTAAATATAATAGCGAGATTATAGTTCCAACTAGCTTCCTACCTTGTCGCAATTCAGCACGCTAGCCACTGCACCACGTGGACTCCTCTTGATATCAGATGAGAAATGAGAAAGCTACGACAGTTTCTAAGGATGGGGAATGTTTGTCGCGGGTTTCTGTCGAATTGTGCACGGATTGCAAAACTTTTGACAAGCATTTTAACAGATGTCAAAAATTGTGACAGAAATAGTTCTGTCTGATCCTGCATTGGCAGCATTTTACAAAAGTGCACCTGGGAGTAATTACAATTATCTTGATCCTCACTACGGGATACAATCTAGTATCATATTTAGTATAAAATAAAATAATAATAATAGAAAATTATAAGATCTTTAAGCATACAAAGAATAATGGCTTTCATCAGCCTTGAAATATCAAAGATTTTAGCCTTGAAATATCAAAGATTTTAGCCTTCAGATATCAAAGATTTTAGCCTTCAAATATCAAAGATTTTAGCCTTCAAATATCAAACATTTTAGCCTTCAAATATCAAAGATTTTAGCCTTCAAATATCAAACATTTTAGCCTTCAAATATCAAACATTTTAGCCTTCAAATATCAAACATTTTAGCCTTCAAACACCAAACATTTTACTCTGATGAAGGCCGTTATTTTGTGAATGCTTAAAGATTTTATAATATTCCATTATTATTATTTTATTTTATATTTAAAATAATAATAAATAGAATACATGTGTACATGAACAAAATCCTGGACGAAACACGTGTTAGTAAACCTATCTTATCAATTCAATTTATTTTCCTTTCAACATATAAATCCGTCAGAGAGCTCAATTTTTAATAGCTAATAGATTAATTATATACAGAGCAATATTTAACTTTCAATATAGTGGATTTTTGTGAACCTTGGTTTCATGCAATAGTACATTCGTCAGACGAATGCACTACAGCATAACTATATATATATATATATATATATATATATATATATATATATATATTAAAAAGAATAAAAATCACCTTTATATTCACCAATCCTTTCGTAATAAAAAAAACCCAGATATTTA
The DNA here is from genome assembly GCA_023376005.1 of Doryteuthis pealeii. Classification (NCBI taxonomy): domain Eukaryota; kingdom Metazoa; phylum Mollusca; class Cephalopoda; order Myopsida; family Loliginidae; genus Doryteuthis; species Doryteuthis pealeii. The sequence continues at coordinate 31,031,528 of CM042181.1, forward strand.
CAATAAGAAAACAAATAATTGCAATCTTACCTGTGTAAGACAGGAATAAAAAAGGGAAAAGAAAAGACAGATATTTCTTTTTTTTTTCAGTCGCTTTTTCATTTTTTTGCCAAAACGGCTCAATTCCAACAATCAACGAAAAATAACAAAAGAATGAAAAGAAAAAAGATCGATAAAAAAGAGCGTGGCTCAATTTGGAAATGAGATCAAAAGAACGATGAGACTTTCTCTGGCGACGGATCAACTGCTAACAGTTACGATTAAAGCCAGGATCAAAGAGGCTTGAATTGAGTCAGTTATTTCCTTTTTCCGATTCAAGTCCACCCATTCTGGCTATAAAGTTACAAAAGTAACAAAAAGTTAAATGGTTCAGACAGATTTTCGATACATGAGACAAAATTGATTTTGGATATCAAAATTTGGATCAAAACAAGGCAGATCAATTAAACCAAAATCTGTGATTTATAAAACAAAATGGTTGAAAGCAATTCAATTAGAGTACAATTCATAAATATTTGAACAAACAGAGAATATGAGATTAAGTTAATCCGGAAGTAATAAACCGGAAGCATTAGCCTCTCACTATGTTGCAGAAATTACCCCTTCAACGCTATTAATCCCAGGTCCACGCTGACCCGTGTTGGTAGTACCTGTTAGGGTCGCATCTATGGGTTAATTAGAAAAATGAGTTTAAATAGAATGTGTTAAAAAATGTTCAAAATATTTTTGAATATCAAGAATGAATAAAACAAAATGTGTTCGGCATAAAATAACCCAACAAGGGTTGACATGCCCTAAATCCAACCAACCAGCCAACGAACCAACTAACCAACTTAAAATTTGGATCAAAACAAATCACATCGATTAAACCAAAATCTGCGATTGATACAACAAATTTTTATAGCGTAATTCTCATTAATATTTGAACAAGCATATATATATATATATATATATATATATATATATATATATATATATATATATATATATATATAATCCCCAACTCAAACCGGAAGCATTAATCTTCCACTATATGTAACCCTGTCAGCTAGGGCTGTAGAATACACCGACTGCACCTCAGCAGAAGAGTGAGGTCACTTGTTAGCCGAGGGAGACGACCCGTGATGCTTAAGAACGGAATCCTTGTGACTGAGCAATCTCAGACCTTAGGCTAGAAGGGCGGTCGTTGAAGGTACCCTCCGATCAATCGGCTGGTCATGTCAAGCCCTAGCACATGCATTTGCCCCACCCTGTTGCCCTTATGGCAACACCACAACCCTTTTTATCATATGTACTAGAAGGCTGTGACTGAGGGACTTAGTGTCCTGGGTATGACATTAAACTGAATCTAAGAGTGAAGTTCCAATATCTCTCCTCGGCATTACTCCCAGATCCACTCTGACCCGGAGTTGCAGTACCCATTGAATTATTAAACGAATTTTTCCCGGATATTTAAATATATGAATTTTATAATTCAGATGAACTAAAAATTGGTCCGATCCACGCTATATTAATATTTTTAAAATAATCTGTAATTGTTATTGTTGAATAGTAATGTGTGATTCTTAGAATATACGGAAGAGCAAAACTGACATATTTGTTTTGTTTTTATCCAAAGAGACGAGACGCTTCTCAGTAACTATTGTTTGTTTTTCTTAGCCTAAAAAAATATTTTTCAACTTTTTCGACCTATTAGAATAAAAAAGTAAGTATATATTGATAATTTTATCAGTTTTTCTCCTAGAAAAAATATTCAAATTTTCATTTCATTTCATTTTCGATTTTAAAAATTAATACCGAAACCGAAGACATTTTTTTAAAAGTCAATTTCACTGTGAAATTTTAATATTAAATTTTTTCAAGTTCTTATTCATTTTAATAATTAAACAAACATATAATTTGATATAATCACCAAGTCAACCCAGAAGCATTAATATCCCGAGGGTCGGTTTAGCTCAGTCGGTAGAGCACTCGTCTAGGAATCGCAAGGTTCTTGGTTCGATATTGGCCGTCACCAACTCAGCGAATGGGTAGCACAGGGATCTGTGCCGTAAAGTAAGGAGCTGATGGTAGGTGTAGCGCTCCACCTCAGATGCAAAAAACAACTTCCTTGGTCTGGCGCTAGTGGAAAGGGGGTAGACTCTCTCACTGTCTGGCTGATACTGACTTTTGGCCACTCCGACGACTTTATTTACTTATATCACGAAGAGCCGACTCAAATACGCGAATTCTTATCAATATTCTTAAAAAAAATGATAAATAAATTGTATATATTTTTTCTTACCCCCTCTCTTCCACTTCTCTCACTACTTTCTCTCATCTTCCCAGGTGTTCCTTAAATGATTTTTGTCCGGTCATGGACCGCGTACTTTTGCTAGTATATATATACTATAAAAAAACGGGTAATAGTTTGATTGTAAAAATATACTACCAAACTTTATCTTGGAAATTAAAAAAAAAATACAAAGATAGTCGTACCAACCAGAAATAATCGTTTAATACTATAATACTTGGCCAAAAGAAAGAATTATATATATATATATATATATATATATATATATATATATATATATATATATATATATTATCTGAAGCTAAAAAGTAAAAAGTGCTCAATACTTAAGTAGAGCAAATAATTAAGTTAAAACTAATGTGTCAGATATACCTACTAACAGTTTCGATTAGTAGCTCATCAGGGCAAAAATCTGACTCAAGCCATTTTATCATATATGTGCTAGAAGGTGCTGGCTACGAGTCTTAGTGTCCTAGGTATGACTTTAAACTATATCTGATTGTGAGGTTCCAGTTCTGGAGCTCTGAGGAATGTAGAGTAACCCTTTATTTGACTCAGATTTTTACCCTTATGAGCTATTAAGCGAAACTGTTAGTTGGTATATCTGACTCATTAGTTTTAACTTTATATATATATATATATTGGTTAGGAGGTTGATTTAGAAGGCTATCACAATGCAGTTTGGAATAAATAAAAAATAATAATACGGTAACAATGGTGTTGTGTGTTGACCTGTATTTTTTATTATTATAATAAAATAAATATATATAATATATATAAATATAATAATATATATAATAATAAAAAATACAGGTCAACACACAACACCATTGTTACCGTATTATTATTTTTTATTTATTCCAAACTGCATTGTGATAGCCTTCTAAATCAACCTCCTAACCAATACATACACAATGCTTCAAGCAAATTATGAAACTCTCTTATATATATATATGTGTGTGTGTGTGTGTGTGTATGTGTGTGTGTGTGAAATGTTTATTTTTATTTGAGTAATACACTCAAAATGATCTCATTTAGAGAATAAGGCAATTCCCTGTCCAATTTACAAACTGAACGATGATTTTATGTCACCCGTTTTCTATCATAAAATCTTGAACGTTATTACAGCGGCGGTTTTATGAAAGATTTAAAAGCATTTTCGAAATTGTTTGAAAATCTTGAGATTTTATTTCATTGACGTCGATAACTTTACTGTTCCAACACATAAACATCCTTGTCTGAAAAAAAGAAAGATAAAAAAAATTGTAAAAATCACTTCAAAACATTTCAACTTTCAGAAACAAGGAGCTGAAATTTTATCACTTAACTGTCTTTTGAAGGACCAGGCATATTAATGTCAGAGTGTCAGTGTGTCACATATTTTCAACTTTACTTTAGATAGATATATCGATAGATAGATAGATAGATAGATAGATAGAGAGAGAGAGAGAGAGAGAGTATATTTGTCGCATACCCCACTTGTATGGACTGGGCACAAGGCATCGTTTTAACGTGGGCCCACCCACAAGCCGAAGCTTATGGGTGGGAAAGAACAAAAATTGCGTCGATCCCTTCGGCATTCCCCCACAAGGAGGGCGCCTCAGGAATCGATGCTATCATTAAACTCTCGACGAGTCCAGCGGCCGAAGCTCGCTGGACCCCCGGTGTTAACCGGAAACCGAGTGTGCAATGAGTTCATAAAGAGAGAGAGAGAGAGAGAGAGAGAGAGAGAGAGAGAGAGAGAGAGAGAGAGAGAGAGAGAGACACAGAAAGAGACAGTATATGTGTGTGTGTGTGTGTGTGTGTGTGTGTGAGAGAGAGAGAGAGAAGAGAGAGAGAGAGAGAGAGAGAGAGAGAGAGATTTGCAAACTGGTAAAAATTCAGTAAAGAAAACAAAGAGATGGAGGTGAGGAAAGAGAAAGAGGCAACCCTATTGCCCTTATGACAAACCCTAACCCATTTTATCATATATGTGCTAGAAGGTGCTGGCTACGAGTCTTAGTGTCCTAGGTATGACTTGAAACTATATCTGATTGTGAGGTTCCAGTTCTGGAGCTCTGGGGAATGTAGAGTAACGCTTTATTTCCATTAGTCCCAATTCCACTGACTCGAAGGGGTAATACCTTTTAGGGTCACACGTATAGGTTAAATAGAAAAAAAGAGTTAAAATATGTTTATATAAAAATTTGTTTAAAAAATATTAAATACTCATCAAGAGTGAATAAATCAAAACGTCGTCGGCATAAAATAACCCAACAAGGGTTGACATGCCGTAAAATCCAACCAACCAAACAAGCCATCTAGAATGAATAAAACAAAAACATCTTCGGCATAAAATGACCCAACAAGGGTTGATATGCCGTAAAATCCAACCAACCAAACAAGCCATCTAGAATGAATAAAACAAACATCTTCGGCATAAAATAACCCAACAAGGGTTGACATGCCGTAAAATCCAACCAACCAAACAAGCCATCTAGAATGAATAAAACAAAAACATCTTCGGCATAAAATGACCCAACAAGGGTTGACATGCCGTAAAATCCAACCAACCAATCAACCATCAAGAATGAATAAAACAAAAACATCTTCGGCATAAAATGACCCAGCAAGAGTTGACATGCCGTAAAATCCAACCAACCAATCAACCATCAAGAATGAATAAAACAAAAACATCTTCGGCATAAAATGACCCAACAAGGGTTGACATGCCCTAAAATCCAACCAACCAATCAACCATCAAGAATGAATAAAACAAAACATCTTCGGCATAAAATGACCCAGCAAGAGTTGACATGCCGTAAAATCCAACCAACCAATCAACCATCAAGAATGAATAAAACAAAAACAACTTCGGCATAAAATGACCCAACAAGGGTTGACATGCCCTAAAATTCAACCAACCAATCAACCATCAAGAATGAATAAAACAAAAACAACTTCGGCATAAAATGACCCAACAAGGGTTGACATGCCCTAAAATCCAACCAACCAATCAACCATCAAGAATGAATAAAACAAAAAACAACTTCGGCATAAAATGACCCAACAAGGGTTGACATGCCCTAAAATTCAACCAACCAATCAACCATCAAGAATGAATAAAACAAAAACAACTTCGGCATAAAATGACCCAACAAGGGTTGACATGCCGTAAAATCCAACCAACCAAACAAGCCATCTAGAATGAATAAAACAAAAACATCTTCGGCATAAAATGACCCAACAAGGGTTGACATGCCGTAAAATCCAACCAACCAATCAACCATCAAGAATGAATAAAACAAAAACATCTTCGGCATAAAATGACCCAACAAGAGTTGACATGCCGTAAAACCTAATCAACCAACCAATCGTTTGAGTTACTTTAAAACTTTTTGGAAGAAATTCCGTTTTGGAAGACTCAAAGAGAATTTCGATTTTTTTTTCATATGAAATAACGGTACCATTCCGTTTCCAGGATGCTAATGGGATAAAAAAAAAAGGTTGGACAAAATTGGAACTTTTTGGCACAAAATCAGGAATACAGGATTACAGAATTCCAAGACCCGGTTGGTTCCATTGCTCTATGTCCATCTTGGAGGAAGATACATTCGTTTGTTCCGAAGACGGTGGATAAATTCAACGTCAGTGTTGGGAAGCTCCCAAATATGAAGGATTCCTTGATAAGAAGGCCAAAGAGAGAGGGAGAGTAGGCAAGAGAGAGAGAGGGGGAGGGGAGAGAGAGGGAGAGAGAGGGGAAACAGATAGATAGATAGAGAGAGAGAGAGAGAGAGAGAGAGATTCCACATAAAAAATCTAACACATCACTCAATAAGTCCTGTGCCTAACTAATAGAACTTCGATTTTATTCCGTCAGCACAATCTCCTTCACTGATTCCAACGCTTTTCTAACAATTCAATGCATTTTTGTAGAACGGTTTGCTCTTTGGTCTCAAAATACGCCTCAGTTTCCTATAGCACTTTTTCATTGGAGCCAAATCTCTTTCCCTGGAGTATTCTTTTGAGGTCTGCAAAAAGCCAGTAGTCGCTATGAGGGGTAGATCTGGAGAATAGGGTGGGTGCGTAGTCTATCTATCTATCTGTCTATCTATCTCAGACATTTTAAATCTATCTATCTACGGGGATGAGTAAAAAAGTAATGCCATTTTCTTTATTTCATGTAAAAAATGTTTTATAAAACTAAGGCCTATATTGAGACCCTAACGAGGCTCAGAGCAACAATCCGAAGAATACAACCCAACTTGCTAACCGACAATTTGCCGGGCTCTCAGAATTGGACGATTTCATAAATAAGCACACACACACACACACACACACACACACACATATATATAATATATATATATATATATATATATATATATATATATATATATATATATATTTGTAAACTACTAAAAGTAGAGGAATCATATGTAAAATGGGGAGGTAATATTTTATTATGAATTAAAATAATAAAATAAAAGGTGATACGAAGGCCTTTTCGACCGGTACTTTTTCAAGTATTTACACCAGTTGACAATAAAAGTCAGAAATGTAAAGAATTTGTTAAGAACAAATGGGGTAAACCAGAGAGTGGGGGTGGGACAAAAAAAATGGGGAAAGAGGGGTATGTATATGTGCCCTAGGTTAAACCAGGGTTATGTTATGTTATGTTATGCCTCCCAACAGATAAATGGAGTGTCTCGGTGTTTGTCTGCACAGAGTAGGTCTAAGAAAAGAAATACTAACAGCCTCAAGGACTGATATATATATATATATATATATATATATATATATATATATATATATATATATCAAGGACTGCTATATATATATATATATATATATATATATATATGACGGAGAGTCAAAAAGTAATGCCATTTCATGTGAAATACTTTTATAAAACTAAGGCCTACATTGAGAGCAAGAATCCGACGATTAAGACCCAACTTGCCCATCGACAATGTCCTCCTTCTGCATGACAATGCTCGACCACACACAACCGTCAAGACAAGGAAGAAAATCGCCTCATTCGGGTGGACAACTTTGCCGCATCCTCCATACTCACCAGATTTAGCGCCTTCAGACTATCATCTCTTCAGCCCCATGAAAGAGGGTTTGAGAGGCAAACGTTATTCCAGTGACGAAGAAGTGAAATCTGTAGTGAAGAAGTGGCTCAAAGTACAGTCAACAAAATTTTACACGTCAAGGGTATATGCTCTCATTCGAAAGTGGAACATTGTTATTGAGAGAAACGGTGACTATATGTCGAAGTAGGGATGTGGTCAACAGAGAACCAGCTTCATTTTAATGTATGATACATGTTCCTGTGTTGGTAATTATACCTGTCCTAAACGAAATGGCATTACTTTTTTTAGTCACCTATGTGGGGAAGTAGGGATGTGATCCACAGAGGACCAGCTTCATTTTGATGGATGATACATGTTCCACTGTTGGTAATTATACCTGTCCTAAACAAAATGGCATTACTT
>CM042181.1:31047704-31057704 GCA_023376005.1 Doryteuthis pealeii
AAAGAGAGAGATAGTAAAGTAGCTCTTAAGTAATGCATATCAAATATTGTAATATTAAATTATCATACTGCGTGGTATCCCCACAGTTCTGCGAGTCAAGATTATTATGCTTTTTACATATTGAACTATTTACAAATGCTCTTAAGTAAGCATATCACATATTGTAATAATTAAATGAATCATACTTGGTATATCCACTGGTCCTGCGAGTCAAGATTATTATGCTTTTTACATATTGAACCTATTTAGCAATAGCTCTTAATGTAAGCATATCACATATTGTAATAATTAAATGATCATACTGTGGTATATCCACTGGTCCTGCTAGTCAAGATTATATAGCTTTTTACATATTGAACTATTTAGAAATAGCTCTTAAGTAAGCATATCAATATGTAATAATTAAATGATCATACTGGGTAATCCACATTCCTGCTAATTATTATTAACAATGGAAGGTTAAACGAAGTTAGGTTTTCAAGGGATACCCATACACCACATATACTCATGTAAAAGTCGAGCAAGACTATTTTGTGGTTGGTTGGTTGGATTTTATGGCATATCAACCCTTGTGGGTTATTTCCGAAGAATATTTGTTTAATTATTCTGATGGGTATTCAATTTTTTAAACCCGTTTTTAATAATCATTTCTTAACTGTTTAACCAGTGATGAGACCCTAAAGGTACTATCATTCCAGGTAAGAGTGAACATGGGAGTAATGGTGATGAGGAGGTACTACACATTCCCCAGAGTTAAACATATTGAAGTATTTGCTAGTCATGTTTATATTACGACATTTTTCTTAGTACGAAAATTATGCGTATGAAGAGCACTTTTTTTATTTTAATTTATTCTTTTTTTATTAACCAGAAATCTGTTAATGCCAAGAACATAATAATCTCTCAGAAGTTGAAAAGTGGCGACAGAAACAAAAAAGGAATAAAAAAATGGGTTCTTTGAGAACTTTTTTCGTATTGGAAAAGTAAAGTTCCAACATTGTCAAAGATGACATCGAAGAATTTTGGAATCGGCAAAATTCCAATAGGTCGCGAAAAATTCTTTGAGAAGTGAGAGACAAAAATTAGAATGAGATGACAAAAATTTAGACACCATTTTTTGACAGACGTCTCCTGAAAATGACGCTTAATTATTAATGAAAAGAAAATGTTTGTTAAGAATGAACCGAGTTAAGAATTATAGATTTTGATAAAAGAAAAGAGTTTTTGAAATCGAGAGAAAGAAAAAGAAAGAAAGAAAGAAAGAAAGAAAAAAGGAAGAAAGAAAGTTATAGACACTTTTAAGAGAAAGAAAGAAAGAAATAATAAAGAAAGGAGGAATGAAGTAAAGAAATGATATGGAAACCCAAAGAAAGACATGAAAGAAGGATAGATAGATAGATAAATATATAGATAATGAACAAACAGGGATAGATAGATAGATAGATAGATAGATAAGGAATAGAAGTAGATAGATAGATAGATAGATAGATAGGGAATAGAATGATAGATAGATAGATAGATAGATAGATAGATAAGGAATAAGACTTAGATAAATAAATAGATACATGCTTAAAGTGAAATCACCATCGCCCCCCCCTCTCTTCTCAACTCACACCACACAACACACAACAATATGAACCGATTGAGATATATAGATATGAAAAGTCTTAATATATATAATAATATATATATATATATATATAATATATATATATATATATATATATGTATATAATAAATTCTTTTCTCTCCCACTCTTTCTTCCTTTCTCTCTTCCCCCTATCTATCTCTCTTCTCTCTCTCTCTCTCTCTCTCTCTTCTCTCTCTTCTCTCTCTCTCTCTCTCTCAGATAAATAGATAGATAAAAGAAACCGATTGAGATAGATAGATAGATAGATGAAGACAGATGGAAGGAAATAAAGGAAGAAAGAAAGGAAAGACGCAATTAAAAGTAATTGCAAAGTAGTTGATATGCCACAAGACAGACAGACAGACAGACAGACAGATAGATAGAAGATTAGATAGATAGATATGTGAAGTATAAAATGGAAATAAGTGTCACACGTTAATTTCCCTTTCTCATTCATATATGTAGAAGTCAGAAGAAGACGAATGTTTATATACAACGCTTCTACCCATGAGCTTCGGTTTTGTGGGTGTCCCACGTTAATAGGGCATTGTGCCTATTCCGTACAAGTGGGGTACGAGGTAAATACCATATAATGCCTTCTACTGATGTTTTTGTTTTATTTTTAAAACAATTTCATTTCGATCACATTATATAAACATCACAGGTGCTTGTCAGCACAGTCTATACCATTATTTTAACTTTTACCTTTCATCATAGATATATAGATTTTAAAAGTCTGTGATAGTTAGATAGATAAATACGAGGGTGAGTAAACAATTTTGTTTAGGACAGGTATAATTATCAACACAGGAATATATATCATCCATCAAAATGAAGCTGGTCCTCTGTGGATCACATCTTTACTTCTCCATATAGGTGTGTCCAAAAGTAATGCCATTTTGTTTAGGACAGGTATAATTATCAACACGATAACATGTATCATACATCAAAATGAAGCTAATCCTCTGTGGATCACATCCCTACTTCCCCACATAGGTGAGTAAAAATAAGTTATGCAATTTTGTTTAGGACAGGTATAATTACCAATACAAGAACATGTATCATACATCAAAATGAAGCTGATCCTCTGTGGGTCACATCCCTACTTCTCCACATTGGTGAGTCAAAACATAGGAACATGTATCATACATCAAAATAAAGCTGGGCCTCTGTGTATCATATCCCTACTTCCCAACATAGGTGAGTAAAAAAAATGAATGCCATTTTGTTTAGGACAGGTATAATTACCAACACAGGGACATGTATTATACATCAAAATGAAACTGGCCCTCTGTGGATAACATCCGTACTTCTCCACATAGTCACTGTTTCTCTCAATAGCAATGTTCCATCTTCGAATGAGAGCATGTATCCCTGACGCGTAAAATTCTGTTGACTGTACTTTGAGCCACTTCTTCACTACAGATTTCATTTCTTCGTCACTGGAATAACGTTTACCTCTCAAACCCTCTTTTATGGGGCTGAAGAGATAATAGTCTGAAGGCGCTAAATCTGGTGAGTAGGGAGGATGCAGTAAAGTTGTCCACCCGAATGAGGAGATTTTTCTCCCTTGTCCTGATGGTTGTGTGTGGTCGAGCATTGTCACACAGGAGAACATTGTCGATTTGCAAGTTGATTCATACTCTTCGAATTGTTGCACTCAATGTAGGGCTTCGTTTTATAAAAAAAAATCACATGAAACAAAGAAAATGGCATTACTTTTTGAAGGACCCTCATATATATATATATATATATATATATATATATATATTATATATTTATGAAAATCTTCCAATTCTGAGAGCCCGGCGAATTGTCGGTTAGCAAGTTAGATCGTACTCTTCGGATTGTTTAATTTTTTTAAATTACATGAAATAAAGAAAATTGCATTACTTTTTGACTAGTCCCCGTAGATAGATAGATTTAAAATGTCTGAGATAGATAGATAGATAGATAGACTACGCACCCACCCTATTCTCCAGATCTGCCCCTCCTAGCGACTACTGGCTGTTTGCAGACCTCAAAAGAATGCTCCAGGGAAAGAGATTTGGCTCCGAGGAAAAAGTGCTATCGGAAACTGAAGCGTATTTTGAGACCAAAGAAAAATCGTTCTACAAAAATGCATTGAATCGTTAGAAAAGCGTTTGAATCAGTGTATCACCCTAGAAGGAGACTATGTTGAAGGAATAAAATCGAATTCTATTAGTTAGGCCCAGGACTTATTGAGTGATGTGTTAGATTTTTTATGTGGGATCTCTCTCTCTCTCTCTCTCTCTCTATCTATCTATCTATCTATCTGTTTCCCCCCTCTCTCTCCCCTCTCCTCTCTCTCTCTCTCTCTATCTTGCCCTACTCTCCCTCTCTTGCTACTCTCCCTCTCTCTTTGGCCTTCTTATCAAGGAATCCTTCATATTTGGGAGCTCCCAACACTGACGTTGTAGTTATCCACCGTCTTCGGAACAAAACGAATGTATCTTCCTCCAAGATGACATAGAGCAATGGAACCAACCGGATCTTGGAATTCTGTAATCCTGTATTCTTGATTTGTGCCAAAAAGTTCCAATTTTGTCAACCTTTTTTTTATCCATTAGCATCCTGGAAACGGAATGGTAAGTTATTTCATATGAAAAAAAATCGAAATTCTCTTTGATTCTTTCAAAACGGAATTTCTTCCAAAACGTTTTAAAAGTAACTCAAACGTTGGTTGGTTGATTAGGTTTTACGGCATGTCAACCCTGTTGGGTCATTTTATGCCGAAGATGTTTTTGTTTTATTCCTTCTTGGATGTTGATTGGTTGGTTGGATTTTACGCATGTCAACCCTTGTGGGTCATTTTATACCGAAGATGTTTTGTTTTATTCATTCTAGATGGCTTGGTTGGTTGATTGGATTCTACGGCATGTCAACCCTTGTTGGATTATTTTATGCCGAAGATGTTTTTGTTTTATTCCTTCTTGATGGTTGATTGGTTGGTTGGATTTTACGGCATGTCAACCCTTGTTGGGTTATATTATGCCGACGACGTTTTGTTTTATTCACTCTTGATGAGTATTTAATATTTTTTCAAACAAATTTTTATATAAACATATTTGAACTCTTTTTTCTATTTAACCTATACGTGGGACCCTAACAGGTACTACCCCTCCGAGTCAGTGGAATTGGGACTAATGGAAATAAAGGGTTACTCTACATTCCCCAGAGCTCCAGAACTGGAACTTCACAATCAGATATAGTTTAAAGTCATACCTAGGACACTAAGACTAGTAGCCAGCACCTTCTAGCACATATATGATAAAATGGGTTGTTTTTTTTTTTCATAAGGGCAATAGGGTTGCCTCTTTCTCTTTCCTCACCTCCCTCTCTTTGCTTTCTTTACGGAATTTTTACCAGTTTGCAAATCTCTCTCTCTCTCTCTCTCTCTCTCTCACACACACACACACACACACACACACTGTCTCTGTCTGTCTGTCTCTGTCTCTGTCTCTCCCACTCTCTCTCTCTATGAACTCATTGCACACTCGGTTTTCCGGTTAACGCCGGGGATCCAGCGAGCTTCGAGAGTTTAATGATAGCGTCGATTCCTGAGGTGCCCTCCTTGTGGGGGAATGCCGAAGGGATCGACGCAATTTCTGTTCTTTCCCACCCATGAGCTTCGGCTTGTGGGTGGGCCCACGTTAAAACGAGGCCTTGTGCCCAGTCCATACAAGTGGGGTATGCGACAAATATACTCTCTCTCTCTCTCTCTCTCTATCTATCTATCTATCTATCTAAAGTAAAGTTGAAAATATGTGACACACTGACACTCTGACATTAATATGCCTGGTCCTTCAAAAGACAGTTAAGTGATAAAATTTCAGCTCCTTGTTTCTGAAAGTTGAAATGTTTTGAAGTGATTTTTATAATTTTTTTATCTTTCTTTTTTTCAGACAAGGATGTTTATGTCTTGGAACAGTAAAGTTATCGACGTCAATGAAATAAAATCTCAAGATTTTCAAACAATTTCGAAAATGCTTTTAAATCTTTCATAAAACCGCGGCTGTAATAACGTTCAAGATTTTATGATAGGAAACGGTTGACATAAAATCATCGTTCAGTTTGTAAATTGGACAGGGAATTGCCTTATTCTCTAAATGAGATCATTTTGAGTGTATTACTCAAATAAAAATAAACATTTCACACACACACACACACACACACACACATATATAATATATATATATATATATATATATATATATATATATATAAAGTTAAATCTAATGAGTCAGATATACCTACTAACAGTTTCGCTTAGTAGCTCATCAGGGCAAAAATGTGACTCAGGGCAAAAATGTGACTCAGATTTTTGCCCTGATCAGCTACTAAACGAAATTAAAAATATTAATATAGCGCGGATCAGACCAATTTTTAGTTCACCTGAATTCTAAAATCCATATATTTAAATATCCGTGAAAAATTCGTTTAATAATTCAATGGGTACTGCGACTCCGGGTCAGAGTGGATCTGGGAGTAATGGCGAGGAGGGAAATTGAAACTTCACTCTTAGATTAAGTTTAATGTCATACCCAGAACACTAAGTCCCTCAGCCACCGCCTTCTAGTACATATAATAAAAAGGGTTGTGGTGTTGCCATAAGGGCAACAGGGTGGGGCAAATGCATAAGTGCTAGGGCTTGACATGACCAGCCGATTGATCGGAGGGTACCTTCTCCGACTGCCCGTCTAGCCTAAGGTCTAAAGTTGATTGTTGCATGTCAGAGACTGCTCAGCCACAAGGATTCCGTTCTTAAGCATCACGGGTCGTCTCCCACGGCTAACAAGTGACCCCACTCTTCTGCTGAGGTGCAGTCGGTGTATTCTACAGCCCTAGCTGACAGGGTTACATATAGTGGAAGATTAATGCTTCCGGTTTGAGTTGGGGATTATATATACACACACACACACACACACACACATATATATATATATATATATATATATATATATATATATATATATGTGCTTGTTCAAATATTAATGAGTATTACGCTATAAAAAGCAACCATTTTGTTGTATCAATCGCAGATTTTGGTTTAATCGATGTGACTTGTTTTGATCCAAATTTTAAGTTGGTTAGTTGGTTCGTTGATTGGTTGGTTGGATTTAGGGCATGTCAACCCTTGTTGGGTTATTTTATGCCGAACACATTTTGTTTTATTCATTCTTGATATTCAAAAAATCTTTTGAACATTTTTAACACATTCTTTTTAAACTCATTTTTTCTATTTAACCCATAGATGGGACCCTAACAGGTACTACCACCCGGGTCAGCGTGGACCTGGGATTAATAGCGTTGAAGGGGTAATTTCTGTGACATACTGAGAGACTAATGCTTCCGGTTTATTACTTCCGGTTTAACTTAATCTCATATTCTCTGTTTGTTCAAATATTTATGAGCTGTACTCTATGGAAAGCAACCATTTTGTTTTATAAATCACATATTTTGGTTTAATCGATCTGCCTTGTTTTGATCCAAGTTTTGATATCCAAAATCAATTTTGTCTCATGTATCGAAAATCTGTTTGAACTATTTAACTTTTTGTTCCTTTTGTAACTTTATAGCCAGAACGGGTGGACTTGAATCGGAAAAAGGAAATAACTGACTCAATTCAAGCCTCTTTGATCCTGGCTTTAATCGTAACTGTTAGCAGTTGATCCGACGCCAGAGAAAGTCTCATCGTTCTTTTGATCTCGTTTCCAAATTGAGCCACGCTCTTTTTTATCGATTTTTTTTCTTTTCATTCTTTTGTTATTTTTCGTTGATTGTTGGACTTGAGCCGTTTTGGCAAAAAAATGAAAAAGCGACTGAAAAAAAAAAAGAAATATCTGTCTTTTCTTTTCCCTTTTTTATTCCTGTCTTACACAGGTAAGATTGCAATTATTTGTTTTCTTATTGTAAATATCTGGGTTTTTTTATTACGAAAGGATTGGTGAATATAAAGGTGATTTTTATTCTTTTTAATATTATATATATATATATATATATATATATATATATATATATATATATATATATATATATATAGTTATGCTGTAGTGCATTCGTCTTACGAATGTACTATTGCATGAAACCAAGGTTCACAAAAATCCACTATATTGAAAGTTAAATATTGCTCTGTATATAATTAATCTATTAGCTATTAAAAATTGAGCTCTCTGACGGATTTATATGTTGAAAGGAAAATAAATTGAATTGATAAGATAGATTTACTAACACGTGTTTCGTCCAGGATTTTGTTCATGTACACATGTATTCTATTTATTATTATTTTAAATATGAAATAAAATAATAATAATAGAAAATTATAAAATCTTTACGCATACAATGAATAACGGCCTCCATCAGAGTAAAGTGTTTGGTGTTTGAAGGCTAAAAAGTTTGATATTTGAAGGCTAAAAAGTTTGCTATTTGAAGGCTAAAATGTTTGATATTTGAAGGCTAAAATGTTTGATATTTGAAGGCTAAAATGTTTGATATTTGAAGGCTAAAAAGTTTGATATTTGAAGGCTAAAATGTTTGATATTTGAAGGCTAAAAAGTTTGATATTTGAAGGCTAAAATGTTTGATATTTGAAGGCTAAAAAGTTTGATATTTGAAGGCTGATGAAAGCCATTATTCTTTGTATGCTTAAGATTTTATAATTTTCTATTATTATTATTTTATTTTATACTAAATATGATACTAGATTGTATCCGGTAGTGAGGATCGAGATAATTGTAATTACTCCCAGGTGCACTTTTGTAAAATGCTGCCAATGCAGGATCAGACAGAACTATTTCTGTCACAATTTTTGACATCTGTTAAAATGCTTGTCAAAAGTTTTGCAATCCGTGCACAATTCGACAGAAACCCGCGACAAACATTTCCCATCCTTAGAAACTGTCGTAGCTTTCTCATTTCTCATTTGATATCAAGAGGAGTTCACGTGGTGCAGTGGCTAGCGTGCTGAACTGCGACAAGGTAGGAAGCTAGTTGTAACTATAATCTCGCTATTATATTCACTTTCGGGCTAATACCATTGGGAAAGGTATGAATCCTCTCATTATTCCCCAGCTAATGGATAAATAGTACCACTTGGGTTCTTCTACAAGTCATACCTTTCTCATTTCTCCTTTGATATCAGGAGGAGTCCACGTGGCGAAGTGGGTAACGTGCTGGACTGCGACAGGGTAGGAAGATAGTTGGAATTATAATCTCGCTATTATGTTCACTTTCGGACTAATACCATTGGGAAAGGTATGAATCCTCTCATCAGATCCTGATGGTGTAATGTTACATTTCTTCAGCGTTGTCTTAATATGGTCTTTGAACCGCTTTTTTGAACCTCCGCGTGCCACCTGTGATTTTACTGTAAAGTATTTTACGGGGGAGTCTGTCTGCAGGTATGCAGATGGGGTGACCCAATCCAAACTTTTAGGTGTACTGAATAGTCTTGTCCCGATCTTTGTTGGGAATAATAATTGAAAGAAATATTACTGACAAATCTTTATTGCTCAACAAAATAGTCACCATCATTAGATATAATCTTTGTCCATCTACTTGGGGGCTTTTTAATCCCTCTTTCAAAAAAATTAACATCTCTGGAAGAAATGAAGGAATTCAACTCCGCTTTAGCCTCGTAAACATTTATGAATCTTTTTTCACTAATGAAATACTCTAAAGAACGGAATAATGGAAAATCTGATGGAGCAAAGTCTGGCGAGTATGGAGGATGAGGAAGAACTTCCCAACCTAAGGACTTTATTTTTCTTGAGTTTGTTTGGCAGAATGGGGTCTAGCGTTAAAAGGAGACTATTGCAGATTGTTACCCGCATTGCTTTGTTGGCTGGAGAGAGTTCATGAGCAACCCACCTACCCTCTCTATACACCTATCCAATCTTTTTCAGTCTTTGGAACAATGTTCTGATTGTTTGTCGAGGATCGTCTTCTACTGCAGCTTTCAAAAGTTCATCATCCAAAAGACTGGGTCTCCCCGAGGCTCGTCAGTAAGGTCGAAATTGCCTTCTTTAAATTTAAAAAACCATCTACGGCAGTTTCTAACACTTATACCTATGGATAGACAGCGGTTATGTTTTTAACTTCAGTTGTTGGATTGCTACCTTTGTGGAATTCATACAACATGCAATGACGCATATGATTCACTTTGAAACTTTTGTCTTCCATGGGCTATAGATGTTTTTAAACTATCAACAGCAGTAGATTTAACTAAATGTGAAGTTTAACTGAGTATCTGGTATCTGATTTGACCTTGAAAACAGCTGGCTAGACTTAACCTGGTGTTTTAGTTTGGTTAAAGAAAAGGGGACAGAACTTTCCGGTACCCCTAATATA
>CM042181.1:31060204-31065204 GCA_023376005.1 Doryteuthis pealeii
GTAAGTTAAAAAATGGAAATGAATCCGACAATATATTGAAAGGATAAATAAATAAAGGAAAGAAAATGTTGAATGGATAAAAATGGTTTAATGAAATGCCAAGTGTTTCCGCCGAGAAAACGGTCTTCTTCAGGGCAAGATGTTTGATATTTGAAGTTAAAACGGTCACCCCTGGTGTTGAGCACATTGGGGGGGGGGGTTTCGCTGACGACCGCCAACTAAAGCGTAAACGCAACGTTCTCCTATATAAGAGATGGGACACTCTACGGCGACCTTTACATACATACATACAGATGTGTGTATTAAAACAGTTAAGGTCCCCATCGCATTCTGTGGGTGACTATATAGCCTAGCGGTTAAGGTGTCTGACTGACACTAAACCAATCGGATTTCAATCCTGGCTGTAGGTAGCTTACAAATGTCTAGACACACTGAAGAGACCTGATAAGTCGAAACACGTGTCTGTGGATGACCATATATATATATATATATATATATATATATATATATATATATATATAATATTAAAAGGAATAACAATCACCTAAATCGCAACTTTAAGTTTGCCAGTCGTTTAGTTAGATATTTACAATAACAAAACAAATAATTACAATCTTACCTTTTTAAGACAGGAAAAAAGAAAGGAAAAGAAAATACAGATTTTTCTTCTTTTTTTTTGTCGTTTTTCTTTTTTGCCAAAACGGCTCAAGTCCAAATCAATGAAAATAACAAAAGATTGAAAAAAGAAAATAAATCGATAAAAAAAAAAGAAAATGCGGCTCAATTTGGAAACGAGATCAAAAGAACGTTGAAACTTTCTCTGGCGACGGATCAACTGCTAACAGTTACGATTAAAGCCAGGATCAAAGAGGCTTGAATTGAGTCAGTTATTTCCTTTTACTGATTCAAGTCTACACGTTCTGGCTATAAAGTCACAAAAGGAACAACAAGTTAAATGGTTCAAACTGATTTTTGATATATGAGACAAAATTGATTCCGTGTGTTAAACTTTGGATCAAAAACATACTTCACTTTACTATGACTCAAATTTCTAACCGCCCTGTCGGCTGGGGTGTTAGAATGTACCGACTGCACCTCTGCAGAGGGGTAAGACTCCCCCAATGGGGCCACCTGTTGGCCGTGGGTGGCGACCCGTGATGCTTAAGGATAGAGCCCAGGTGGACGAGCAGTTCGTGACATGCAATACTCCACTTTGGCCATATCTTGGGCTAGACGCTTTTTTATCATATGGGTGCTAGAAGGCGGTGGCTGCGGGTCTACATGTCCTGGGAATGACGTTAAACTCTATCTGATGGTGAGGTTCCAGTTTTGGAGGTTTGGGGAATGTGGAGCACCTCTTTATCACCATTGCTCCCTGGTCCACTCTGACCCGGAGTGGTAGTACCTGTTAGGGTCCCATCTATGGGTTAAATAGAAAAATGTATTCATAAAAAGATTGTATTATCCATTAAGAATTGATTTATTTCAAAACTTTATTGGCATTAAATAACCCACTGAGGTTGATAGGCCGTAAAACAAAACAAACCAAACCAAACCAAATCAAATTTCTAACAATGATCACCAACATTACATCAATAGCAGATGAACATCTTTTTTCTTTTTGTGGTTATTGTTATTTAATCACATTAGTTATATAGAGCTCTGTAAACGGGATTCAAAACTGTTTGAATTATACAAATATCCCCAGTGGTTCAAAAGTTATGAGAATTTAAAGCCGCGGAATATTTTTTTCTGATTCTGCACACAAATTGTATGTATCTCTATGCTGTACCCCATTATTTAAAGAATAAGAGGTACAGATATCAACGTTTTATTTTTTAAAGTTTAACAAGATTATTCAATATTTTCATTTTAATATTGCATGTATACAGTATTAATCTATTAATAATGGAGATTCGCTTCCGGTTTTTGTCTGTAACAAAAATTACGTCACTGCTTACGTCACATTACCCAAAATCGTCATAACATAGAATAAATACACTCAAAATTTGAACATGCAACATTTGACAGTCCTCATTGTTTTTTAAAACAAGTTTTAATAAATACATGACTGGTATTATATATCTATATATAGTTTATTTTATTTTAATACATATTTAAAGTTTACATTTCAAATTGTTTTATCTTTTTAATCCTTTAATGAATTTGATGATTTTATTTACTTAGGGTACACACTTGCTGATATTGAATTTTTTACTCCCATTTCTCAGGCAATATGTTTCAAAAATCCATTTTTACATCACCTGGAGGGTGTTTTTTTTATTTTGTACTAGTATATAATAAATTTAAAAAATAGAAAAGACAGGAGCGGCCACAAACAGACTATCAGTAATATGGAGTAATACAAACTTGCTGACATTGAATTTTTTACTCCCACCACTCAGGCAATATATTTCAAAAATCCATCTTTACATCGCCTGGAGGGTGTTTTTTATTTTGTACTAGTTCAAATAAATAACATCACTTTGAACTTAAAATATATTTTCAAGTACTTGCTATGTTTTATTACATACAAGAAATAGAATACCTATTTACATAATTTAAAAAAAATGGCGTGTGATTATGTATTTTATTAACGTTTCAATACGTTATTCACGTATTCATTAATTTAATAAGCAAATTTAACCGCACATTAACAACACATTATCAAATTTAAACTTAAATTAAATTCATAATCGAATTACATATTTTAATCAATTAAACCGTAAGAGCATTTTGTTTTATTTCATTTCATTTTACTGTTTTTACCATACCGGTCCACTATAAAACATGTGACAACAAGTCTATTTATATTTTCAAACTTTCTTCTTTTTTTACCCCTAACGAAAAACATTAACAAACTTTATCTTATTTTATTCCCCAATCCCTTTTTATCATATGGGTGCTAGAAGGCGGTGGCTGCGGGTCTACATGTCCTGGGAATGACGTTAAACTCTATCTGATGGTGAGGTTCCAGTTTTGGAGGTTTGGGGAATGTGGAGCACCCCATTCATCACCATTGCTCCTGGTCCACTCTGACCCGGAGTGGTAGTACCTGTTAGAGTCCCATCTATGGGTTAAATAGAAAAATGTATTTATAAAAAAATTGTATTATCCATTAAGAATTGATTTATTTCAAAACTTTATCGGCATTAAATGACCCACTGAGGTTGATATGCCGTAAAACAAAACAAATCAAACCAAACCTTATTTTATTAAGACACAAAAATTTAACAATAATCACTAAGATCATATGGTTCAAACTGATTTTCGATACATGAGACAAAATTGATTCCGCGCGTTAAAACTTGAATCAAAGCAAGGCTGATCGATTAAACCAAAATCTGCGATTGATAGAACAAAATGTTTGTTTTTTATACAGTATTACTTACTAATATTTGAACAAGTATATATATATATATATATATATATAATATATATATATATTATATATTAATATTTTGAAGGCCGGTACAATGCGTATGAAAAAAAAAGATGTTATTTTTGTCTTATCGATTTCGAAGCATGAGCTTCATTATCAGAGTTTATTTTCAGAAATGACGTGCTTATGTTTTTATTTGTGTGGTTACAATTTCTCTTCTTATTTTCTTTTCCTCTCCTTTTTTTTTCTCTTTCTTCTTCTCCTCCTTTATGAATGAAATGGGCGAATAACTGTAATTATATATATATATATATATATATATATATATATATATATATATATATTTAGGAAACCAATTGCAATGTGAATAAAAATAAAATAATGTTCAGTCTTATCGATTTCGAAGTAACTTTATCATCAGAGACATTTTCTGAAATGGACGCGTTCTTGTGACGTTTGTTTTTATATATAAAAATGATACAAAAACGCGTCCATTGCAGAAAATGTCTCTGATGATAAAGTTACTTTGAAATCGATAAGACTGAACATTATTTTATTTTTTATACGCATTGTAATTGCTTTCCTAACATAAATAAATAATATCTTACTTAACAATGCTTCAAGCAAATTACCAATTACTATATATATATATATATATAATATATATATATATATATTATATATATATACTAGCAAATATATGCACCCTCCGGGTGCAAGTATTTAAGTTTTAATATAATAAAATATCATATTAAATTAGAAAGGCTAATGAAACTAAATAAGAATACAGATAAAAAGATTTGAAACAGAGGGAGTATAATAAAAGATTTGAAACAGAGGGAGTACAATAAAAAAAATGGAACAACTGAAACTTACTCTTCCATCACTTTTGTCTTTCATTGTCATTTTTTCTAATTTAAGTATTTAGTTATAAGAGGAAGTAAAGAATAAAATGACAGTTATTTTATCTTGTTAATGGATTTCATTTAAGATTCATTAAAGAGATTTTTGCTTATATTCATTAAAATAAAACCAAACAGTTAGAAATCAATAATACTAAGTACATATTTATTAAATTCGATTTTTTAATATTAATATGCAAATTAGCCTTCCCGTTTACACTGTAAACCGCTATTTTGTTGTATATATAAATATAATTGCACGTTGTCAGTATGTAGACATAGTTAACAGTATTAATAATATAAGACAATTTTATTAATAATTGAAATAAAATAAAAAATAAAATCATGGAGAATGTGATGTCAATAACTAAGAGAATTGTGACTTGAGTAGGAATATAGTTTCGGTTACAGACAGAAAAACACACAATCTCCATTATAATAAGATATATATATATATAAATTTATAAAAAAGATATATATATATATATATATATATATATATATTAAACCAAAATCTGTGATTTATAAAACAAAATGGTTGCTTTCTATAGAGTACTACCCATAAGTATTTGAACAAATAGATAATATGAGTTTAAGTTAAACCGGAAGCATTAGTCTCCCACTATGTCGCTGAAATTACCCCTTCATCGCCATTACTCCCAGGTCCATGCTGACTCGGGTGGTAGTACCTGTTAGGGTCCCATCTATAGGTTAAA
>CM042181.1:31070204-31077704 GCA_023376005.1 Doryteuthis pealeii
TGTGGGAACGAAGTTTGAGAAAACCGAACGAGGGGAGGGAGGAAACGGAACCAAACGATTATCTGCGATTCGTTCGGGCTCGGGTGGAGTGGGGATGCAATTCTTGATGCTCAAAAGACAATATCAGAAAATAACGAGGGTATAATTTTCAAATCTTTAACAAAAATAAAAAATTTAAAAAATAAAAATTGTCTTAGGATAAAAGTTGAGATTATGATTGAGCTCCATTAATGGAATAAATTGTTGAATAATTGGTTGTATAGAAGCAAATTAAGGAAAAAATGCATCCGAAGAATTTTAGTTTAATCTTAGATTATTTCTAGAATGAATCCAAATAAGTTTAAAGAAAGCTGAATTTCTATTATTTAGACCTTTCAGACTGTTGTCCTCGTCTTTGTTGTTATTTACACAACATTTTAGCCGATGTGCCCTCTAGCCTTCTTCAAATGTTTCATGTCTGATTTTTTTAGATGAGACTTGATAAATTTTATTATCTTGATTTTTCGGTCTGTCGTCCTCGTCTTTATTATTATATTGCTTTTAGCGTCAATGAAATCAACAAATGGTTCAACAATATTGTATCAGAATTTTATTTTTCTCTTAGATTATTTCTAGAATTAATTCGAAGAAGTTTGAATAAAGCTGAATTTGTATTATTTAGGCCTTTCAGGCTGTTGTCCTCGTCTTTATTGTTATATTGCTTTTATCGATATGGAGGCGCGTGGTCTAATGGTTAGAGTCTTAGGGAATGGACTCGTCGACCCAAGTTCAATTCCTGGACAAGGCTGTTTGCATTTCACATGGCGCTAATACCCATGGGAAATGTATGAATCAAATTCTCCCTCCAGCTATGGGTAAATAGCACAGCAGACTGGGCTCTTTAACCATGGCTAGGTAACCAGTCTAGAAGAAAGAAAATTCTAAATTCAAAACCTGTTAAAGTCCGCTTAAGAAATTGACCTTGTGTCGCATCCTGCCCGTGCGGAGGTGTTGGTAGATATATATATATATATATTTATATTTATATATATATTGTTTTTAGCGTCAATGAAATCAACAAATGGTTCAACAATATATAGCTTTGTATTAGCTAGATTTTTCTGACTGTTGTCCTCGTCTTTATTGTTATTTACACAACATTTTAGCCGATGTGCCCTCTTCCGATGTTTCATGTCTGATATTTTTATGAGACTTGATAAATTTTATTATCTTGATTTTTCGGTCTGTCGTCTTCGTCTTCATTGTTATATTGCTTAGTTAACCAGTCTAGGAGAACGAAAACTCTGAATTCAAAACCTGTTAAACTCCGCTTAAGAAATTGACCTTTTTCTCGCTTCCTCGGACCTTTTTCTCGCACCCTGGTAATGAAATCAACAAATGGTTCAACAATATTCAACTTTGTATTAGCTAAATTTTTCTGTCTGTTGTCCTCATCTTTATTGTTATTTACACAACGTTGATGTGTCCTCCAGCCTTCTTCAGATGTTTCGCATCTGATTTTTTTTAGATGAGGATTGATAATTTTTATTATTTACATTTTTCGGTCAGTTGTTTTCATCTTTATTGTTATATTACACAACGTTTCGGCCGATGTGCCCTCTAACCTTCTTCAGGTGTTTTTTTTTAGATGAGGATTGATAAGATGTATTATTTAGATTTTGGGGCTGTTGTCCTCATCTTTATTGTTATACACACACTATTTCGGCCGATGTGCCCTCCAGCCTTCTTCATATATTTCTTGTCTGATTTTTTGAGATGATGCTTGCTAATTTTTATTATTTAGATTTTTTGGACTGTTGTCCTCATCTTTAATTTTGTATTGCTTTTTGCGGCAATGAAATCAAATGGTTCAACATTGTATTTGTCAGATTTTTCTGTCTGTTGTCCTCATTGTGGGAATATTTTTTTATATAAGGTGTGCTACTGTTTCCCACATGGATTTATAGACTAGCCGAGGTCACATGGTTTATTCCCTCGTCAATCACCAACGATAATGCGTGGCTGATACACTACTTAAACACTTATACTGGCCATAATTCTACTAGCACTCATTGAGGAGGGACTTACAATATTCAGGATTCTTTACCAGAAGAACCAAAGGATTCATTATCAGAGGATTACCACGGATCCAATTCCACTGGACAAGCGCTCTTGTTTAAAGCCTACAGGATGGCCCATAAGGTTGTAACATTCATCTTTATTGTTACTAGCAAATATATGCACCCTCCGGGTGCAAGTATTTAAGTTTTATTATAATAAAATATTATATTAAATTAGAAAGGCTGATGAAAATGAATAAAAATGCAGGTAAAAAGATTTGGAACAGAGGGGGCATGATTGAAAAATAGAACAACTTTGAAACTAACTCTTCCATCATTTTTCATTACTCCCGTCTTTCATTGGTAAATTTTCCTAATTTAACTATTTAGTTAAAATAGGAAGTAAAGAATAAAATTACAGATATTTCTTCTTGTTATGGGATTTCTTTTAAGATTTATTCCCCCAGATTTTTGCTCATATTCAATAAGATAAAACCAAACAATTAGAAATCTATAATACTAAGTATATATTTAGTAAAATCAAATTTTTAAGATCAATATGTAAATTAGCCTTCCCATTCACACTGTAACAGCTATTTTGTTGTATATAAAATATAATTGCATGTTATTAGTATGTAGATATAGTCAACAGTCTTAATGATGTAAAACAATTTTATTAATAATTGAGGTTTAAATAAAAATAAAATCATGGAGAATGTGATGTATATAACAAACGGAATTGTGACTTGTATACTAATATAGTTTCGGTTACAGACAGAAAAACCCACAATCTCCATTATAATAAGATATATACAACGTATGTGGCATCTAGCATTCCTCTGGTGTTTCTTGTTGAACTCGACAGCCATAATGTCGTATTCTGGAACCTTCACGAAAATTCGAACCAATCCATTGAGTTGGTTGATTGCTTTTTATTGCATGTCAACTCTTGTTGGGTTATTTTTTTGCCGAAACCTTTTTGTTTTATTCATTCTTGTTGGGGGTTCCATTTCTAAATTCATTTTAAAACATTTTTTTTCAAATCAATAAAGGGTTTCTCCACACTTTTTGTTCTTAATTTGTTTTTCTTCTCTTTCTCCAGAAATCCAATTACCGTTTTCTTTTCAATCCCCATATTCTCCGTAGACCATAATAATTAATCTACGCAATGTTTCTGTAATCTGAAACTCTCTTATACGATTGTCACTCAGCATTTGTGTCATTAGGTATATCTTTATATGTTTCTCAACTTTAAATAACGAAAATAAAAAATAATTAGAAGAAGAAAAAAACTTTTTAGAAACTTTAATTCTACATAAGAAAATACCTTTTTCCTTCTTTTTATCTATTTAGTTAAATCTTCAGGAAGCGACGATACTCCTCTTAATACGTAAATTATTTTAAAAGTGTTTTATAATTTGCTTGAAGCATTGTGTTTATATTGGTTTGGTGGTTGGTTTTGAAGGATATCACAATGCAAGTGTAAAGAAAAATAAAGTAACAATGATGTTGTTTGTTAACCTGTGATTTTAAAAATAATTCTTAATATTTCGAGATAAAAAATCTCTTCTACAGAAGATCTCCAAACTGAAGCTGTTGTTAGTGACTGTCCATTTGGTTCTGTCTGATGTCTTCCAAATTCTCTGCGCGCGCGCATGTGAGTGTGTGTGTGTGTGTGGGGGGGGGGGAGTTGTTTATATGTGTGTTTTTGTGCTCATGTGTGTATGCCTGTTCAATAGTGTCTGATTATTATTCCAAGTTTGGCTCACCCTCAGTGCATTAACATGTCTGTTTATTTATAGGACCGTCTGGTCCTCTCTTTTTTAAAAAATTATTTTTCTTTAATATTGATTTTGATTTTATTCAATACTAGAAGTGGCTACCCAGCATTGCCTGGGTAGAGGTTTTTTTTTTTTTTAAGTTAATCCATTATTACTTATCGTGAGTGAGATCCTCGCTGGTTGCCCCATAAAATCCCCACGGAAATATATAAAAATATAGTATGAAATTTCCATTCAATGATTTACAATTTAAAAAAAATATATATAAATGATGCAATTAATTCAATCAATCAATATTATATTTCAAAGCGAAAAAAAATACAAAAAAAAAAAGATAAACAAAATAACATGCAAATGACTTTCCCTTCTGTTACTTTTCAAATTTGAATTTTTAAATATCTTCCCAAATATAAATCAAATCTTCATTAAGTTAGTCCCGCAGATCCATTATTACTGAATAATGAGTTGAATCCTCGTGGGATGCCTCATTTAAATCCCTATGTAAAAAATAGATCTCCCATTGATCCAGCTACTCTATAAAGAATTGTTAATGCCTACTATATAAAATATTAAATGAAAAGAAAATCCAGGCTGTTATCATTTAAATTTATTTTTTTAATTATCTTCCCGAATATAAATCAAATCTCTATTATTTTTGCTCAAAAACCAAGCCCTGGTGATATTTAATGTGTATATATATTTACTTTGTCGTTAATTGTTTTATTTTGAAAGTTTCTTCCAGACATATAGATTCACACAATTGCTCTTTACATATGTATAGATTTCTATAATCTGAAACTCTCTTATAAGATTGTCAGCCAGCATTTGTGCCATTAGTAATATATTCTACATTCCATAGTAACAACTAATATTATTCCTTTTATAGTTTTTGATAAAAAAAAAGCATTTCATTTAGTCTACTCTTTATAAATTGCTTTTCTGAACATATAAATTTTAAAAAATGAATGTCTAGTCTGATAGTATTTTTGTTAAATTATTTTCATATCTAAATTTGCTTTCATTTGAAGACAAATTGAGATGGTTTAGTTAATCAATAAAAACATATTATATTTTCTATAAAAGTATAAATAATATATATATATATATATATATATATATATTATATATATATATATATATATATATATAAGTAAAGAAATAACAAAAGACTTAGAGATTTAGCATTTAGATTATTTGTGGCAGAAGTGAAACTGCAACATAAATTTTATTTCTTTTTTTTTTGCAACATCAAGGATTACAATTTGAATTCATATCACAGGACTATAAAATTCTAAAAAAATTTAAAAAATATATAAATAAAAATCTGTTTTAAAACGCCTTTAAAGTAATAAAAAATTTCATCATTCGCATCTGATGAGTCGGGAGATTTAGACACTTTGTCTAAGCTCCCTGAAATAGACTATAATGCTAAATCTCTAAGTCTTTTGTTATTTCTTTACTTATATATTTGCTCTGTGACTCTAACATTAAGAGCACACATTGATCTCTCAAACTGCGACTTGGTTTTGAATATATATATATATATATATATATTATATATATATATATATATATATATATATATATTACCAACCCATCCGCACCAGCAGAATGCGACACAAGGTCAATTTCTTAAGCGGAGTTTAACAGGTTTGAATTCGGAGTTTTCCTTCTCCTAGACTGGTTACCGAGCCAGGATTAAAGAGCAAAGTCCTTATTACCCTACTATTTATCCATAGCTGGAGGGATAATTGGGTTCATACCTTTCCCAAGAGTATTAGTGCCATGTGGAATGCTAACAGCTTCGTCTATGAATTGAACTCGGGTTGACTAGTCCATTTCCAAGGACTCTAACCCTTAGACCACGCGCCTCCATCATCATCATTATTATTATAAGGTATTATTCATCAAATGACTTTAAAAAAGTGGAACATTTTGTATTTTCAATAAAAGTATAAATAATACATATGTGTTTGAGTATGTGTGTGTGTTACGGGACCCACGTATGCTTCTTTGTCGGTATATCTGATGAGTATATATATTTATATATTGGAGGTATGTGGTGTAATGGTTAGAGTCGTAGGAAATGGACTTGTCGACCCGAGTTCAAATCCTGGAAAGGCTGTTTACATTTCACATAGCGCTAATACCTTTGCGAAAGGTATGAATTCAATGACGTTATCTCTTGCGCAGTATTCTGCATTAGTACCAATATTCTTTTTATAGGTAATTTAATCATATTGTCTCTATAGCTATTTTAAGATCTGGCGTGTATTTAAGACTTTTATTCTTAACTAAATTTCTCCGCCCTGTCGGTGGGGCGTTAGAATGCACCGACTCTGCAGAGGGGTAAGACTCACCCAATGGGGCCACCTGTTGGCCGTGGGTGGCGACCCGTGATGCTTAAGGATAGAGCCCAGGTGGATGAGCAGTTCATGACATGCAATACTCCACTTTGGCCCTATCTTGGGCTAGACGGGCGGTTGGAGAGGCCCCCTCCGATCAATCGGCTGGTCACGTCAAGCCCTAGCACCTATATGATTTTCCCAACCCTATTGTCCTTAAGGCAAGCCCCAACCCTTTTTTATCATATGGGTGCTAGAAAGCAGTGGCTGCGGATCTACATGTCATGTGAATGACGTTAAACTCTATCTGATGGTGAGATTCCAGTTTTGGAGGTTTGGGGAATGTGGCGCACCCCATTCATCACCATTGCTTCCTGGTCCACTCTGACCCGGTGTGGTAGTACCTGTTAGGGTCCCATCTGTGGGTTGAATAGAAAAATGTATTTATAAAAAATTGTATTATCCATTAAGAATTGATTTATTTCAAAACTTTATCGGCATTAAATGACCCACTGAGGTTGATATGCCGTAAAACAAAACAAACCAAACCGAACCAAACTAAATTTCTTTCTCTAACTAAACACAGCGCGCGTGTGTAGGTGAGCCCCAGCTAAGGCAAGGACAACCTTCTTCCCTGATGTTCTAGCTGGTACTGATGATTTCACTAGCTTTTACGTGATTCTCGGCTTTTTTCGCGTCTCGGTTCAAAGGTGTCCAACGGTCTGTATATTTCCATGGAAAACCGCCGCCCGTGACATGAAAAAGGACCATACCTGCAGAAATACAGGGGTTGACAATAATCTATGCAACATAATTAGGCAACACTAGTTCTTTAGATCTGGTAATTATTAAACATGAATTCTTTATACCGTATAGCTAAAGAGCAAAAACAAAAAGGGCATGGAAAGTTTAAAGTATAATTCGTTATTTCTCTGAATGTTTGAGATGAGGCTTGATGATTAGTTATTTATCATCTATTAGGTAGTTAAATCNCTACTTCGATGATCACCAAGGCCGTGGGATCATCGGACCCGTCAGACCGAAGTCTGACGCGTCCATCGAACACTCCTTAACAGGAGTCAACTTTTTTCCTCTAAACAGAGGCAACAGTTTTTCCCTTAACAGGGACCAACTAGAGTGCACTTTTGGTAATTTTCCTTAGTATTCTTCTGGCTGGACTTGCTGTGGTCGTCGCTTAAAGAACAGTAAACACGATCCCAATACTGTTAACTATGTCTACATACTGACAACATGCAATTATATTTATATATACAACAAAATAGCGCTTTACAATGTGAACGGGAAGGCTAATTTGCATATTAATATTAAAAAATC
>CM042181.1:31080204-31097704 GCA_023376005.1 Doryteuthis pealeii
CTTCTGAATTACAGGGGATTGACAATAATCTTATGCAACCGCATAGATTATGTAACAGAAATACGAACCTAAAGACAAGCTAAAGTAACAATTCATCAGGATATGTCATGAAATGGCTGTGTGGTGATGGTGGGTGGCTTGCAAAATAGGAAAATATTTATCAAAGGAGTAAAAAAAATAATTAAATAAAACAATCTGAAATGAAAACTGAGCCCCGTCCCTCTTAAATAAAATGTTGCGTGCATGTAATAATCAAACAATTATTTTGAATATTTTCCACATCAATTTTACACAAAATCTTAGGTATTTATTTATTTGTAAACTTTTTAGTTAACTTCTTGTTACTGTAAAAAAAAAAAGGGATGAGAGTAAAAAACAATTTTTAAAATTGCTTACTCAAATTTTGGGTGTATATAGCATAAGAATATTGTGACGTAAGCTGTGACGTAGAGCTATGACGTAGTTTTTGTTACAGATAGAAATACAGACAATCTCCATTATTAACAGAAGATGTTACTGTAAAAAAAAAAAGGGATGAGAGTAAAAAACAATTTTTAAAATTGCTTACTCAAATGTTGGGTGTATATAGCATAAGAATATTGTGACGTAAGCTGTGACGTAGAGCTATGACATAGATTTTGTTACAGACAGAAATACAGACAAACTCCATTATTAATAGATATATTTACTTATATATTTATTTATTTATATATTTATTTATTATTTTTGTTGTATATGAAGAAAGGGGGTTAACCAATGTCGGTCTAGCATTGATTCCGAGATGCATGTAGACATTCAAGAAGTGGTGTGGGGCCATGGTGTCTTTGTGGAAGAGCACGAATCTGGGACAGAGAGGAACAAAGTTGATAGAATTGGTTATAACTCAACTATAGGGGGAGAACATTTTATAATCTTGTATTCTTTATACATTCTTATTTCTAAGTTGTTTATTTTCATTCCTTTTGAGTTTTTCACATCAGTGTTCGCTGATGGTATTTCACTGGAGTTTGAGTGACAACAAGTCTCTGACGTTTTCACCGTACCAAATCTGTATAATGTTGTATAGTCTTTCTTACTTCTTTACTTCTTACTTCTAGTCGTCTTTTCTTCTGGCCGGCTTTAGTTCTATCTTCTTGTTAAGTATCTGGCAGCCATCCTTAGTTCCAGATGTAGTGAATAAGTAAGCAAGCCAATAAGAATCTGGTGTTAAAGTATTCTTTGTAAGTCCGTCGTCCAAGAGAATCCAAGTGTCAATGACATAAGCTCAGAATGGGGTCTATTAATACAGCAGAAGCAGCAGCAGCAGTGCCAGTGATTGGACAATAAGAATCCTTCTCAGGTCACGTGTTTATAGGTGAGTCTATAAGTAGAAGTGACCATTTACCTTATGCCTTATATCACAAAAATCCAACACTTCTAACATCTTGCGTCTGGAGTTGTCGTGGGGACTTCGGTCTGGTTTTCTGTTAGGGATCTCTCTTTATCAGAAGCCCTGTGTCATTGTTAGTTTTTAGGTAATAAACACAAGACTTCGATTTACGTTGATGTTACTTTATTTCCAATCCCCAACCCAGACATTCTGCGCAGTGAGACTTACATGTTACTAGCTCGGTTTTAACTTCTAACTGCTTGAACTTACTATATCCTTAAACCGGAAGACAGGGTCATCCATGCCTTCCGGTTATCCCGATTCATCCCCGGAAGGCAAGGTGAGAGGGAGGTCAAGCGCCGTCACTCACTCTCAAGGCCATCAGCTGCACTAATCGCCATTATGATTTCTACACTACCTTAAAAAGTATTAGGGTTCCAATAATTATGTAACACTCAGATCTCCAGGACTCTTCTGAGTATTCTAGCCGATTGCAGCAGTGCAGTAGTCTGGATGGTCTCAATTCTTCCTCTGATTTTTAGATCCTCCAGTCTTTTTTCCAAGTTTATTGGTATCGTTCCAAGTGCACCAACTAAAAGCTGTTGTCGTATCAATGATGCTGTACGGCTGCACCACTTGGACTTTAACGAAGCGCCTAGAGAATAAACTAGATGGGATCTGCAAAAGAATATACAGTTGGTAAAGTGTTAATATGAATATAATCACGTGATTCAGGTCATGTGATGCTTTCAATTAAATACATATTGTTACTGAATAAAAAAGATTCTTCGTTTCATTGCGACAGTCGTCAACCTTTTTTTTTCTTTATCAAACTGGGTTGACGATAAAGATGAACAGACTGATGGATAGATAGATAGATAGATAGATAGATATGAACAAATTGAAATAAAAAGATAGATATAAACAGATTGAGATAGAATAATGGATTGATAGATAGATAAATATATAGATACATAGTTATGAACAGCCCAAGATAGATAGATAGATATTTAGATATGAGCAGACTAAGATAGATATATAGATAGATAGATAGATATGAACAGACTAAGATAGATAGATAGATATATAGATAGATAGATAGATATGAACAGATTGTGATAGATAGATAGATAGATAGATAGATAGATATGAACATACTCAGAAAGAAAGAAAGAAAGAAAGAAAGAAAGAAAGATAGATAGATAGATAGATAGATAGATAGACAGAGATGAACAAATTGAAATAGATAGATAGATAATAAAAGATTTAGATATGAATAAACTGAAATAGATAGATAGATAGATAGATAGATAAAAGGCTTAGATATGAACAGACTGAGATAGATAGATACGTAATAAAAAATAGATAGATAGATAGATATGAACAGACTGAGATAATTAGGTAGATAGATACATACATAGATACATAGATACATAAATACATACATATTTTTTTAAAAAATGGAAGATGGGGCTGGCAAAGTGTTAATATGAAAATAATCAAGTGATTCAGGTCATGCTAGGCTTTCAATTAAATATATATTGTTAGTGAATAAAAAAAAGTCTCATCCTGTGATTGCGACAGGCATCGGCCTTTTTTCCTTACCAAGACATATTGAAAATAGATAGATAAGAACAAACTGAGATAGAAATATAGATAAATAGATTGATAGATAGATAGACAGATAGAGATAAACAAATTGAAAAAGATAGATAGATATGAACATATATATATATATATATATATATATATATATATATATATATATATATATATATGTGTGTGTGTGTGTGTGTGTGTGTGCGTGTGTGTATACATATATATATATATATATATATATATATATATATATATATATATATATATATATATATATGTTCATATCTATCTATCTATTTCAATTCATTCAGACTAAATTAGATAGAAAGAAAGAAAGAAACATAGACAGATAGCGATTAACAAATTGAAATAAATAGATAGATAGATAGAAATATATAGAGATGGATATATAGAAAGATAGATAATAAAAGACATGAACAGATATGAACAGACTGATATATATATATATATATATATATATATAATATATATATATATATATATATATATATAGATAGATAGATAGATAGATAGATAGATAGATAGATAGATAGATAGACCCGTTGACGAATGCCTTACAAAAGCAAAAAAAAGTTATTTGAAAAATGTTACATAAAAAATCTCAAATCGATGAAATAAGTATTAAAAGTAATTCAACAAAACGGAAGTTCGAATGTGTTCAATGCAATAAATTGGCATCGATATCCCATAATTCAAAGCGTTTCCTTTTTAGTTTTTGTTTGTTTTAAAGAGTGATAATCTTAAAGTGACAGTTTCGAAGTCGTCTTTGAATTAATATTGTTCCATATATCTTTTTTAAAGGTTAGGTGGCACTGGAGCAATAACCCCCCTCACACACACACATATATATATATATACACACACACATATATATATATATATACACACGCACATATATATATATACACACACACACACACACACACATATATATATGAAGGTAGGAGGGGTGGAGTAAATCCGAAAGAATGTGGTAAGGATAAAAGAAGAAAAAAAGACAAAAAAGAATAACTCAAAAAGTAGATGTAGTGGATATATTTCGTTCTGCGTTAAGTGGGACTTCATCAATCAATTTATTAAAGCATAGTACATACATTTGTATTTATAGAAGAGAAAGTGAGTGGGTGGGGAGAGTTTGGTGATGAATTCATGGGAAGTGAATAATTTGTTAGGATTTGGTTGGTCAGAGGACATCTATCATGGAAAGTGTGTGTGGGGGGGAGATCAAAAGATTGGAAATTGTTCGGGGTGATAAGATTAGGAGGTGGCCGGGTACTTGTTAGGGAGTGGGGTGTGGTAGGAAGAAAGTTGCGTTAAAATTCTTGGTTGGTTAGAAGAAAATTTTGATTCATTATATGGAGAGTGGGGAATAGTATGAAAAGGTTGTAGAGCATGGGGGTGGGGCAAAATTAGGCCATCAGTTTTATGGTAGGTGTAGGTAGAATTTGTGATTCTTTGAATGGGAAGGGAGAAGAGACGAGATGAAATGGGGCAGATGGGTCATTTATATAGTTGGCTAAGGAATCTTTTATATATATATATATATATATATATATATATATATGAAATAAAAGGAAATTAATCCGACAGTGTGAATTTGATATATTGAAAAAACAAATGATGTTTACAAATGCATGGGATCATCAGGAGAGAATGTGCACCGTTTCGGGGCCTTCCTCTCAACGGTTTTAACTACACATCGCCCCCCCCCTCACTGATGTGATGTCCCTCGGAATATCTGTATCGACCGTATGTAATAGATCGGTCTTCAACAAAAGTAAAACGGGATGAAATGACCGTTAGAAGAAGAATGCGCAAACAGAACGCTGTTAGTCAAAGTTGGAATTTTTCAAAAAATGCGTTATCTGTATTAAAAATAAAATGAATTTTATTTTTAATTTTAAAAAATCAGAAGCATTACAGTTTATAATAAGACTCAAAAGAGTCTGATGTAAAATTGTTTAAAAAGTGTATAATTGTATAAAAAGTGTATATTAAATATCAAAATTGTTCATAATACACTCCAACTATTAAATAAGTAACCAATAAGTGTTGGTAAATCCGTGGTGTTTGTGGATAATTATCTTCAGAGGAGTAAACATATGTATGTATAGTTTTTTCGTAGACAAGTATGTGAAATAAAAGGAAATTAATCCGACAGTGTGAATTTGATATATTGAAAAAACAAATGATGTTTACAAATGCATGTGATCATCAGGAGAGAATGTGCATCGTTTCGGGGCCTTATAACGCATTTTTGTGAAATGCTACCAGCCTTATCCAGGATTTGAATTTAAAGAAATAAATCTATCGAATAATTCAAATCAAAATGAATATAAATTAGTTGGTTGGTTTGATTTTATGGTATGTCAAACCCTATTGGGTTATTTTATGCCAAAGACATTTTGTTTTATTAATTCATGATGGGTATTGAACACAATTTGTTTCAAACACATTTTTCTTAACGCATTTTTTCTATTGAACCCATTAATGGGACCCTAACAGGTACTACCACTCTGAGTCAGGATGGACCGGGAAGAGTATAAAATAAGGGTAATTCCAAGTCAAATCTTCCAGGCCATTAGTTTTATCTGTGTTATTCGGACTATTGTCTTCATCTTCATTGTTATCTGTACAACGTTTCGGTCGATATGCCCTCCGGCCTTCTTCAGATATTTCTTGTCGGACTCGGGAAACTCCTTCTTCGGACTCGGGAACTTTCTTGTCGTAATCGGGAACCTTCTTGTCGTAATCAGGAGTCATTGTACAGATAACAATGAAGATGAGGACAATAGTCCGAATAACACAGATAATACTAATCCTCAAGCCTCATCTCAAACATTCAGAGAAATAATACTTTCAGGTCATGTCACCCAAACCAAATCTTTTTTTTTTTGTACAAATCTTTTTGGTACAAATAATGTTCAACATATGTAAAATTATGATAGTGATAATTTTTTTGTCTTTGATGCAGTGCCTCAATGGGATTTTACCACCTATTGATCTTCTATATATATATATATATATATATATATATATATGTGTTGTGTGTGTTTATTTAGAAGGGATTTAATTGAAAATTCACCGTATTCGGCGTTCAGCTAGACAAACACATGTTATGGAAACTGGTGTTTATTTGTCGACGATGAACGTTTCGATTAAATAGCCATCTTAGGACTTGGATATGACGCCTATGTTAAGATTTTGAGCGTAATGTCCGGGTCTTGAAACCCAAGTCCTGAAGATGGTTAATAACCGAAACTGCATGTGAGGTATCCTCGAAACACGTGTTTGTCTACTTTCTCTCACACACACACTCTCTCTCTCTCTCTCTCTCTATATATATATATATATATATATATATATATAAATGTGTGTATGTGTGTGTGTGTGTGTGTGTGTATACATATATATAGTTGATTGCTTATAAAATTTGTTTTTGTGAACGTTGTTATTTGATATTAGGAAGCATGAAATGAACAAGTGAACAAAAACAAAAAAACACAACAACAAAAAAAAAACAGAGTTTCAATATCCAGCTGTTTCTCTGTCCCTGGTTCAATTTCTTCCGATATTTCGGATGACATTCACCCTTTATCACGGTATGATGACTGTGTGTGGAAAAGTGAAATCAAACAAATGTGAAAAAATTATATATATATATATATATAATATATATATATATATATATATATATATATATATATATATCCGTAGATGGGTTCCGAGTAAGTTGGTACTGAGATGATTCTATGTTGTACCTTTCTTCCAATGGTGGAATGTTAGAGTTGTTCAGGTCCAAGTTGAGAGCTTGTTGTTCAATATTATTGAACAAGCAAAGTAATTGATAAAGCAAAAGGCTTATAATGGGCCATTTTGCGGTTATAGATCTATTTCTACCCACATTTTTAAATTTTCCTTTACTAACTATATATATATATATATATATATATATATATATATATATATATATATATATTTGATAATTTGCTTTAGAAGCATTGCTGAGTAAAGTATATATTATTTATATTTTTTGCTTGAAGGCAATTACAATGCGTATATCGTATAAAATTCGATAATTATTTAAAATAATCATGACAAGTAAACTCGGCAAATATCGCACCCTACGTAGAACATCGTACAGCTGTTTCAACTTTATTAAGTCTCATCAGCGATGTATACTTACGAAATCGAAACCAGCACGCTGAATCAGAGACTCTACCCCTGGGTCACCGATACGCAGCACACGATGTATGCGAATATTCTACGTACGGTGCGATATTTTCCGAGTTCGCTTGTCATGATTATTTTCAATAATTATCGAATTTTATACGATATACGCATTGTAACTGCCTTCAAGCAAAAAATATAAATATATATATATATATATATATATATATATATATATCGAGAGAGAGAGAGAGAGAGAGAGAGAGAGAGAGAGAGGGGGGGACGTGGGCATAAACATATAGATATATAGTAGGGACTGGCAAACTGAGCCTAAAATGCGTTTTTGACAAAATGACTTTAGCTCCCCCTACAGAAAATAATTTACCAAAAATTAGGAAATTATCGGATTTTAATGACATTTTCAGTGTTTATTTATCAATGAATGATCTTTATAATGCATTATTTATTTTATTCCAAAACTTTCTCATTTTTTCAGGTCACTTAATTTTATGTTGGGGGCGTAAAATGATTTTCAAGTTGGTCATATATTGTACTAATTACAGTATAAATAATGAGATAAAAGACCGAAGTTATGAATAGAAACAAAAAAAAAAATTACGGTTGCGCTTCTATGAGAAAATAAGTACCGAAAATCGAAAAATAAAATGTAAAAAAATAATAAATAATTAATTTTTTGGAGATTTCTTTTTTACTCATTTCGATAATTATTTAATTGGCTATTATTTTATAAAAGAAAAAAATATATACATCGATGTTTTTTCTGCTTAAAAATGGGGAGGGGGTACATTTTCAATAGAGTTTTTCTTCAAAACTTATTACTTTTGGCGCCTAAAATAAGTTTGCATTAAGTAGATATTTATTTTTAGAATCTAAAAATATAACATTTTAAACTTAACATCGGGATTTTCATATTTTAAATGAATTTTATATATTAATTTTTCATAGCAAAAATACTAAATTAAAGTTTTGAAATAAAATAACTGATGCATTATAAAATTCATTAATTGTTAAATCAATACTGAAAATTTCATTAAAATCGGATAATTCCCTGATTTTTGGTAATTTTTTTTGCAATCGGCAATGTTACAGTAAAATTGTAAACAAGCACTTAAAACCATCGAAAAAGAGGCTGAATGACGGATATCGTCGAAATTGACCAAAACAAATAGTTTTAAATCTTTTTTAAATAAGCAGTTTATTTAAGGTTTGCATTAAGTAGATATTTATTTTTAGAATCTAAAAATATAACATTTTAAACTTAACATCAGGATTTTCATATTTTAAATGAATTTTATATATTAATATGTAATTATATTTTTCTTTTTTTAATGTTGGTTATTATGCTACTACTTATCGATTTATACAAAGTTTAACCTTAAATAATAGATTTAATTAATGTTAATTCGCTTTTAAAACAAAAAGATCTGTCACGAGCAGACGAATTAAATAATAGATTTAATTATTCTTAATTCGCTTTTAAAACTCGTAGTATCCGAATTTTTTTTTTTTTTTGCTACTCCCTCTATATAGAGTTATGATCTGATTTAGATCATTTCTGTAAAAAGCAGAAACCTATATTTGCCCGTTCTTTTTCAGGCTGTGCGGAGGATGAAGATATCAATATTTGATCTAACCGACATAAAATGACACAATTGACAATTTTAAACGCCCCCTCTTATCAGCTTATTGATCTCCTGGGTTTGCATCGGGGGAATAGTGTGCCATTCTTCTGGAAGCTCCAGTTAATTGAGCTGAGTTATACTCGGAAGTTAATGTGGCATTAGTGTTAAAGAAAATCCTCCTACTAAAACGGGTACTTGGTCGTCAAGTCTCGTCAGCCCACGCTGGACTGTCCTAGGCATGACATTAAACTGCTTCTAGTGGCGAGTTTCAAGGTATGGAAGTCTGGGGAGAATAGAGTACCCCTTCAATGCCATTGGTTGCATGTCCACTCTGGCAGTCATGATTAAATAGATTTAAAATGTGTAAATATATATATATATATATATATATATATGTATATGTGTGTGTGTGTGTGTGTGTGTGTGTGTGTGTGAACGTAAACAAATATGGCTATTTTCAGCCGACAATATTTGGGAGAATATGTGCTTAAATGAAGTCAAACCTAATTTTTTTGAAAGTTAATTCATTAATGATTAATTAGGCGGGATTTAACTACTTAAATGTAAGGCTAAACAAATCGAGAAAAATCATGTACATACAGAGATCGATTTTTCTCGATTTGTTTAGCCTTACATTTAAGTAGTTAAATCCCGCCTAATTAATCATTAATGAATTAACTTACAAAAAAATTAGGTTTGACTTCATTTAAGCACATATTCTCCCATATATATATATATATATATATATATATATATATATATATATTAAAATAAGAATATATAAATTATAATATATAATATAATATATATTAAAATATATATATATATATTTGTGAATAAAAGGCCTTAAATACCATGGGTATCGTGGTTATGTACCAAGAAACTTGGTACCGCACCAAAGTATATATATATATATATATATATATATATATATATATATATATATATTAAAATAAGTGTATTTTGGCAGCATTTTTTCTTTTATACAAGTTTTGTTGAACTGTACAGACAATTCCTGTCGGACAAGTCTTTGGTTGATCCGTTCCAATTTTCGGGCCATCCTTCTGGTGTCGGGGTGTAACTGGTATAACAGTCCACCAAACGAAAGCGCTCGTTTTGAAACCTTTTGAAACTGTTATACCAGTTACACCCCGACACTAGAAGGATGGCCCGAAAATTGGAACGGATCAACCAAAGACTTGTCCGACAGAATTGTCTGTACAGTTCAACAAAAAATAGTATAACAGTACAAAATTTCTTATATACATAATCAATAAAATAATATATATATATATATATATATATATATATATATATTAATAATGGAGATTTGCTTCCGGTTTTTGACGCAAAAATTATGTCACTGCTTACTGTCACATTACCCAAAATCGTCATAACTTAAAATAAATACACTCAAAATTTGAACATACAGCATTAGACAGTCCTCATTGTTTTTTAAAACGAGTTTTAATAAATACATGACTGGAATTATATATCTATATATAGTTTGTTTTATTTTAATACATATTTAATTTACATTTCTAATTGTTTTATTTTTTAATCCTTTCATGAATTTGATGATTTTACTTACTTAGGGTACAAACTCGCTGACATTGATTTTTTTACTCCAACCCCTCAGGCAATATGTTTCAAAGATATATTTTTACATCACCCGGTGGGTGTTTTTTTATTTTGTACTAGTATATATAATTCTATTTATAAGAACTAATTCCATTTCTATGATAGATGATTCATATATATATATATATATATATATATATATATATATATGTAATATGATGTGATATGTTTATTAGTAAATAGTGACTAATATAGGGAGTTTGGTCGCAAAGTTATGATAGCGTGGCAAGAAGCCACAGTGCTTGGTTCCTGACATTTCTCACCTATTCATGTCCAGGTTACTTTAACATATATATTAACATACACACACACACACACATACACACACACACACACACATATATATATATATATATATATATATATATATATATATATATATATATATATATATATATATATATATATATATATATATATACAGGGTGTTCGGGATAAATTTTAACATACTTGGTTATTTTTCTCCGTATGTTGGAGGTATTGACGCACGCTACGTATCCTTTAAAAGCTTGGGGTCATCTTCATTCATATACGTGATGACAGATAGAATGGATGACTGGAACCCACCTGAATCATGGAAGGGTATAAGTTATTTCATGATGATCTGCGCTGGCCATCAAAATAAGATTATGGTTGTTGCCCAATGCTCCCTGAATACTGTAAAAACAATCAGGCATGAACTGGAGAATTACAATGGAGACTACGAGGCTGTTGCTAGAAGCAATATAACAGACGATCTGATTGCGTTCGTACAGCAGAATTCCTCGCATTTTTTCTGAGAGGGTATCAAGGTTTAATTCAGATGCCTACGGGGAGTTTCTAAACACTGTAGTCAAGCCATAGATAACAAGGGTAGCCAATGGTAGGTCATATGTATGGCATCAGGATTCGACCCCCTGCCACACCTCTGGGAAAAGTAAAAAATGGTTGTCCATGAATTTTTACGATTACACCTTTCCCAATGTTTGGCCTCTGAACTCCTCAGATTTTAACCCGAATGGATTATTATGTAGGTGGCGCTGTTCAGAAATACACCAATCGATATGTCAAAACTACAAAAGCCTAGATAATCGATAGAATTAAGATAGTTTTTGATACCTTTCCCAGGGAAACTGTAACATCAGCTTGATCCAGGTTCCGGAACAGGATTGAGGCTGTGATCGACGCTAATGGCGGTTATTTTGAGTGAAACTTGTTGACAGTAGTGTAACTTCCGTGCCTGCTGAATTTCTTTATAATCCATTATATTTTATAGTTACCAAGCTCTTTTTCTTTTTCCTTATGAAACTGTCAAATTCATCCCGAATACCCTGTACATATTCGAGAGTGAGTAAAAATAATAATGCCATTTTCTTCATTTCATGTAAAGTTTTATATAAAACGAAGGCCTACATTGAGACCCTAACGAGGCTCAGAACAAGAATCCGACGTGTATGACCCAACTTGCCAATCGACAATGCCCTCCTTCTGCGTGAGAATGCTCGACCACACACACGTATTAGGACAAGGAAGAAAATTACCTCATTCGGGTGGATAACTTCACCGCTTCCTCCACACTCACCAGATTTAGCGCATTCAGACTATTATCTCTTCGGTCCCTTAAAAGAGGGTTTGAGATGCAAATATTATTCCAGTGACGAGGAAGTGAAATCTGTAATAAAGAAGTGGCTCAAAGATCAGTTAGCAGAATTGTATAAGGTAGAGCTACATGCTCTCATTCGATGGTTGAACATTGCTATTGAGAGAAATGGTAACTATGTGGAGAGTTAGGGATGTGATCCGCAGAGCACCAGTTTCATTTTGATGTATGATACATGTTCCTGTGTTGGTAATTATACCTGTTCTAAACAAAATGGCATTACTTTTGGACACATCTATGTGGAGAAGTAGGGAAGTGATGCACAGAGGGCCAGCTTCATTTTGATGTATGATACATGTTCCTGTATTGGTAATTATACCTGTCCTAAACAAAATGGCATTACTTTTTGAAAGTGGAACATTGCTATTGAGAGAAACGGTGACTATGTGGAGAAGTAGGGATGTGATCCACAGAGCACCAGCTTCATTTTGATGTATGATACATGTTACTGTGTTGGTAATTATACCTGTCCTAAACAAAATGGCATTACTTTTTGACTTACCTATGTGGAGAAGTAGGGAAGTGATGCACAGAGGGCCAGCTGCATTTTGATGTATGATACATGTTCCTGTATTGGTAATTATACCTGTCCTAAATAAAATGGCATTACTTTTTCACTCACCCCCGTATTTTAACTCATTTGCTATTGAGATAAACGTTGACTATATGGAGAGTTAGGGAAGTGATCCACCGAATACCAGCTTCATTTTGATGTATGATACATGTTCCTGTGCTGGTAATTATACCTGTCCTAAATAAAATGGCATTACTTTTTGATTCAACTATGTTGAGAAGTAGGGATGTGATCCACAGAGGACCAGCTTCATTTTGATGTATGATACATGTTACTGTGTTGGTAATTATACCTGTCCTAAATAAAATGGCATTACTTTTTGATTCAACTATGTTGAGAAGTAGGGATGTGATCCACAGAGGACCAGCTTCATTTTGATGTATGATACATGTTACTGTGTTGGTAATTATACCTGTCCTAAACAAAATGGCATTACTTTTGACACATCTATGTGGAGAAGTAGGGAAGTGATCCACAGAGCACCAGCTTCATTTTGATGTATGATACATGTTCCTGTGTTGGTAATTATACCTGTCCTAACAAAATGACATTACCTTTTGACTCACCCTCGTATTTTGACTCATTTTCTATTGAGAGAAACGGTGACTATATGGAAAAAGTAGGGATGTGATCCAGAGAGGACCAGCTTCATTTTGATGTATGATACATGTTCCTGTATTGGTAATTATACCTTTCCTAGAAAAAGGGCATTACCTTTTGACACACCCACGTATATATATATATATATATATATATATATATATATATATATATATATATATGTACATATTGTTTATACTTAAAGCTATAATGCCCGACAGACACAAGAATTATAGTTTTAACAAAGGGATACAATAGACTTTGAAACTGTTTTATGCGCACAATGGATAAAATATGGTGGCTAAACGCATGAATAATACACAATACCATTTGTCACAGGCACTTGCAGCAATCATTCCCTGTAGACGACAAATGGGTTGCAGACGATGGAATGTTGGTAAATAGACCGAAACGGACAAGATGGCGGAACGTCGGCTTGTTATGAAAAGATATATATATATATATATATATATATATATATGTGTGTGTGTGTGATCCGGAACTACTGGGTGGAAACAGTTGAATGGACAGCTTAACGTCTGCTTGTTATGATGATCTATATCTTGCTTTTTCTCTTTCTCTTTATATGTATATATATATATATATATATATATATATATATATATATATATATATATCAAAAGACCAACCAACAACGTTCACAAGAATATAACATACAAATTTATATATATATATATATATATATATATAAATATATATATATGTGTATATATGTGTGTGTGTGTGTTTTCCATCTGCTTTTTATGAACATCTATCTCTCCTCACTCGTTCTCTTACCATCTTTATGCTTATATATATATGCATATATATATATATATATATATATATATATATATATATATATAACCCTCAGCCTGAATTGAAACAGTTGAATGGACAGCTTAACCGCTGCTTGTTATGAACATCTATATCTCATTCTTTTTCTTGCCCTCTATCTTTACAGATATATATATATATATATGTATATATATATATATATATATATATATATATATGTGTGTGTGTGTGTG
Source organism: Doryteuthis pealeii (assembly GCA_023376005.1). NCBI lineage: Eukaryota > Metazoa > Mollusca > Cephalopoda > Myopsida > Loliginidae > Doryteuthis > Doryteuthis pealeii. The sequence goes on from CM042181.1 coordinate 31,094,492, forward strand.
TGTGTGTGTGTGTGTGTGTGGAAACGTTTGAATGTACAGCGTCTGCTTTTTATGAACATCTATCTATCACTCTCTCTCTCTCTCTCTCTCTCTCTCTCTCTCTCTCTCTCTATATATATATATAATATATATATATATATATATATATATATATATATATATATGCATATATATATAAGTATGTGCGTATATATATATATATATATATATATATATACGCACATACTTTATATATATATGTGCATATATATATATATATATGTATATATATATATATATATATATATATAGAGAGAGAGAGAGAGAGAGAAAAAGAGAGAGAGAGAGAGCGAGACATAGATAGATATAGATATATTCCCTCTTTATCTCTATCTTTTATATATATATATATATATATATATGTATATGTATATATATATATATGCGTGTGTGTGTGTGTGTGTATTATATATACACTCTCACACACAAATATATATTTATATATATATACGTATATATATAAACAAACACACGCACGCACGCACACACACTCACACACACACACACACACACACACACATATATATATATATATATATATATATATATATATATATATTACAGTTGGACTGGATGCGAACAGATGGTCATTTTCCCAAGTAAGAAAACATGTTTGGAGTAAAGAAACGTAGATTAAATGAATGAATCAATAAAAGAAATAATTTTTTTTCGGTCTCTTTTATGTCCGGAGAAAAAAATAGAGATGATCTCATTATGTAAAAAAGCTAATTGTGCTTGAGATTTACGAGAACGATTTATTTTTTTATTTTTACGTAGGTTTCCAGGCCAAAAAAATAACTGGCTTGAATGGTGAAGAACCAGAAAGAGAGTGTGCATAACCGACTGCTAAGAAAATTATATATACTAGCAAATATATGCACCCTCTGGGTGCAAGTATTTAAGTTTTAATGTAATGAAATATCGTATTAAATTAGAGGCAGACAAAAAGATATGTAACAGAGTGGGGGTATAATAGAAAAATAGAAATGAAACTTACTCTTCCATCACTGCCGTCTTTCATTGCTGAATTTTACTTATTTAACAATTTAGTTAAAGTAGGAAATAAAGAATAAAATTCATTAAAATAAAACCAAACAGTTAGACATCAATAATACTAAGCACATATTTAATAAAATCACATTTTTAATATCAATATGCAAATTAGCCTTCCCGTTCACACTGCAAACCGCTATTTTTTGTATATATAAATACAATTGCATATTATTTGTATGTAGATGTGGACAACACTAATAAAAAGGTGAAGAAATGTTATTAATAATTGAGGTTTAAATATAAATAAAATCATGGAGAATGTGATGTAAATAATTATGTTAATTGTGACTAGATTAGTATTATAGTTTCGGTTACAGACAGAAAAACACACAATCTCCATTATAATAAGAGATATGTATATATGTATATGCTCCCATCCCTCTGGGGTTGAGTACTTGGGAGGGATTTCGCTGACAACCGCCAACTAAAGCGTATTATCTTCCTTCGGTTTGTCACTGGATAATAATCATCAAAATTTAGGGAGTGGTATTCGTGTTGTACAAGCGTTGACCACTATAATACTGTTGTACCGGCCGTTCCTACAGTGGAGAATATACACCGGTTCTCACTATAAATAGTGAGACACCGAGTGAAAAGGTTGTACTGTTACCGTTAACGACAAGCTAGCCGTTCCTGTACCATTATTGTAAATACACTTGTCTTATTTTACCCTACCTCGACTTGACTTCTTTTTTACTGTTGGATTAACATCACAACAAATACCATGATGTACAAATGTACTCTTGCTTTCTTTTCATATATATGTATAAATATATATATATATATATATATATATATATATATATGAAATTTAACATTTTTGAAAAAACAAATGATGTTATATAATTGCTGACAGAAATCTGTTTCGACCAGCTCGATAGATCGGTCATCATCAAAAAAAAATTTCATACTGTCGGATTAATTTCCAACTATTTTTCATATATATATATATATATATATATATATATATGTGTGTGTGTGTGTGTGTGTGTGTGTGTGTGTGTGATATCAACTGTTACTTTTATAATATTCAATCAAAAGTGAGAACCCAAACGTACGTATAAAGATTTGCGTATATATTTTTACATGTACTCAGTATTATAACTTGAAAGTCTTAAAAACAACAAAAATAGGACTGAAGAGACATGTCGAAATAAATTTAAATCCTAAACAAGATATGTATACATTTATTTTGTAAAGTAAGAGACGGGTCAGTTTTTGACTTAATTGCTAATTACGACTAATTAGAACCAATTAAATGGATTTTTCCAAACAATTCGATCTTAGATCTAAGGAATATTTTGATATGAATTTTGTGTCATTAAACTAAATAGGAAAAAAGCCTTTAGTAGACAAACATTGATTCTCCCAGCTTTAGCAGGATAATAATTATAATAATAATAAATGGACAAATATCTGGACCTTACCAGAGAACTGAAAAAGTTATGGAATATGAAAGTGAAAGTTATACCAATTGTAGTTGGTGCACTTGGAACTGTCCCAAAATGATTGGAAAAAGGTTTGGAAAGTTTGGAAATCAGAGGAAGAATTGAAACCATTCAGAACACTGCACTGCTGCAATCTGCCAGAATACTCAGAAGAGTCCTGGAGACCTGAGGAGACTTGCTGTCACTCAGACTCCAGTGAAAGACCATCAGCTAACACTGATGTAAAAACTCAAAAGGAATAATAATAATAATAATAATAATAATAATAATAATAATAATAATAATAATAATGATAATAATAAGGATTATACTAATATATATATATATATATATATATATATATGCATATATATATATATATATATATATATATATATATATATATATATATCGGTATAGAGTGCACTAAGAATAGAGAAAGAGGTTGCTAATTTCTTTTTTTCTTAATTCTTTTTTGTTTTCAAAGACTTCGTCATATATGTCTGCATACTGTCGTGAATATGCACTCATAGCCTACGAATAAATAAAAATGGAGAAAAAAATGTAAAAATAAATGCGAAAAAAAAACTACAGGTCTATAATAGTCATCAGCAAAGGAAAAACACTATTATTTGTCTGTATTTTTTATTATTCGGACTATTGTCCTCATCTTTATTATGATATGTAAAAACAC
>CM042181.1:31105204-31150204 GCA_023376005.1 Doryteuthis pealeii
GCGTGGTGTAATGGTTAAAGTCATGGGAAATGGACTCATCGCCCAGAGTTCAAATCCTGGACTTGGTAATTGCATTTCACTTAACGCTAATACCCTTAGGAAATGTATGAATTCTATTCTCCCTCCAGTTATGGGTAAATGGTAGGGCAGACTGGGCTCTTTAACCTTGGTTACGCAACCGGTCCAGGAGAAGGAAAACTCTGAATTCAAACCTGTTGAACTCCGCTTTTTATTGATCTTGTGTCATATCCAGCTCGTGCGGAGGTGTTGGTAGATATACTAGCAAGATAGATCATCAAATTATTTGTTAGTGGGTTCGATTCTGTGGTCCTATGACGTCACGGTATGAATTATTTCCGTAACTACCACATGTGTCTCCGGCAAGATGCTCTTTCAATGCCCTCGGCACCCATGCTATGTTCCTTTGACCCGCTGAACTGAGATCGATGAAACTTAGTCGGTTTGTCTTTGTTACGGGTTGAGAATTTAGTGGAAATAAGATAAAATATCGTTAACAATAACAATGGTCTTATTCATATCTCTATTTCTCTATTAATAATGGAGGGTATTTGCCTCATACCCCACTTGTATGGGCTGGGCACAAGGCCTCCTTTTAACGTGTGCTCACCCACAAGCCGAAGCTCATGGGTGGGAAAGAACAAAAATTGTGTCGATCCCTTCGGCATTCCCCCTCAAGGGGGCGCCTTAGGCGCTGGGCAATAAACCCAGCTCTGCCCCCAAGGGGACAGGTATTGCCTGGGGGATGGCCCCCTGGGATCGACGCTATTAATTGTACTTTACCGGTCAAGTGGCCGAAGCACACCGGACCCCCGACCGAGGCCAGGTGGATAGGTAAGAATCAGAGCACAGCACCTGGAACAGATACTACACTCCGATCCCTTCAAATTCAGGTAGGGTAATTTGCCTGCTCATCCCACTTATGAGGGCTGGACAACAGGTCTCGTTTTTACGTGGGCACATAAAAATTGCAACGATCTGGGGGGTAATAGCCCCTTGGATCGATGCTATTAATTGTACTTTACCGGTCCAGAGGCCGAAGCACACTGGACCCCCAGCCGAAGCCGGGTATAGAAGGTAAGTCTCAAAGCATAGAATCTGGAACAGATACTACACTCTAATCCCCGCCGACAACAGGTAAGTATGATATTTACCGCGTACCCCACTTGTACGGGTCAGGCACAAAGTCCCTATTAACGTGGGACCACCCACAAGCCGAAACTCGTGGAGTGGCAGGTGAAAAATTGCGTCGATCCCGTCGGCATTCCCCCTCAAGGGGGCGCCTCAGGCACTGGGCAATAAACCCAGCCCTGCCCCTTTAAATCAAGGGGGCAGGTGTTGCCTGGGGGATGGCCCCCTGGGATCGACGCTATTATTATAACCTAACCGGTCCAGCGGCCGAAGCTCGCCGGACCCCCAATCGAAACCGGGTGGCTATGCCAGGTAAGTATTAATAATGGAGATTCGCTTCCGGTTTTTGTCTAACAAAAATTACGTCACTGCTTACTTCACATTACCCAAAATCGTCATAACATAGTATAAATACACTCAAAATTTGAACATGCAGCATTAGACAGTCCTCATTGTTTTTTAAAACAAGTTTTAATAAATACATGACTGGTATTATATGTCTATATATAGTTTGTTTTATTTTAATACATATTTAAAGTTTACTTTTTAAATTGTTTTATTTTTTAATCCTTTAATGAATTTGATGATTTTACTTACTTAGGGTACAAACTCGCTGACATTGGATTTTTTACTCCCACCTCATGTTTCAAAAATCTATTTTTACATCGTCGGGGGGGTATTTTGTACTAGTATAATGAATGACTACTGTGGTCCTATGCCGTCACGGTATGAATTATTTCCGTTAGTACTATATGTGTCTACAACCATCTGCTCTTTCGATGCCCTCTGCGCCCACGCTGTGTTATTTTGATCCTCAGAATTTGGATCGAGGCAACTTGGTCGGAGTGTCTTTGTGATGGGTTGAGAAATTAGTGGAAATAAGATAACACACCGTTAACAATAACAATGGTTTTATTCATATATAATGAATGGTACACTAAGACGAAGAGAAAAGACACGATAAGGAGCTTTGCCTGGCGTTTTGCTTTATGTGATCTTACTTCTTTATGGAATTATTATTAGCGGCAAAGTCTATTTCTCCTAGTGGCAATTTTTTTCTTTCAGCAATTCTGAATTGCCCGTGGTCCTGTGACAAACTTTGTTTTGGCAATCCGGCCTTCTGACTAAATGTTTACAATTCAGAGCGAGGGTTTTATAGAAAAATTGTATCTATTTTTGTCATCGGAATTCGGTCAACAAGTGCTAAGCTCTAACCCCAAAAACCAAGGCTACGCTTCTGAGAGCTCGATAAACATGTCATCTGATTTGCCAGCCCCAGCAAGTATCTCAACTTTAGATCACTTCTGTAACCTTTTCTTCTATCTATAAACACAAAGTAAAATCAGAATTTATATGAATTTGATTTTTGTATTTTTACAAAACCATTTACGTTAACTAAAACAATAACTTCTACACTTTCCATTTTTGTTAAAAATTAGTTGACACCCACAAAAGAACTCATTGGGTGCTCCACAATTCTGGCCTTGTGCCACATTTAAGCTTAGTAAATAACGAGACAGTCCCGGTACCTTATGTGGTTAGAAAGCTAGATTAGCAAATCATTGTTAGTGAGTTCGATTCTCACTGGGTGTCCCATGCTTCTGGCCTTGGCCATATCGAGACAGCCACGGTACCTGATGTGGTTAGCAAGCTGCATTAGGAATCATTGTTAGTGGTTTGATTCTCACTGGGTGCCCCATACTTCTTTCCTTGTGCCATAACGAACCACGGTACTTTATGTGCATAGCAAACTAGATTAGCAAATTATTCATTAGTGAGTTGGATTCTCACTGAGTGTCCCATATTTCTAGCCTTGTGTCACATCTAAGCTAAGCTTAGTAAATAACTATTTTGAGTACCTCACGTAGTGTAATGGTTAGCAAACTAGATTAGCAGACTATTGTTAGTGAGTTAGATTCTCACTGGGTGCCCCATATTTCTGGCATTGTGCCATATCGAGACAGCCACGGTACTTTATGTGGATACCAAGCTAGATTTGTAAACCGTTAATGAGTTTAAGAAATTGACCTTGTGCCACATCCTGCTCGTGTGGAGGGGTTGGTAAACTATTGGCGTCCTAATCTGTATATCTACCACTTATTGTCCGCTTGTGGGCTCGTTCATGACTTTTTAATTCCGTCAAAGTCCTGCATATCCTTGAACATATCTGGCACACATAACGATCGGTGTTGACTGCGTCGACAGGTGTTGTATACTCATCATTTCCCTCATGTTGGGGATCATGCTGGGTTTTAGAGTGTGGCATGGTAGAGACAACAATTGCAGTCGGGTAGCTCTCATGTGATTTCATGTGATTGACCAAGCCCGTCTTTGATAATAGGGCCCGGTCACACTCCTTACAGATCACCAGAATTGGCCGGCAGAGATTCACGTTTTCGGCACGCTCTCCTGAGTTTTGCTCGATCCACCCTTGCAGCACCCCATTAATTACCTTATTCTGTACACCTATCCCCATTGGCGATTATGATTATGATTATACGTAAATTCATTCAGCCAACAAAACTCGGTATAATGAAAGTAATGTACAGCGCTTCCAAAACAGCTAGTTGAAAACTGGAACTGGCATAGTTAAATATAGAAAATTTATCAATGCTGTATGTCTAAACATAGTTCAGATTGGCCAATAAATGTTGAGTTATGGCAGAATCGGCATTTGGATTGTTTGAACGAATATTGGATGAAATGTGTTGTCAGATGCTGTTTTCAAATCGGGTAGATCTCATGTGATTTCATGTGATTGACCAAGCCTGCCTTTGACAACAGAGCCCGGTCACACTTCGATATAACGAACGTCAGATTCACATTTGAATTGATAAAATATGAATTTTTTTATGATGACGTGACACAACGTCTTTGATATATATATATATATATATATATATATATATATATATATATATATTATACAAAACGTGTCCGTTGGTCACCTATTCAGCTCTAATTGAGATTAGAGAAAAGGGAATTAACAAGCGAATAAAAATTTTTTTTTAAAAAATACGGCCGGACGAAACCATAAAATCATTTTGTTAGCTTTCTAAGTAAGGGAATGTTTGACCTCATTTAACCTACGTGTTGGTGGTTGTGAAATTTCAAATTCTCTCGGCTCTCTCTCTCTCTCTCTCGCTCTCTCTCTCTCTCTTCTCCTCTCGCTCTCTCTCTCTCTCTCTTTCTCTCTCTCTCTACTCTCCAGAGAAACTAACATTATATAATGAGGAGGTAGTCAAGAGATACATATAGAAAGGAAGAAAGAGATAAACATAGGGTAAAGTAAAAGATTGGTTAGTTTGTTTTTTTTTTTTACTTAATTGCAAATTACGACTAATTAGAACCGATTAAAACAGAATTTTTCTCAAACATAATTCAATCCTAAAATGTAAGGAATAATTTGGTATAATTTTCATGTCATTAACTAAAACAGTAAAAACGCCTTTAGGAAGCAATGGTTGATTAAACTCAGCTTTAGTATAATATATATATATATATATATATATATATATTATATATATATATATAGTATAATATATATATATTAGTATAAATATATATATATTATACTGACGAAAAAGGCTTTACAAATCGGTTATATTAGCAGTTATAGATCTATTTCTACAACATATATATATATATATATATGTTGTATAAAGATCTATAACAGCTAATATAATCGATTTGTAAGCCTTTTTCGTTAGTATATATATATGAATGAAACATATATATATATATATATATAATATATATATATATATATATATATATATGAGTTTCCTCAGATCGCTAAACTTATTGAAATGGTTACAGAATTCCTGGGGAATATTACTGCTGTTTCTTCTTCTTCTCTGGGCTGACTTCTATTTAGGGCTGGTCTTTTTAATTAATACTTATTACAGGCTGGGCGGGACATTGTTTTAACATTCATGTAATCAAGACAATTAAATCTTTTTATTAAAACAAGACTTGGTGTTTTCTGGATCAAGTTTTATTGCTTAGCGCACAATTCCGCGCGGGTGAGAATGCCCTTGGAGCTGACATAACGTCTACACTCCTTGAAATCTGGAAACTTATTCTCACACGTCTAATCGCCCGCCTTTTAAGGGCTCAAAGGTTATAACCGTCACCGGTAATTTTCCATGGACTCCCTGATTATAAATTAACGGCTCTATTCAAATTTCTAGCTACAGATACGTTCACAATTCATGACGATCCATAACTTGTACTAAATATACATACAAGAATGTATCAGAATATATAAGATCCCCTCTACCGGCTAATTGGCGGCCAATTATATTTTTTTGGCAGCCTTCCGTCTACGAGAGACGATGGAGTAGTGTCAACATTTTTTTTAACTACATAGCATGGGAAGGTTCATATGGAGGATGAGCTGTTGCCGATGCAGCAAATCTCCCCTCTCCACACTGCCGCTGTGATCCAAAGGAAAGGTAAGGAGCCAATGCAATTTGGCAACGGTATTGTCGCAGGAGTTGGTGGGTAGCACTGGATTTCAGCATCACACCACCTTAGGGACTCCGGTTCCTGATTTGTTTTCAGGGTTTACTCCCCTAGCTTTTCCAGGTCCAAAGCAAAAAGATTTACAAACTAAACCTCACCCTAGCATCTCAAAGGTTTCAGGCATTTCTGTGAAATTTAAGGATGATGTGACACACGGTCAATTTCATAAACTGATGTTATTATTATTATCATTATTATTATTATTAGTAGTAGTAGTAGTAGTAGTAGTAGTCTGCAATTGTAAACATGAAACTTAACAAGAAAAAAAATGTTTTTAATATCTATAACAACTAAGGCTTTTTTGTTACTTCAGAAGTGAAGATCTTTTGTGAATTAAAGGAGAAAACCATGAACTTCTCTTTCATCAATAACCCCGCCAAAAAAAAAAAAACCTTCTAATTAATCCAAGTTAAAAGTGCAGAGAGTTTGGTAAGTTAAATAAATAACTATGACCGCCAGTGTCTTTCTCTCACATTTACCCTGAAAACAAAAATCTAAACAGTCAATCAATCAAAAGAAGAGATCGTAGACCTGTTTTTCTGGTTCAATCGTTTGAAAATTACTTTGATCCCTTGAGCTGAGAGAGGATCAACTCGAATTAAGAGCTCCATTGAGTAGACAAACAAAACTGACGACAATTGTGATATAAAGTAAATATTAAGAATTTATTGGGGTGTGTAAAAATAAAGGCCGACCGCTATTTGATTCAAAACCAAAATGGCTGTCACTGGCGTTAAATTAACTCAGTCATGGACTTGAGGATTTTAATTGATTACCTCAGAAGATAAGAGGACACACACACACACACACATACATACATACATACAAATACATTCACGCACATAAACACACACACACAGACACTAAACACACTCATACACACACACAGATATATATATATATATATATATATATATATATATATATCTTATTATAATGGAGATTGTGGGTTTTTCTGTCTGTAACCGAAACTATATTACTATACAAGTCACAATTCCTTTGTTATTTTCATCAACATTCTCCCTGATTTTATTTTTATTTAAACCTCAATCATTAATAAAATTGTTTTCATTATTAATACTGCTGGCCATATCTACGTACTGATAATATGCAATTGTATTTATATGTACAACAAATAGCGGTTTACAGTGTGAATGGGAAGGCTATTTGCATATTGATATATTTAAAATTTGATTTTTAAATATGTGCTTGTATTGTTGATTTCTAATGATTTGATTTTATCTTAATGAATATGAGCAAAAATCTCGGAGATAAATCTTTAAAAAAATCAATTAACAAAAAGAAATAACTGTAATCTTATTCTTTACTTCCTAATTTAACTAAACAGTTTAATTAGGAAAATTTACCAATGAAAGACGGGAGTAACGGAAAATGATGGAAGAGTTAGTTTCAAAGTTGTTCTATTTTTCAATCATACCCCCTCTGTTCAAAATTTTTTTTATCTATATTCTTATTCAGTTTCATTAGCCTTTGTAATTTAATATGATATTTTATTATAACATGTAACTAAAATACTTGCACCCGGAGGGTGTATATATTTGCTAGTATATATAAAAAGGAATGACTTACCGGTAAAAATATTGGGTTGGTTTCAAGTGTTACTCGGATAAGTCAGCGTTATAACAAAGTGCTCAATACGTAAGTAGAGTGGATTTATTATCATTTCTGTATAATTTTTTTATGTAATATATTATATATATATATATATATATATATATATGTATATATATATATATATCGCAGTTACCATTAAATCCACCGAGCAAATAATTATAAAATCTTATTTACTTCTGGATTTTTTCCTAAAACCGATTTAAAAGTGCTCAATATAAAGAGCTAGATATACGTATAAAATCGAATGGTTTAAAAAATTCCGACGTAAGTTTCTCGCATTAGCGTGAATCTTCAGGATACTGAATATTCGTGCTACTGCGATAAAGAAAGTCGGAATTTTTTAAGCCATTCGATTTTATATATATATATATATATATATATATATATATATATATAATATATATGGGAGAATATGTGCTTAATTGAAGTCAAACCTAATTTTTTTGAAAGTTAATTCATTAATGATTAATTAGGCGGGATTTAACTACTTAAATGTAAGGCTAAACAAATCGAGAAAAATCAATCTCTGTATGTACATTTCGGCCCATTAGGCCTCATCAGCAGAGCTATAGATACGAAGATCGCCTCGTATAGCTCTGCTGATGAGGCCTAATGGGCCGAAATGTACATACAGAGATTGATTTTTCTCGATTTGTTTAGCCTTACATTTAAGTAGTTAAATCCTGCCTAATTAATCATTAATGAATTAACTTTCAAAAAAATTAGGTTTGACTTCAATTAAGCACATATTCTCCCAAATATTGTCGGCTGAAAATAGCCATATTTGTTTACGTTCACATATATATATATATAGTATCCAATTGCCGCTTTAACTTTTCCGTTATAGTGGCATTAGTAAATTATCCAAAAGTGCTCAATACTCCAAAAAAGAGCAATAATAATAATAATAATAATAATAATAATAGAAGAAAAGAGCTAAGGGTCTACCATGGTTTCGATCCAAGTGATTTCCTCAGGACCCTACCTTATTCCTAAGTTAAACTAAGTTAAGAGTTTAATTAAGGAAATTATATTGACTTAGTTAACTATAGGGTATGTTTATAAAAATCATTTGGATTAAAACCATGACCCTTAGATCATTTCATCTACTACTATTACTGATATTATATATATATATATATATATATATATATATATATATATATATATATATATATATAAGTGCTTAATTGGAGTCGTACCTAATTTTGAAAATTAATTAATTAATAATTCATTATTAATTACCAAATTTTGAAAATTAATTAATTAATAATTCATTATTAATTAATTAATTTTCAAAATTAGGTACGACTCCAATTAAGCACTTATTCTCCCTAAAATTATCGGCAAAAAGCCATTCAAAACAAACCGTGTTTACATATATATATATATATATATATATATATATATATATATATAGTATAGTGTAAAATTTGAAAAAACACAGGTTCAAATAAAATGAGTGGTAAGTTTATTAGCCAACGCTGCAGTGTTTCAATCTGTTTAGTAGATCTTCTTCATGGCTTTTGTTTTAAGGAAAATAAATTTATCACAGATAATAAGGAGATTGTTTTTTAAGTGGATTGATCAACAAAAGACTCTCACAATCTCCTTATTATCTTTGATAAATTTATTTTCTATAAAACAAAAGCCCCGAAGAAGATCTACTTAACAGACCGAAACACTGCAGCGTCGGCTAATAAACTTACCACTCATTTTATTTAAACCTGTGTTTTTTCAAAATTCTCACTATACTACATACCGTCGGATTCACTTCCATTTCTCTTCACACACACACACACACACACACACATATATATATATATATATATATATATAATATATATATATAAGTATTCAATTGCTGCTTTAACTTTACAGTTGTAGTGACATTCGTAAATTATCCCAAATTGGTCAATATATTAAAAGCAAAGAGCAATAATAATAATACTTCAAACGACAAATAGATGAGGTTGCACATGGAAAGAGGTTTGCACATGGAAAGACTTGGACATGGTTAAGAAAGGGAAACCTCAAAAGAGAAAACAGAATCACTTATAATTGCTGCACAAATAATGCCATAAGGAAACTACATCAAAGCGAAAATTGATAAGACCCAACAGAATAGTAAATGTAGACTTTGCGGTAATAGAGATGAGACTGTTAACCATATACTCTGCGAATGTAGCAAACTAGCACAACGAGAATACAAAACTAGACACGACTGGGTTGGGAAGGTGATCCACTGGGAATTATGCAAGAAATTAAATTTTGACCACACAACAAAATGGTATATGCATAAACCAGAATCTGTTCTTGAGAACGAAACGCACAAAAATCTCTGGGACTTTGAAATTAAAACGGATCACCTTATCCCAGCAAGAAGACCCAGACCTAGTGTTGATTAACAAAAAAGAAAGAACTTGTCAACTGGTGGATTTTGCAGTGCCAGCGGATCACAGGGTAAGTTAAAGGAAAATGAAAAAATTGACAAATATCTGGACCTTGCCAGAGAACTTGAAAAAGTTATGGAATATGAAAAGTGAAAGTTATACCATTGTAGTTGGTGCACTTGGAACAGTCCCAAAGGGATTGGAAAGGGTTGGAAAGTTTGGATATCAGAGGAAGGATTGAAACCATTCAGAACACTGCACACTGCTGCAATCAGCCAGAATACTCAGAAGAGTCCTGGAGACCTGAGGAGACTTGCTGTCACTCAGACTCCAGTGAAAGACCATCAGCTAACACTGATGTGAAAACTCAAAAGGAGTAAATAATAATAATAAAGACGAAACGTTCAATCACATAATAAGCGAATGCAGTAAAGTAACACAAAGAGAGTACAAGACTCGGCACGACTGAGTAGGAAAGGTGATTCACTGGGAATTGTGCAAGAAATTTAATTTTCACCAAACAACTATTTGGTATATGCACAAACCGGAATCTGTCTTAGAGAATGAGACGAATGAAATTCTCTGGGATTTTGAGGTAGAGACGGATCACCTAATCCCAGCCAGGAGACAAGACCTAGTTTTGATCAACAAGAAGGAAACTTGTCATCTTGTGGATTTTGTCCTCCCGGCTGATCACCGAGTGAAAATGAAAGAACGCGAAAGATAGATAAATACTTGGACCTTGCCAGAGAACTAAGAAAACTGTGGAACATAAAGGTGAACATCGTACTAATTGTAATTGTGCCCATGGAATAGAAATCAGAGGAAGAATCGAAACCATCCAAACTACAGCACTTTTGGGATCGGCTAGAATACTTAGAATGGTCCTGGAGAACGGAGGAGACTTGCTGTCACTCACCCTCTAGTGGACCAACAGCTACGACAGGTGTGATAAACTAATAATAATAATAATAATAATAATAATAGTAGTAGTAGTAGTAGTAGTAGTAGAGGAAAAGTGTTAAGGGTCTACCATGCTTTCAATCCAAATGATTTCATCAGGACCCTACCTTATTCTTTAGTTAAGTTAAGAATCTAACTAAGGAAATTATATCGACTTAGTTAAGTATAATATATTGTCCTGATGAAGTCATTTAGATTGAAACCATGGTAGACCCTTAACACTTTTCATCTATTAATATTACTAATATTACATATATATATATGAGGAAGAATGAATAAGGAAAAGAAAGAACAGAATGGATAATAAAAGATGAATTTAATCAATATCACTTACACATGTGTTTCGGTCAGTTCATCTATGTGAAAATATTCCGCACACAGAGAAGATTCGACCTGTGCGGAATATTTTCACACAGATGAACTGACCGAAACACATGTGTAAGTCACATTGATTAAATTCATCTTTTATTATCCATTCTGTTCTTTCTTTTCTTTATTTATTCTTCCTCATATTGTCGGATTCATTTCAATTTCCAATTTTAAACACACACACACACACACACACACACATATATATATATATATATATATAATATATATATATATATATATTAAATGCGCTGTCTATATTAAAAATAAAATGAATTTTATTTAAAAATAAATGAATTTTATTTTAATCTTAAAAATAATCAGAAGCATTATAGTTATAAAATAAGACTCAAAAAAGTCTGATGTAGAATTATTTAAAAAAGTGTATAATTTTATAAAAAGTGTATATAAAATATCAAAATTATTTGTAATACAATCTAACTGTAAAATAAGTAGCCCACTTTTATAGGTACACTTTTTTAAATAATTCTACATCAGACTTTTTTGAGTCTTATTTTATAACTATAAATGCTTCTGATCATTTTTAAAATTAAAATAAAATTCATTTTATTTTTAATATAGACAGCGCATTTTTTGATTAATTCCAACATATATATATAATATATATATATATATATATATATATATATAATATATATAATATATTATATATATAATATATATATATTCCCGTGAGAGAAATATATACGCAAGACTTATATTAAAAATCAATATTTTGTTAAACATATGTCATAATATATCCTATCGTGTGAGCACGTTTCATGTTAACAAACGCTTGAAAAGCCACTTTTCAATATTTCAACCCGACTGAGATTTGCATAATCCAAAAACTATAGTTAACGGTATAGTACCATAATATTTTATTTGATATATATATATATATATATATATAATATATATATATATATATATTATTATATAAAGCGTATGGATGTACTATCTATCTTCCTGGTTAAATTATCAATTGCTTTTAATGTAGCATATGTCCCTGTGGGAAAGACACCTAACTAATAGGGTTTTTTTTCATTAGCCTCTGATTGGTTCATTTCAATTAAATGTGGATGATGTTTTGTTTATATTGTGTTTAGTGGACACTCACATTTTATTCCAAGTCCGAGTACATTAAAGTTTCGCTATTAAGTCGCAATATGTATTATAAGCTTTTTTAAAATTTATACATCAATTATCTTCAGCCTATCAATCACTAATTTTAATGTTGATTGTCTTAACACCCATAAAGTTTTCTTCAGTCTTCTGGAAGGCCAGCAAAATAAATTTATCATCAGGAAATAATTATTTGATGATTTTGATTGATTCCTTCTGACTTGAATATAGAATAAACATACACCCCTAATATATATATATAGTATATATATATACTATATATTATATACTATATATATATATATATATATATATGTGTGTGGATACGAATGAGGAAATTCATACATATATATATATATATATATATATAATATATAATATAATGAGGGTGATCCTAAAATTGTAGAAATAAAAAAAAGTCCTACTAGGCTCGACTCAAATGAATTCAAAAAGAGGTATTACAATTATAAGTGGTAGTTCACGCATGAAAAATATAAATATAGCACTACTTATCAATTACTGTGTGGAAAGTCAAAACTAAGTAAATCGACCTAATCTTAAAAAATTTGGAAATTGTAAGTATGTAATAAATATACAGCCAGGGATAAATATTGCCATCTATGTACTCGAAGAAAAACTGGCAATTGTTTAGTTATTTACATAATAGGGAACTACTAAATCAAGATGCGGAGCGTCTCAATAGTTGTAAACATAACAAAAAAAAAAACCAAAATGGGCCCCTTTTTTCCTTCCAAAAAAATAAATGTTTTATGTAAGGTTAAAATATATTGAACTAAAGAGCAAGGATTCAAAACAACAAACTAATAACAATAAATAAATAAATAAATAAAATAATAAGATTAAACAGTGTTCTGATCCTTTTGTCTTTTATCTTTCATTTTTTTTTGGTTAAGTTTAATCTTTGCTAATTTATTTGAGTTAGGTGGAAGGTGTTGTATAAATATGATTTGATCCAATCTCTTAGTCGGATCTTAGCTCGAGAGCACTAAGCCAAACATTAAGTAGGTTATCTACTCATTAGGTTTATCTTATTATAATATATATTATATATATATATATATATTATATAATGGGAGAATATGTGTTTAATTGAGTCGAACCTAATTTATCGAAAGTTAATTAAATTAATAATTAAATTAATTAGGCGGATACTATTTAAATTTAAGGCTAAACAAACTCGAGAAAAATCCATATCTGTATGTACATTTCGGCCTATTAGGCTCATCAAGCAGAGCATAGATACAAAAGAGCCCCGGTGTGCGATTCGAAACCTGATTGTCAAGCTGACCTGTCAAGCCTCTTCCCACCACATCCAAACGACTTAGCAGATTTCCTCTTCGTTTTTGTGTAAGGAGTAGGTATTTATATTCCTCTTAAGTGACCTCTACACGAAACTTACGAGAAGTAAACAAACAAGAAAACGATGTTTGTGATATGGCTAATTTTCACGACAATATTTGGGAGAAATATTGTTTAATTGAGTCGAACCTTAATTTATGAAAGTTAATTAATTAATAAATTTAATTAATTAGCGCGGATTACCTATTTTAAACTTTAAAAGGTTAAACAAATCGAGAAAATCATCTCTGTATTAATTTCGCCAATGGTCTCATCAGCAGAGCTATAGATACAATATATATATATGTGTGTGTGTGTGTGTGTGTTGGTGTGAAATTAGACAAAAACGATTTTTTCGAGCCTTCTGACCAATATTTTTACATTGGAGGGAATCCGTAGATTAGTCCACCGAGTTCGTATCCCATACTTTCAGCACTTCGAAGTGCATCATCAGGGGTGATGTGTTTACGTTCATTTTTTCGATTAGTATATTAGGTAGCGGAAGCTGGAAGGAGGAGATTGATAGGAAATGTGAAGTTCGTGAGTAATAATACGGATTTCTAAAAAAAAAGAAAAATGGCCAGAAAGCTCGGAAAAGGATCGTTAATAAAATTTTTAAACTTCATCTCTGTATGTACATTTCCGGCATGGGAAAAACCAGCTAGTGTAATGGTTAGAATTCCCACCTGTCAGCTGGCAGTAGGGTTTGAATCACCACAAGCAACTTCTTTTAAAAATCTTGTTTAATTCTACATGTATAAAATGGAAAGTATGCTGTCAAATACACCACACACACACACACACACACATATATATAATAATATATATATATATATATATATAATATATATAATAAATGTGTGTGTGTGGCTGTGTGTTGTGTTGTGGTGTGTACGCAGAACCGCTCAAAGAAAAAGAAAGCGAATGAATGGGAAGAATGAACGGAAACCCCTTATGTTTCTCAATGTTGATAAAATTTTAATTTCGAGAGAGGAAAGAGAAAAAAAATTTAATTAAAAGAGAAGAATTATAAATCATTAATTGAGTGTTGTAGTCGCAGTGGTGCAACGGTTTATTCTTTTAGGAAAATGGAACTCTACAAACAGTTCAAATCCTGTGCGAGACTGTTCGCGTTCACTTTCGCGCTTATTGCTTGGAAAAGGCATGGATTGCTCACGGCAGGGTAGTAATATCTCATCACAGAAAGTAATTAACGGATTAGGGAAGGTATGGTCTGCTATATAAACAGAATTTTAATTAGTTATACTAGAATTCCGATTAACTTAAAAGGACAATTCTTCTAAGCTTAGCTGTATTAGTGCTAATGTATGGCTACACCAGCTTGGACCCAAACAAAAACATGCAGAGAGAGAGAGAGAGAGAGAGGAGAGAGAAAGAGAGAGAAGAGAGAGAAGAGAGAGAGAAAGAGAGAGAATATAAAAGAGAGATAGAGAGAGAGAAGAGAGAGAGAGAAAGAAAGAGAGAGAGATAGAGAGATGATAGTTGAGAGAGAGAGAAGAGAGAGAGATAGAGAAGTAGATAGACAGAGAGAAAGAGAGAGAAGAGAAGAAAGAGAAGAGAGATACGAGCGAGAAAGAAAGAGAAGAGATGGAAAGAAAGAGAGAGAGAGCAGAGAGGAGAGAGAGAGAGAGAGAGAGAAAGAAGAAAAGAAATAGAGAGAGAGAAAGAGAGTATACGTATTGTATGTATATACTTTTTATATTTGTTAATCAGAAAAGCTCTTTGGCATGTTTATTTATAAAGGGACAAAATGTAACTAACACACACACATACACACACACTCACACACACACACATACACAACATCACAGATGTCTATGTGTTTATATATATATATAACGTGTATGTGTGTGCAAGTGGCATTTTTATAAATGTTATATATATATAATATATATATATATATATATATATATAATATATATGTGTGTGTGTGTGTTTGTGGAGTATTATATATATATAGAGAATAAGCTAGATAGGCCTGCAAGAATGTTTTCCAGCGATCTGAAACAAATCGTTGAAAACAGACCCAACAGGAAAGCAGCATGTAGGCCAGCTTGCCTCCTATCCCACAACGCCATCCGAGTGAGACAAAATGGTGGACACTGCTGGAGGAAGCAAGGATGAACTCATAAAGCAAATGTTTCTCTGTGGAAACCACACGTGGACACGCCAAGTGCGTGCCGTCTAACAAAGATATACATTGAGAGGTGTTGTGCGGAATGCTGGATGCTGCACAGAGGAATCTCCCGAGGGCAATGAATGAATAGAGTTGATCGCGAGAGATTGTCATTGATATCGGTGCACTAGCAAGACATATTATATTTATATATTATATATATATAATATTGTGTGTGTGTGTGTGTGTGTGGTGTGTGTGTGTCTGTGTGTGTGTGTGTGTGTATATTTAACAAATTTTAAATTTAAAATGAATGAATGGATGAAATAGAAAATAGTGAAATGAGGGGAAGAAATGAAAATTATAATATATATAATATATTATATATTATATATATATACTTATGTGGTGGTGTGTGGTGTGTGGTGTGTGTGTCTGTGCGTGTGTGTGAAGAGATGAGTGAACGAGGTATGTAGTATATTCAGAAAATTGAAAACCACAGGTTTAAATAAGTTGAGTGGTATGTATTGTCGACGCTGCAGTGTTTCGATCTATTAATTGATCGTCCTCACAGGGCATTTGTTGGTATAAGGAAAAAAATTGTTTGTATTAATGATAAAGATAAGATAAGATAAAGTAAGATATATTGTTGGTATAAGATTTTAAAAATCATCAGCTTTTCTTATACCAACAAATGCCTTGAAGAAGAATCTAATTAATAGATCGAAACACTGCAGCGTCGACAAAATAAACTTACCACCTCAACTTATTTAAACCTATGTTTTTTTTCAATTTTTTAAAAATATACTATAATAATATATATATATATATATATATATATATATATATATAATATATATATATTGGAGGATATGTGCTTATTGAAATCATAAACTATTTTGAAAAATAATTATTAATAATTAATGAATTTTGCGGGCATATATGTTATGTAAGGCTAAACGAATCGAGAAAAATGTAATGCCTGAATGTA
Organism: Doryteuthis pealeii; assembly: GCA_023376005.1. Lineage (NCBI taxonomy): Eukaryota > Metazoa > Mollusca > Cephalopoda > Myopsida > Loliginidae > Doryteuthis > Doryteuthis pealeii. The sequence continues at coordinate 31,121,853 of CM042181.1, forward strand.
CATTTCGACCTATTAAAGGTCTCATAGCAAGGTTATAGACATGGGAGACTGCGCCGCATGTGACTTACATTGAACATATATGCCCGCACTAACATTCATTAATTATTAACTAATTAATTTTCAAAATTAGGTACGACTCAATTACGCACATATACTCCAACAAATTGTCGGCTAAAGCCATATAAAAATAAACACTTTGTTTTGTTTACTTAACCTCATGTATAATATATATATATGTATATATATTATATATATATATAGTATATATTATTATCAAAATAATCTATACCTTGGATGGCTTATTTGTTACCGCTCGTTTCAAAACACTAGCTGTCTTATCGTCAGATAAGTCACCTTGTAAATGACATCCAAAGAATATCCATCATGTATAGCGTTATCGCTTTAATTTGGCGCACTCAAATAAACTTGGAATTTTTTTTACTTTTAAGATGGTTGATTTTGTGTGTTATTTTTTTCAGTACACAGAGTTAGAATAAAATATTTTCTGTGTGACAAGCTTTGAATATTTCCGATTTAGTATTTAGGTGTTTTTGCCTTTGAAAACTTTCAAAAAGCCAAATGAATTTAGTAGTAACTCACATTATATATATATATTTTATATATATATATATATATATATATATATATATATATATATATTAAGCCAGTTTTAATCATTATTATTACTATTTATTATTATTATATATTATTATTTCGATATTATTATTATCTAATGCCATAAAATTATATTTTATGAATCATTCTTTTTTATATGTTCATTTACGAAGGAAGCTAAAACTTTCAATACCAAAAGTTAAAAAGAAAGGAATGAAATCCGATGGTATGAGTATAGACAAAAGGATATGAAAACACGCAACAAAATGCCTGTTAAAGAGAAAACATTTTATATATATTTTATTATGATATTGAACAGATATTAGATTCATGAAAATCATCTTCAGAAATTGTTTATACTCCGTGTTTGTTAAGAGGCAGAGACAAAGTCATATGAGTTCAAAACAAAAACCTTGATGTTGCAAAAAAGAAAAAAAGTTATACAGTAGTTTCGAATGTGAGCACTTCCGCCGTATTTTTTCTCGGTCATCAGATTATGTATATCTTATTGTAACAGTTTTAAAAAAAGAAACACATTAAACAGATTTGACACTAGAAACGAATTCTCTATTCAAAAACGGTATGAAGTATTAGTCTGTTTATGGTTGTCTTCACAGATTTATAGAAAAATTAATTTTATTTTGTAATTAGTATTGTAATTTTCGATTCTTTTTGTTTTCTATATATAAAGTAAAAAAGTATGAACGGTTGTAAGGTTTTATTTAATTTTTTGAATAATGTGAAAATTTAAAATTTCCTTTGGATGTATATAACGGAAAATGTCATGTGAAGGGGATTTTATGCTTTCTGACTACAAGTGCCGCTAAATAAAGGGGATATATAAAAAAAGCCTTGTCATTTAGGTATGGTTTTATGGGTAAGATAATGCAGATTCCATAATTCACGTAGTGTACTATCGTATATGTGGGTTAATATTTGGCACCTTTAAAGTCACAGGTATGTTTATGATCAAAATGTTATTATGCTAAGTGCGTTGGTTAGAAACCTCGTTTAAATGGTTATTTGTGTTCTGATAAGACGATAGGATAAGGATCTGGAAGTCTCGGCCTACATATTTTTTTTACAATTTAAACAATGAATTTTTTAAAAACAATCATTTTTTAAAAACTGGTTAAATAAGATATACATAATCGATGACCGAAAAAAATACTGGGGAAGTGCTAACAATTCGCGAACTAATGTAAACTTTCGTTTCTTTTTTTGCAACAATCAAGGTTTTTGTTTGCTCTTGTAAACTGTTTGAATTTTCTCGACCAACACATACGGAGTAAACAATGACTCTGATGAGATTTTGAAAATCGAAATATTGATCAATCATCACGCTAGTATATTAAATGTTTTCCTTTAACAGCATTTGTGGTGTTTTCATTCTCATACTTCAACTCATACTGTCGGATTCATTTCCTTTCTTTAATATTATATATATATATATAATATATATATATAATATATATATATATATATATATAAATATTATATATATAATGCCCGTTTTACTATTACTTTATTCACAATTTGGCGTTGGAACGTTTTTAGCTCTGTTATGAACATATAAAAAGAATTGATACGTTTAATTTTTTTTTGGCTTGTTCAGAAGTTTCTCTCAAACAAAAAAAAAGATCCTGCCATTGTCGCAGAGGCCCACATGAGATATCCACTGTGATCGTGGGAAAAAATCCTGAAAATGAAGATGGTAAAGGCCATCATCCCAATTGACGAGCAACATCCGAAAAACAATTGTTGAACAAAACCGCAAGTGTCAGAGAAAAGATCCTTTCTAGGACGTGTGTGTCAAGCACTTCATGATTAGCTGATCATCCCCAAGAATTGGGAAGGTGAAGAAACCGATTTGTAAGTTCCCCATGGACTCAGTTAAACTTTAGTGATCGATCAACCCAATCAAACTTCAAATTATATATATATAATATAATATATATTATATACTATATATATATATTATATATATTCATGGTTGGAAGGCAATTACAATGCGTATAAAAAATAAAACAAAAGATGTTTATTTTTTGTCTTTCGATTTCAAAGAGAAACTATCTCAGAGGTGATATCAGAAATGTACGTGCTTAAACTTAAGCAAAATAAAACATACTTTGTTTTTATTTTTTTATACGCATCTCATATATATAATATATTATATAATATATATATATATATATATATATATATATAATATATAATAGTCATCCCACCAGTCACTGGTTTCGACGTATCACGTCTCTTCAGTGTGACTGACCATTTTTAAGCTACGCTACAGCCGTGATAGAACCTGATCGATTCAGCTCGGCTATCGTCACCTTACACCAATGAGAGGGGATTTTTAACTGTTTTAATACACACATCTATCTTACGTAAAGGCCGCCATATGAGCTACTCCATCCCATTTATTAGGAGAGCATTGGTTTTACGCTTTAGTTGGCGGTCATCAGCGAATCCCTCCAAAGTTGCTCAGCCGGCTGGGAGATGGGGAGCATGTATAGTCATCCACAGACAACGTTCCTCTTCAGTGTAGCTCAGACATTTTTAAGTTCCCTATAGCCGTGTAGAAATCTGATCGATTCAAGCATCTCGACAAACTTAACCACTCGGCTATTGTCACTTAGAGAATGGGAAGGTGATTTTAACTGTTTAAATACCACATAGCTTGTATGTAAGGACGCCAAATAGAGTACTCCCATCCCTTATAAAGGAGAGCGTTGCATTTTACGCTTTAAGTTGGCGGTCCGTACTGCAAAATCCCCCCTAAATGCTCACCCCAGAGCATGTATATATATTATATATATATATATATATATATATATAAAATATATATATATATAATATATATATTATATATATAATAATATAATATATTAAATGTGCATTAAATAAATATATGAAATAATAATATATAATAATAAATGATAATAATGTATAATAAAACTGGCATTATATATATATATATATATATATATATATATATATATATATATATATATATATGTGAAGAGATGGAAGTGAATCGACGGTAAATTAGTATATTAAGAAAAAATTGAAAAAAATTATTATAAACCTTGTGGTTTTTCAAATATATATATATATATATATATGAATATATATATATATAATAAGTTTGTTATGAGTGTGTTGCAACGGAGAAAATTAGATATTCTAAAAAACGAAGGTTTGCAAAAGGATTATGTATTTATTAAAAGAATTTAATTATTTACATAGGTGCGCACGTGTTTCAGATCTGTTATCTTCTAAGGATTGATAACTATTTTTTGCGAATATGTATATGTGTTGATTTCTGATTTGATAGGGTTTGTGTGTTTTTGTCTTACTTTTGTTCATAAGGTTTGTAATAACTGAGTTGAACGCTACGTTTTTTCTTCAATCTTATAATGTCATTAAAATTTACTTCGTTCAGAGTTTGGTTTTGAAAGTTTTCCAAGTCAAGACATCTAAATATAATGGTACTTCGAAGCATTTTCACACAGAAAAAGTATTTATTATTCCTTGGATAAAAAATAAACACAAAATCAACCTTCTTAAGGATCTTTTATTTTTTTAAGCAGTCAATAACATGAGGAACGCTATTCATTTGGATGTCATTCAATGAAGATTTATCTAACGATAAGCATTCTAGTGTTTTTGAAACCACGTAGCAATAACCATAATATGTTATTTAGATTATACTATAATTTATTATGTAATTTATATATATTTATAATATATATAATATTAAATTTTTGGGATAAGGCTTAATCCATGGGTATCGTGTTATGGTGACATTTCATCGCAGTATGTCACGAGCTTTTCCCAGATATATCAGTGGTTCTGAAGAAGCTGTGGCATACTCGCGTTAGTGGAATGGTCCATAACCCGAATACCCATGGTTTAGGACTTTTTCATAAAATTTGCTCTGTTTAAATGATTAACATGTGAGATCTCGAAGGACTGAATTACAACAACCTTATGGTAGAATTCGGACCCACTGAATCCCTTGTCAAGAACTTGGTACGAGCACAGATATAATAATTATATATATATATAATAGTATATAGTGCAAGAAAGGCTTAAGGCCGGTATATGCGATTATGGTCATTTCTACCAGTGGGTATCTGAGAACCAAGAGGTTTAGATCACTTTCTTTATTTGAAGTGATTTGAAGAACTCGTGGGTCTCAGATCCATGTAAAAGACCATAATCGTATATATTGAGTCTTTTAAGCTTTTTTTTTTTATATGATTACGTTTGCAATGTTTATAAAAGTAAAACATTGAGCTTTAAAGATGTTGAACTTGTTAGCCCACTGTTGGAGAAGGACAGTTTTAGAATCATCTAAACCAAAACCTTTTAGTACCAAAGTATTATTATATATATATATATAATATATATATATATATATATATATAAAGATAAATCACGTAAGGATTTACCAACACGCTTGGTATATATATATATATATATATATATATATATATATATATATATATATATATATATGATGTGAGGTATCTAAACTTGGTAGCAAGGGATGATTCTATAGTGTGATTTTTAAGACAACTGTAATATTATTGTATGATCTAGTATGTATAAATAAGTGATATTTGAATCACTACAGAGAGCTCAATGTATATAATTTTTAGATTATATACAGAACAATATTTATCTTGAAAGGAAGGAAACTCAACACCGTTTTTATTCCATATAAATTTATTTCGACAAAATTGGGGCCTTCCCATCTAAGTTGATTTAACAAGCTCCCAAAATCCAGTCTCATCAGATGGATAAACACTTAGGTTTGTAAAGGCCAGTTTCATCGAAATAATTTATTATGGAATAATGGTGTTGAGTTTTCTTCCTTTCAAAGAATATATATATATATATATTATATTAAGAGATATATGGAATCTGTTATCTTGTGTTTAAAGCCATGTGGTGCGTTCTATGTTGCCTTGGGGTAAAATAGAAAGTAGACACACCGGCACTAAATTAATAGATTTATTAATAACAAATGGTAGGAGGAAGAAATTAAGAAATAAAAAGTAGGTATAACAACAAAACAGACTAGAAATATTTCTTTTTAGTTTTCCCATATTCTCTGTGTTCTTTCGGCATTTCTCTTCACACAGCACAGCACACACACACATCACATACACACACACCAACTATATATATATATTTATAATATTATATAGAGAGAGAGAGAGAATGCCGGAGAAAGAAACAAGAAATATGGAAAACTTAAAAGAAATATTCTGTCTGGTTTTGTTTCTATACCTCACTTTTTTATTTCTTTAATTTTTTCTCCCTACCATTGTTATTAATAATCATTAATTAGTTCGGTTGGTCCTACTTTCCTATTTACCCATAGCATACATAGACGCACCACTGCTTTAAACCAAGATAACAGAATTTCCATATATATATCTTTGAAAGGAAGGAAAAACTCAACACCATTATTCCATAAAATTTATTTCGATGAAAACTGGGCCTTTACAAACCTAAGTTGGTTTATCCATCTGATGAGACTGGATTTTGGGGAGCTTTGTTAAATCAACTTAGATTTGGAAGGCCCATTTGTCGAAATAAATTTTTATGGAATAACGGTGTTGAGTTTTTCCTTCCTTTCAAGATAAATTTGTTCTGTATATAATCTAAAAGATTATTATACATTGAGCTCTCTGTAGTGATTCAAATATTCACTGTATTTATACAATACTAGATCATACAGATAATATTACAGTTTGTCTTAAAAATCACATTAGAATTCATCTTGCTACCTGATGTTTTGATACCTCCATCTATATATATATATATATATATATATATATAGATATATATATATATATAAATATATAATATACCAAGCGTGTTGGTAAATCCTCGCGTGGATTTATCTTTTATATATATATATAATATATATTATTATATATATTAATATATATATATATAATATACTTTTGGTGGGGTAACAAGGTTTTTGGTGTTAGGATGATTCTAAAAACTGGTCCTTTTCTCCAACAGTTGGGTGGCTACAAAAGTTCAGATCCCTTGAGAGCTCAATGTTTACTTTTTCATAAACATTGCAAAGTAATTTGCAAAAGAAAAAGGCTAAAGACCGAGTATATAGCGATTATGGTCTTTTTCCACCAGTGGGTATCTGAGACCCTATCGAGTTTCTTCAAATCAGCTTTCAAATAAAGAAAGTGATACTGAAAGAACCTCGTTGGGTCTCATGATACCCACGGGTAGAAATGGACCATAATCGCTATAGTACCCGGCCTTTAAGCCTTTTTTCTTTGCAATATTATATATATATATATATATATATATATATATACAGCTGGTGCGGTACCAAGTTTCTTGGGCAAGGTGATTCTAGGTGGGTCCTAATTCTCTACCAGTAGTTTGTTGTAGAGTTCAGGTTCCGTCGAGATCTCAATGTTAATTAATTGTAAACAGAGCAAAGTTATTTGGGATAGAAAATGCCTTAATACCATGGGTATCGTGGTTATGGACCATTTCCACTCGCGAGTATGCTCACGAAGCTTCTTCAGACCAACTGATATAAGTCTGAAGAAACTCGTGAGCATACTCGCGAGTGGAAATGCTCCATAACACGATACCCATGGTATTTAAGGCCTTTTATTCCCAAATATATATATATATATATATATATATATTATATATATAATATCATATATAATATATATATATATAATATATATATATCATAAAAATATATACATTTTGATGGTTTATTGTTTAGCGCTGGTTTCAAACACTAGATGCTTTCGTTAGATAAATGCTTCTTGTAAATGACATCCAAAATTATGATATTAGCGTTCTCATTTGATTTGACTGCTAAAAAAATAAAAGATTCCTTATTAAGATAGTTGATTTTGTGTTGTTATTTTTTTAGTCAAGAATTAAATAAATATCTTTTTCTGTGTGGAAAAGCTGAATGTTTACCATTTAGTATTTAGATGTCTTTGCTTTGAAAACTTTTCAAACCAAAGCTCTGACGAAGTAATATTAATTGACATTATAAGGATTGAGAAAAATAACGTTAGCGTTCAATCGTTATTACACAACCGTTATAACAAAAAGTAAGTTACAAAAACACACAAACCTATCAAATATCAGAAATCACACATATACATATTCTGTCAAATATAGTTATTCAATACCTGAAGAAGATAACAGATCTGAAACACGTGTCGCATATGTAAGTTAATAATAAATTTTTAAAAACATAATCGTTTTTTGGCAAACCTTCGTTTTTATAGAATATCTAAATTTTTCCCGTTGGACCCATAACAACACTTTATATATATATATATATATATATATTATATTATATATACTTGAAAACAACAGTTTAAATATTTTTTTCGAATTTTCCTTAATATACTACATACGGTGGATTCACTTCATCTCTTCACATATATATATATATAATATATATATCATATATATATATATATATATATATATATTATGCCAGTTTTATTATAACTTATTATCATTTATTATTATTATATTATTATTTCAATATCATTATTATTAATGCAACATCTAATATATTAATATATATATATATATATTATATATAATATATATATTATATATTTTTATATAGTAAATATAATATATAATATATATATACTATATATTACATGCTTCCTGGGTTGAGGCTTAGGGGGAATTTTTGGCCAGACGACCGCCAACCTAAAGCGTAAATGCAACGCTCTCCCTTTTATAAGGGATGGAGTAGCTCTATGGCGTCCTTGACATACAAAGCATGTGTGTATTTAAACAGTTAAAATCACCTTCCATTCTCTAAAGTGCAATAGCCGATGGTTAGTGTCTGACTGATGCTGAATCGATCAAGATTTTCTATCACGGCGTATAGGGAATTAAATGTCTGCTACATGAAGACGTGTCTGTGGATGACTATTACATGCTCCCCATCTTCCAGCGGGCTGAGCACTTTGGAGGGATTTCGCTGATGAACCGCCACTAAAGCGTAAAACCAATGCTCTCATATAAATGGGATGGATACTCTATGGCGGCCTTACTACACGATAGATGTTGTATTAAAGCAGTTAAAATCCCCTCTCTTGTGTAGGTTGACGATAGCCGAGGCTGAATCGATCAGGTTTCTATCACGGCTGTAGGTAGCTAAATGTCTAGTCACACTGAAGAGACGTGATACGTCGAAACAGTGACTGTGTGAATCGACTATATATATATATATATATATATATATATATATATATATATATATATATATATATATTATGGAGATGCGTATAAAAAAATAAAACAAAAAGATGTTATTTTTGTCTAAGTTTAAGCACGTACATTTCTTGATATGACACCTCTGAAGATGAAGTTTCTAACTTTGAAATCGATAAGACAAAAATAAGCATCTTTTTGTTTTTATTTTTTATTATACACGCATTCAGTTAATTGCCTTCCAACCATGAAAATATATATATATAGTATATATATATAATAATATATTATATATATATATAATTTGAAGTTTGATCTGGTTGATCCGATCACATAAAGTTTAACTGAGTCCCATGGGGAACTTACAAATCGAGTTTCTCACCTTCCCAATTTTCTTGGGATGAATCAGCTATCATTGAAAGTGGCTTGACAACACACGTTCTAGATTTTTTGACCTGGTTTTGGTTCAAAAATTGTTTTTTCGAGATGTTGCTCGTCAAATGTGTGGGATGATGGCCTTTTAACCATCTTCATTTTCAGGATTCTTATTCCACACGATCACAAGTGGATATTCATGTGGGCCTCTGCTGACAATGGCACGGATCTTTTTTTGTTTGAGAGAAACTCTGATGGACAAGCAAAAAAAAAAAATTAACGGTATCAAGTTCTTTTTATATGTTCATAACGAAGGAGCTAAAACGTTCAACGCCAAATTGTGAATAAGTAATAGTAAACGGGCATTGATATATATATATATGATATATATATATATATATATATATATATATATATATAGATTATATTAGTATAAAAGAAAGGAAATGAATCCGACGGTAATGAGTAATATAAAAAGATATGAAATCACCAACAAATGCTGTTAAAGTGAACATTTTATACATAGCTGATAGTTGAAATATTCGATTTCATGAAAAGTCATCTTCAGAGCTTGTTTATACTCCGTATGTTAGAGCGGAAGACAAAGTCATATGAGTCAAAAAAAACCTATGGATGTTGAAGAACAAGTTATACTATAGTTTCGAATTTTAGCACTTCCACTCGTATTTTTTGGATCAGATTATGTATATCTTATTGTAACAGTTTTAAAAATGTTGTTTTTTAAATATTCATTTATTGTAAAAAATATGTTGGCGAGACTTCCAGATCTTTACAATCGTCCTATCAGAACACAAATACCATATTAAACGAAGGTTTTCTAACGCGAACGCACTAGCTAAAATACATTTTTTGATCATAAACCATACCTTTGAACTTTAAAAGGTGCCAAATATATAACCCACAATATATCGATAGTACCTACGTAGAATTATGGAGATCTTGCATTATTCTTACCCCGATAAAACCATACCCCTAAAGACAAGCTGTTTTTTATATATCCCCTTATTTAGCGCACTTGTGTCAGAAAGCATAAACATCCCCTTACACATGACATTTTTCCGTTATAATACATCCAAGAAATTTTTAAATTTTCTCAACATTATCCAAAAAATAAAATAAACCTTAACAAACCGTTCATACTTTTTACTTTATATAATAAGAAAAACAAAAGATCAAAAATTTAACAATACTAATTAAAAAATAAAATTTATTTTTCTATAATCTGTTGAAGACCAACCAATAAACAGACTAATACTCATACCGTTCTGAATAAGAGAAATTCGTCTAGTGTCAATCTTGTTAATCGTGTCTTCTTTTTAAAAACTGTTACAAATAAGAATATAGCTATAATCTGATGACGCGAGAAAATACGGCGGAAGTGCTCACTACATTCGAAACTACTTGTTAACTTTTTTTTTCTTTTGGCAACATCAAGGTTTTGTGTTTTGAACTCATATGACTTTTGTCTCTGCCTCTTAAACAACACGGAGTATAAACAATTCTGAAGATGAATTTTCATGAAATTCTAAATATTGTTCATTATCATATATAAATATATATATAAAATGTTTTCTCTTTAAACAGCATTTTGTGGTGTTTTTCATATCCTTTTTGTCTATACTCATACCATCGATCATTTCCTTTCTTTTAACTTTTTTGTATGAAAGTTTTTAGCTCTCGTAAATGAACATATAAAGAATGATTTTCTCAATAAAATAATATATTTATGGCATTGATAATAATAATATCGAAATTAAATATAATAATAAATAAAGTAATAATAAGATAAAGAACTGGCTTAAATATATATATACTATATATATATATATATATATATATTATATATATATATATATATAAATGTTCAGTTACTACTAATTCATTTGCTTTGAAGTTTTCAAAACAAAACCTAAATACTAAATCGGAATATTCAAAGCTTGTCTACACAGAAAAATATTATCTAACTCTTGTAACTGAAAAAAAATAACAAACAATAATCAACCATCTTGAAAGTAAAAAAATTTCAATGTATTATTTGTAGTGGCCAATAAGCATAACGCTATACATGATGGATATTCCATTTGGATGTTCATTTACAGGTGACTTAATCTGGACGATAAGCAGCTAGTGTTTTGAACGAAGCGGTAGCAACAAATAAGCCATCAAAGGTTATAGATTATTATGAATATATATATATAACTATATATATATATATAATATATATATAATATAGTATACATGAGGTTAAGTAAACCAAATCAATGTGTTTTATTTTTATATGCTTAAAGCCGACAATTTTTTTGGAGTATAATGTGCTTAATTGAAGTCGTTACCTAATTTGAAAATTAATTAGTTAATAATTTAATGAATGTTAGCGGGCATATTAATGTTCAAATGTAAGTCACATGGCGGCGCAGTCTCCATGTCTATAACCTTGCTGATGAAGACCTAATAGGTCGAAATGTACATTCAGGGATTGGACATTTTCGATTCGTTTAGCCTTACATTCTGAACAATAATATGCCCGCCTAAAATTCATTAATTATTAACTAATTAATTTTCAAATTAGGTATGATTTCATTAAGACATATCCTCCATATATATATATATATTATTATAATATATATATATATATATATATATTATATAATACTAGTATAGTTTTTAAAATGAAAAAAACATAGGTTTAAATAAGTTGAGTGTGTAAGTTTATTTTGTCGAGCGCTGCAGTGTTTCGATCTATTAATTAGATTCTTCTTAAGGTCATTTGTTGTATAAGGAAAAGTGATGATTTTAAAAAATCTTATACCAAACAAAATAATTATCTTATCTTATCTTATCTTTTAATCTTATACAACAATTTTTTTTTCCTTATACCAACAAATGCCCTGAAGACGATCTAATTAATAGATCGAACACTGCAGCGTCGCGACCAATAAACTTACCACTTCACTTTATTTTAAACGCTGTGTTTTTTCAAATTTTCTGAATATACTACACTACGTCGGATTCACTTCATCTTTCACACACACAGACAACACACACAATCACACACACACACACAACACAATATATATATATATATTAATATATATATATATATATTATTTTTCATTCATTCCCTCATTTCACTCATTTCTATTTCATCCATTCATTCTTTACAATTAATTATTAAATATACACACACACACAGCACACAACACACACACACAACACACATTACACACACCCATCATATATATATATATATATATATATAATATATATTGTTCGTGCTAGTAGCCCCGATATCAATGACATACTCTCGCCGATCCATCTAATCATTCATTGCCCTCGGGAGATCCCTCTGTGCAGCATCCAGCATCGCACACACCTGCTCAATGTATATCTTTTGTTTAGACGCACGCACTGGCGTGTCCACGTGCTGGTTTCCACAAACGACATTGCTTATGGTTCATCCTTGCTCTCCAGCAGTGTCCGACGCATGTTTTGTCTCACTCGGATGGCTTGTGGGATAGGAGGGCAAGTGGCCCGTACATCTGCTTTCTCTGTTGGGTGCTGTTTTCACGATTTGTTTCAGATTGCGTCTGAAACATTCTTGCAAGGTCCCTATTAGCTTATTCTCTATATATAATATATATAACTCCACAAACACACACACAACACATATATATATAATATATATATATATATATATATATATATATATATATATATACATTATAAAAAAATGGCACACTTGACAACACATAGCACGTAATATATATTATAAAACATAGACATCTGTGAGTGTGTGTATGTGTGTGTGTGTGAAGTGTGTGTGTATGTGTGTGTGTGTGGTTACAGTTTTTGTCCCTTTAAATAAACATGCCAAGAGCTTTTCTGATTAACAAATATAACAAGTATATACATATCAATACGTATACTCTCTTTCTCTCTCTCTATTTCTTTCTTTGCTTTCTCCTCTCTCTCTCTTCTCTCTCTCATCTCTCTCTCTCTTCTTTCTTTCCATCTCTCTCTCTTTCTTTCTCGCTCACTCGCTCTCTTTCTTTCTTTCTTTCCTCTCTCTCTTTCCTCTCGTCTATCTATCTCTCTATCTCTCCTTTCTTTCTCTCTCTCCTATCTATCTCTCTATCTCTCTCTCTTCTCTTCTCTCTCTCTCTTTCTCTCTCCTCTGTCTCTCTTTATTATCTTTCTTTCTCTCTCTCTCCGTCTCTCTCTTTCCCCTCTCTCGTCTCTTCTTCCCCCTCTTCTCTCTCTCCTCTTCTCTCTCTGCATGTGGTTTTGTTTGGGTCCTAAGTGGTGTAGCCATACATTAGCACTAATACAAGGCTTCAGCTTAGAAGTAATTGTCTCTTTTAAGTTAAATCGGATTTCTATATAATATTAATCTGTATAAGCAGACGCAATACCTTCCCCTATCCGTTCATTAACTTTCTGTGGATGAGAATATTACTATACCTTGGTGACCAACCATGCCTTTTCCAAGCGAAATAAGTCGCGAAAGTGAAAACGCGAACAGTCTCGCACAGGATTGAACTTGTTTTGTAGAGTCCATTTCCTAAAAAGATAAACCGTGTGCAACGCAACGCCGACTACAACAATCAATTAATGATTATAAATCTTCTTTTAAATTAAATTTTTTTCTTCCTTCCTCTCTCGAATTAAAAATTTTATCACATGAGAAACATAAGGTTTCCCGTCTCATTTCTCCCATTCAATTCGCTTTCTTTCTTTTCTTTTGAGCGGTTCTGCGTAACACACACACATCACACACACACACACACACACACATATATATATATATATATATGTTAATATATATATATATGTGTATGTGTGGTGTTGTTTGGTGTGTGTGTGGTAAATTTGGACAGCATCTTCCATTTATACATGTAGAATTAAACAAATTTTTTAAAAGAAGTTGCTTGTGTGTGGATTCAAACTCAAACTGCCAGGCTGACAGGTGGGAATTCTAACCATTACATAGCTGGTTTTCCCCATGCCGAAAATGTACATACAGAGATTGAAGTTAAAATTTTATTAACGATCTTTTCGAGCTTTCATGGCCATTTTTTTTTTTTTTAGAAATCCGTAGATTACTTCCACCGAACTTCACAATTTCCTATCAATTCTCCACTTCCACACTCCGCTACCCTTAATATACCTAACGTCGAAAAATTGAAACGTAAAACACATCACCCTGATGATGGCAAGCTTCGAAAGTGCTGAAAGTAGCTCGGGATACGAACTCGGTGGACCTAATCTACGGATTCATCCAAATGTAAAAATATTGGTGCAGAAAAAGCTTCGAAAAAATCGTTTTGTCTAATTTCACACACACAACACACACACAACAACATATATAATATATTGTATCTATAGCTCTGCTGATGAGACCTACTAGGGCAAATGTACATACAAAAAGATTGAATTTTTCTCGGATTGTTTAGCCTTAAATTAAATAGGTAATCCCGCCTAAATTATTAATTATTAATTAATTAACTTTCAAAAATTATAGGTTCGACTTCAATTAAAACACATATTCTCCAAATATGGTCGGCTGAAAATGGAAGCCATATCACAAGACATCAGTCTGTTTGTTTACTTCTCGTAAAGTTTCGTGGTAGAGGTCACTTAAGAGGAATATAAATACTACCTCTTAACAAACGAAGAATCTGCTTATCCGTTTGGTGTGGGTGGGAAGACGCTTGACAGTCAGCTTGACAATCAGGTTCGAATCGCAACACGGGGCGGTCTTTGTATCTATAGCTCTGCTGATGAGGCTAATAGGCCGAAATGTACATAACAGATATTGATTTTTCTCGATTGTTTTAGCCTTAAATTTAAATAGGTAATCCCGCCTAATTAATTAATTATTAATTAATTTAACTTTCATAATTAGGTTCGACTTCAATTAAACACATATTCTCCCATATATATATATATATATATATATATATATATATATAATAAAGATAAACCTAATGAGTCAGATAAACCTACTTAATGTTTGGCTTAGTGCTCTTCAGAGCTAAGATCCGACTAAAGAGATTTGGAATCAAACTCATATTTTACAAACACCTTCCACCTTAACTCAAATAAATTAGCAAAGATTAAAACTACCCAAAAAATGAAAGATAAAGACAAAGACAGAAACACTGTTTAAATCTATTATTATTTTTTATTTATTTTATTGTTATTATTGTTGTTTTATTTGAATCCTGCTACTTTAGTTCTAATATATACCTTACATTACATTATGAAGAAGCCATGTTTTTTTGTTATGTTTACAATATTGAGACGCTCCGATCTTTGATTTAGTAAGTTCCCTATTAATGTAAATAACAACATTGCCAGTTTTTCTTCAGTACATAGATGGCAATATTTTATCCTGGCTTTATATTTATTACATTACTTAACAATTTCAATTTTAAGATAGGTCGATAACTTTAGTTTTACTTTCCACACATAATTTGATAAGGTAGTGCTATATTTATATTTTTTCATGCGTGAAACTACACTTATAATTGTAATACCTCTTTTTTGAATTCCATTTTGAGTCGAGCCTATGTAGACTTTTTTTTTATTTCTACAATTTTTAGGATCACCCTCATATATATATATATAATATATATATATATATATATGTATGAATTCCTCATCGTATTTCCACACACATATATATATATATATAATATTATATATATAATATATATATATTATATTTATATATATATTAAGGTTGTATGTTTATTCTTATTTCAGTTCAGAAGGAATCATCAAAATCATCAAAATAATTCTTCCTGATTATAATTTTTTTGCCTGGCTTCCAGAAGACTGAAGAAAACTTTATGGGTGTTTAAACATCACATAAAAATTAGTGATTGATAGGCTGGAAATAATTGGAATGTATAAATTAAAAAGCTATAATACATTTGGACTTAATAGGAAACTTATTACTCGGCTTGGTAATAAAATGTGAGTGTCACTAACACATATATAAACAAATACATCATCCACATTTAATTTGAAATGAACCAATCAGAAGCTAATGAAAAAAAACCCTCATTAGTTAGGTGTCTTTCCCACAGGGACATATGTACATTAAAAAGCAATTGATAATTTAACCAAGAAGATAGATATGCTACATCCTACGCTTATATATATATATATATATATATATATATATAATAATATATAATTATTATATATCAAATAAAATATTATGGTACTAATTTACCGTTACTATAGTTTTTGTGTATTATGCAATCCTGCAGTCGTTGAATAATTGAAAAAGTGGCTTGTTCAAGGTTTGTATAAACATGAAACGTGCTTCACACGATAGGATATTATTATGAACTATGTTTAACAAAATATTGATTTTTAAATATAAGTCTTGCGTAATAATATTCTCTCACGGGAATATATATATATATATTATATATATATATATTAATAATATATATATATATATATATATATATAATAATATATATAATATGTTGGAATTAATCAAAAAAATGCGCTGTCTATATTAAAAATAAAATGAATTTTATTTTTAATTTTAAAAATGATCAGAAGCATTATAGTTTAAAATAAGACTCAAAAAAGTCTGATGTAGAATTATTTTAAAAAGTGTACCTATAAAAGTGGGCTACTTATTTACAGTTAGATTGTATTACAAATAATTTTGATATTTTATATAACACTTTTTATAAAATTATACACTTTTTTAATAATTCTACATCAGACTTTTTGAGTCTTATTTTATAACTATAATGCTTCTGATTATTTTTAAGATTAAAAATAATTCATTTTATTTTTAAATAAATTCATTTTATTTTTAATATAGGCAGCGCTTTATATATATATATTATATATATTATATATATATATAATATATATGTGTGTGTGTGTGTGTGTGTGTGTGTGTTTAAAACTTGGAAATTGGAAATGAATCCGACATATGAGGAAGAATAAATAAAGAAAAGAAAGAACGAATGGATATAAAAGATGAATTTAATCAATGTGACTTAACACATGTGTTTCGGTCAGTTCATCTGTGTGAAATATTCCGCACAGGTCGAATCTTTTCTCTGTGTGCGGAATATTTTTCACATAGATAACTGACCGAAAACATGTGTAAGTGATATTGATTAAATTCATCTTTTAATTATCCATTCTGTCTTTCTTTTTCCTTATTCATTCTTCCTCATATATATATATGTAATATTAGTAATATTAATAGATGAAAAGTGTAAGGGTCTACCATGGTTTTCAATCTAAATGACTTCATCAGGAATATATTATATTAACTAAGTCGATATAATTTCCTTAAGTTAGATTCTTAACTTAACTGAAGGAGGTTCCTGATGAAATCATTTGATTGAAAAGCATGGTAGACCTTACACTTTTTCCTCTACTACTACTACTGTCTTAGCTACTTCTATTATATTATTATTATTATTATTTATTACGTTTGTCACAACCTGTCGTAGACTGTTGGTCCACTAGAGGTGAGTGACAGCAAGTCTCCTCCGTTCTCGCATCTCTAAGTATCTATCCGATCCCAAAAGTGCTGTAGTTTGGATGGTTTCGATTCTTCCTCTGATTTCTATTCCATGGGCACAAATTACAATTAGTACGATGTTCACCTTTATGTCCACAGTTTTCTTAGTTTTGGCAAGGTCCAGATTTCTCTATCTTTCGCGTTCTTCATTTTCACTCGGTGATCAGCCCGGGAGGACAAAATCCACAAGATGAACAAGTTTCCTTCTTGTTGATCAAAACTAGGTCTTTCTCCTGGCTGGGATTAGGTGATCCGTCTCTCCTCAATCCAGAGAATTTCATTCGTCTCATTCTCTAAGACAGATTCGGTTTGTGCATATACCAATAGTTTGTTTGGTGAAAATTAATTTTCTTGCACAATTCCCAGTGAATCACCTTTCCTACTCAGTCGTGCCGAGTCTTGTACTCCTCTTTGTGTTACTTTACTGCATTCGCTATTAATGTGATTGAACGTTTCGTCTTTATTATTATTTTAACTCCTTTTGAGTTTTCAATCAGTGTTAGCTGATGGTCTTTCACTGGAGTCTGAGTGACAGCAAGTCTCCTCAGGTCTCAGGACTCTTCGAGTATTCTGGCTGATTGCAGCAGTGCAGTGTTCTGAATGGTTTCCAATCCTTCCTCTGATATCCAAACTTTTCCAAACCCTTTTCCAATCCCTTTGGGACTGTTCCAAGTGCACGCAACTACAATTGGTATAATTTCACTTTCATATTCCATAACTTTTTCAGTTCTCTGGCAAGGTCCAGATTTTGTCAATTTTTTTCATTTTCCTTTAACTTACCCTGTGATCCGCTGTCACTGCAAAATCCACAGTTGACAAGTTCTTTCTTTTTTTGTTAATCAGCACTAGGTCTGGTCTTCTTGCTGGATAAGGTGATCCGTTTTAATTTCAAAGTCCCAGAGATTTTGTGCGTTTCGTTCTCAAGAACAGATTCTGGTTTATGCATATACCATTTTGTTGTTGTTGGTCAAAAATTTAATTTCTTGCATAATTCCCAGTGGATCACCTTCCCAACCCAGTCGTGTCTAGTTTTGTATTCTCGTTGTGCTAGTTTGCTAACATTCGCAGAGTATATGGTTAACAGTCTCTCATTCCTATTACCGCAAGTCTACATTTACTATTCTGTTGGGTCTTATCAATTTTCGCTTTGATGTAGTTTTGTCCTTATGGCATTATTTTTGTGCAGCAATTATAAGTGATTCTGTTTCTCTTTTTGAGGTTTCCCTTTCTTAACCATGTCCAAGTCTTTCCATGTGCACCTCTTTCCATGTGGCAACCTCATCTATTTGTCGTTTGAAGTATTATTATTAATTTGCTCTTTGCTTTTAATATATTGACCAATTGGGATAATTTACGAATGTCACTAAAACTGTAAAGTTAAAGCAGCAATTGGATACTATATATATATATATATATATATATATATATATATATATATGTGTGTGTGTGTGTGTGTGTGTGTGAAGAGAAATGGAAGTGAATCCGACGGTATGTAGTATAGTGAGAATTTTGAAAAAACAACAGGTTTAAAATAAAATGAGTGGTAAGTTTATTGGCCGACGCTGCAGTGTTTCGGTCTGTTAAGTAGATCTTCTTCGGGGCTTTTGTTTTATAGACAAATAAATTTATCAAAATAATAAGGAGATTGTGAGAGTCTTTTGTTGATCAAATCCACTTAAAAAACAATCTCCTTATTATCTGTGATAAATTTATTTTCCTTAAACAAAAGCCATGAAGAAGATCTACTAAACAGATTGAAACACTGCAGCGTTGGCTAATAACTTACCACTCATTTTATTTGAACCTGTGTTTTTTCAAAATTTACACTATACTATATATATATATATATATATATATATATATATAGTATATGTAAACACGGTTTGTTTTGAATGGCTTTTTGCCGATAATTTTTAGGGAGAATAAGTGCTTAATTGGAGTCGTACCTATTTTGAAAATTAATTAATTAATAATGAATTATTAATTAATTAATTTTTCAAAAATTTGGTATTAATAATGAATTATTAATTAATTAATTTTCAAAATTAGGTACGACTCCAATTAAGCACTTATATATATATATATATATATATATAATATATATATATAATATATATATATTATATAATATCAGTAATAGTAGTAGATGAAATTGATCTTAAGGGTCATGGTTTTTAATCAAATGATTTTATAAAACATACCCTATAGTTAACTAAGTCAATTATAATTTTCCTTAATTAAACTCTTAAACTTAGTTTAACTTAGGAATAAGGTAGGGTCCTGAGGAAATCACTTGGATCGAAACATGGTAGACCCTTAGCTCTTTTCTTCTATTATTATTATTATTATTATTATTAATTATTGCTCTTTTTTGGAGTATTGAGAGCACTTTGGATAATTTACTAATGCCACTATAACGGAAAAGTTAAAGCGGCAATTGGAATACTATATATATATTATATGTGAACGTAAACAAATATGGCTATTTTCAGCGACAATAATTTGGGAGAATATGTGCTTAATTGAAGTCAAACTAATTTTTTTGAAAGTTAATTCATTAATGATTAATTAGGTCAGGATTTAACTACTTAAATGTAAGGCTAAACAAATGAGAAAAAATCAATCTCTGTATGTACATTTCGGCCCATTAGGCCTCATCAGCAGAGCTATACGAGGCGATCTTCGTATCTTAGCTCTGCTGATGAGGCCTAATGGGCCGAAATGTACATACAGAGATTGATTTTTCTCGATTTGTTTAGCCTTACATTTAAGTAGTTAAATCCGCCTAATTAATCATTAATGAATTAACTTTCAAAAAATTAGGTTTTGACTTCAATTAAGCACATATTCTCCCATATATATATATATATATATATATATATATATATATATATATATATATAAAATCGAATGGCTTAAAAAATTCGCGACTTTCTTTATCGCAGTAGCACGAATATTCAGTATCCTGAAGATTCACGCTAATGCGAGAAACTTACGTCGGAATTTTTTAAACCATTCGATTTTATACGTATATCTAGCTCTTTTTATATTGAGCACTTTTAAATCGGTTTTAGGAAAAAATCCAGAAGTAAATAAGATTTTAATAATTATTTGCTCGGTGGATTTAAATGGTAACTGCGATATATATATAATATACATATATATATATTATATATATATATATATATATATACATAAAAAATTATACAGAAATGATAATAAATCCACTCTACTTACGTATTGAGCACTTTGTTATAACGCTGACTTATCCGAGTAACACTTGAAACCAACCCAATATTTTTACCGGTAAGTCATTCCTTTTTAAAATATATACTAGCNTTCACCATTGCTCCCTGGTCTACTCTGACCCGGAGTGGTAGTACCTGTTAGGGTCCCATCTATGGGTCAAATAGAAAAACATGAGTTCATAAGCAAAATTGTATTATGCATTAAGAATGAATTTATTTCACAACTTTGTCGGTATTAAATGACCCACCGAGGTTGATATGCCGTAAAACAAAACAAACCAAACGATCTATGAATCCAATAGAAAATGGGTTTAAAAATTGTGTTGAAAATAAAATTGAGTTAAAATAAAAGTTTTGAATACCCATCAAGAAGGAATGATATAAAATGTATTTGGCATAAAATAACCCAACAAGGTTTGGGCCTGGGAGTAATAGCAACAGTGCAGTACTCCACAATGAACTGGAGCCTTGACACCAGATACAATTCATTGTCCTACCCAGGACACCACTCTCTGGGAAGGTCTTATCCCCCAACAACGTATTCTAGACCCCGTCTATTTCCTAACTTCTACAAACAAAAACTAACCCGTCTAAAATTAATAATAATGAAAATCTGTTATTGTGTGTATAGTAGAATTGGACTGTTCCATAAAGTGATCGGGATTTCTACAGGAAATACTAAACTATACTATTTACCTCCTCCAATAGTATAGAAGAGCCTGGCTTTTAGAGATCAAGGAGCTCGTATTCTAGCTGAATGTTGGAAAGTATTTTAGTGTAAATACTAATACTAATACTTTGTTATTACTTCTTATATTCGGATATAAACATTGTGAAAATGTTCATCATATTGCAACTAATGTACTTTGAATAATTAGCGGTAATGGTGTTTTTTAATTATTCCAATTAGTCATTTTCGACTTTGTTCCCTTCTTCTTCTTGCGAAGAAACCAAGCCCAGAAAATATCGAAAGAATGAAAGAAAGAAAAAAGAAAAAAAGAAAAGAAAAGAAAAGAAAAAGGAAAAGAAAAAGAAAACGAAAAAGAAAAGCGAATATTTTCTTCTCCTTGCGAAGAAACCAAATCCAGAAAATATCGTAAGAAAGAAAAGAAAGAAAGAAAGAAAAATGAAAGGAAAAGAAAAAGAAATATTTTTTTCTTCTTCTTGCGAAGAAACCAAACCCAGAAAATAAAGAAAGAAAGAAAGAAAGAAAGAAAGAAAGAAAGAAAGAAAGAAGAAAAAGGAAAGGAAAAGAAAAGAAGTATTTTTTCTTCTTTGCGAAGAAACCAAACCCAGAAAATATAGAAAGAAAGAAAGAAAGAAAGAAAGAAAGAAAGAAAGAAAGAAAAAGAAAAAGAAAAGCGAATATTTTTCTTCTTCTTGCAAAGAAACAACCCAGAAAGAAAGAAAGAAAGAAAGAAAGAAGAAAAAGAAAAGAAAAAAGAAATATTTTTCTTCTTCTTGCGAAGAAACCAAACCCAGAAAATATCGAAAGAAAGAAAGAAAAAGAAAAAGAAAAAGAAAAAGAAAAAGAAAAAGAAAAAGAAAAAGAAAAAGAAATATTTTTCTTCTTCTTGCAAAGAAACCAAACCCAGAAAATATCGATTTGTTAAACATTTCGCTGACACAAGTGGTATTTTCTACTTGAGTTTTTTTCTAAGTCGACCCAAAAAATCTCCGGTGGTTTAATCATGGGAAAAGAAGTGTGTGTACGTTACGTCATGTTGGATAATCTTGACAGTCGAAAAAGGCGTTGCTAAGCATTTATTAGGGGTGTTCAAAAAGTATTGATACTCAAAATTTCTTTCTTTCTTTCTTTCTTTCTTTCTGTCCTTTTCTCCATTTCGTGCATTTTCTTTCTTCCTTCCTTTTTTATTTACCTTTTCATTCAATTTCATTCTTTCATTCATTATTTCTATCTTTCTATTTTTCTTTCTTTACCTAGTGCAATTTTATTCATTCATTCATCCATTTATTCTCTTCACCATTCTCTTTACTTTTTTTCTTTCTTTGCCATTTAGAAATTTCATTCTTTCTTTCCTTCATTGGTACACTTCCTTTTTTTCTTTCTGTCTTTTTCTCCATTTAGTGCATTTTCTTTCTTTCTTTCTTTCTTTCTTTACCAAGTACAATTTTATTCCTTCATCCTTTCTTTCTTTCTTTCTTTCTTTCTTTCTTTCTTTACCAAGTACAATTTTATTCATTCATCTATTCTCTTTTTCCTTTTTCATTCTTTATTTCTTTCTTTCTTTCTTTCTTATTTTCTTTCTTTCTTTCGATATTTTATGGACTTGGTTTCTTTGCAAGAAGAAGAAAAATATTGGTTTTCTTTTTCTTTTTCATTTTTTTTCTTTCTTATTCCTTCATCCATTCTTTCTTTCTTTCTTTACCAAGTACAATTTTATTCATTGATTCATTCTTTCTTTCTTTACCTAGTACAATTTTATTCCTTCATCCATCATTTCTTTCTTTTCTTTCTTTCTTTCTTTCTTTCTTTACCAATTACAATTTCATTCATTCATCCATTCATTCTTTCTTTCTTTCTTTCTTTACCAAGTACAATGTTATTCCTTCATCCATTTCTTTCCTTCTTTCTTTCTTCTTTACCAAGTACAATTTTATTCCTTCATCCATTCTTTCCTTCTTTCTTTCTTTCTTTACCAAGTACAATGTTATTCCTTCATCCATTCTTTCCTTCTTTCTTTCTTTCTTTACCAAGTACAATTTTATTCCTTCATCCATTCTTTCTTTCTTTCTTTTTCTTTCTTTACCTAGTACAATTTTATTCCTTTATCCATTCTTTCTTTCTTTCTTTCTTTCTTTCTTTACCAAGTACAATTTTATTCATCCATTCTTTCTTTCTTTCTTTCTTTCTTTCTTTTACCTAGTACAATTTTATTCATTCATCCATTCTTTTCGTTCTTTCTTTCTTTATCCAGCACAATTCCTTTTTTCTTTCTTTCCGACTTTTTCTTGTCTTACGCAGATAATCTAACAGGAGAAAAAGGAGTCAGCCCTACTATTTACCCATAGCTGGAGGGAGAGTATGATTCATACCTTTCCCAAGAGTTTTAGCGCTAAGTGAAAATGCAATTTCCGGGTCCAGGATTTGACCTCGGGATAACTAAGTCCAATTCCCATGACTTTAACCATTACACCACGCGCTTCATACTGAAAAAGCCATATATATACATATACATTATTTATATAATATATATAGATCACTAATTAGGACTGAGCTTATTCTAGTAGTGACCACCCCAAGTTGAGTTTAACAGGTTTGAATTCAGAGTTTTCCTTCTCCTAGACCGGTTGCCTAACCAAGGTTAAAGAGCCCAGTCTGCCCTACTATTTACCCATAGCTGGAGGGAGAGTATGATTCATACCTTTCCCAAGAGTATTAGCGCTATGTGAAAATGCAATTTCCGCGTCCAGGATTTGACCTCGGGATAACTAAGTCCAATTCCCATGACTTAAACAAATCGAGGTAGATAGATACATAGATATGACCAAACTGAGATAGATAGATAGATAGATAGATAGATACATAGATAGATATTAAAAAAAATACTACATATAGCCGATAAAATACATAGATAGATAGATACATTACACCACGCGCTTCATACGTAGGTATATATGTCAATGTCGCCAGAGAGCTCATATCCGTTTAATAGGGGAGCGAGCGTTGCCCCCCCCCTTTTTTCTCGCTGTTAGACTGCAGTTCGAGTCATAGTATCTTATTTAACTTTTTATTGTGCATTGACGTCAGTTGATACTGACCATTAGATCGGTGGGAAATCGAAAATGAAACATTGTACGAAGGTCTCGGCACCTCGGTTTACTGTGAGGTCGCCTTCTCTCCCGTTCTGTTAAAAAAAAGTTCATTTCCATTGTCCTTTTCCTGCAAATGGATAGCGAATGAAGAATCACTATTACCACCTTTCGTGCATCGCCAACTTGGATGGGCACCAAAGTTGGGAACCCGATATCAGATCCTGACACTTGCTTCTCTACACCTTTTAGAATTAAATTTCCATGCTTACATTAATAATTCCACTATGAAAACCATTATCAGATATCATTAAACTCGAAACAATATATATATGTGTGTGTGTGCGTGTTTGCGTGTGTGTGTGTGCGTGTGTGTATGTGTGTGTGTGTGCGTGTGTGTGTGTGTTTGTGAGCATGTGAGTATGTCTGTATTTGTGGTCGTGTGTCTGTTTATATCTATCTATCTATCTATCTATCTGTCTCAGTCTGTTCATATTTATGTATCTTTGTATCTACCTTGATCTGTTCCTATCTATCTATCTATATATCTATCTATCTATCTCAGTCTGTTCATATCTATGTATCTATCTACCTCGGTCTGTTCCTATCTATCTATCTATCAATCTATCTGTCTGTCTGTCTATTCATCTGTTTGTCTGTCTAAATCTGTTATTGTTATCTATCTATCTATCTATCTATCTATCTATCTCAGTCTGTTCATATCTATGTATCTATCAACCTCGGTCTGTTCCTATCTATCTATCTATCTATCTATCTATCCCAGTCTGTTCATATCTATGTATCTATCTCCCTCGGTCTGTTCCTATCTATCTATCTATCTATCTATCTATCTATCTTTCTTGGTCTGTTCCTATCTATCTGTCTATCTATCTATCTATTTGTCAATGTCTGAATATATTCTTACTATTTTTCTATCTATCTATATATCTACTTATTTGTCTGTCTCTCTGTCTGTGTATGTCTGTCGGTCTGAATCTGCTCATAGTTTATCTATCTTTATATCTATCTGTAATAATCTATCTATCTATCTCATTTTCTTTACTTACTTATTTTTCAAACTATTACGTCCTAGTCTGTCTACACCAGTCTATTCGTCTCTCTCTCTATCTCTCTCTATTCCCCCCCTCTCTCTCTCTCTCTCTCTCTCTCTCTCTCTCTCTCTCTCTCTCTCTTCTATCTATCTATCTATCTATCTCTATATCTATCTATTATCTGTCTGTCTTATCTCTCTCTCCCTCTCTTTCTCTCCACCCTCTCTCTCTCTCTCTCTCTCTCTCTAATATATATATATATATATATTATATATATATATATATATATATATATATCGATTTGTCACCTCAAATATGTAAATGACGTTGACAGTGGCTCTGAAAACTAAACAGCTGTAGAATATTCCGAATGCACCCCTGAAGATGGGTAAAATCCCCCCAGTGGGGCTACCTGTAAGTCGTGGGTGCCAACTCGAGATGCTTAAGGACAGAATCCTGGTGGCTGAGCAGTCCATGACCTGCAACACTCCACTTTGGCTCTCACTTTGGCCCTTACTTAGGATAGACGGGTGGTCAGAGAGAACCCGTCTGATCACATCAAGCCCTAACACCTATGTCATTGTCCCGACCACATTGCCCTTATAGCAATATATATATATATATATAAAAATGAAGGAAGAAATCAATACAGTGATCCCATAATAAATTTATTTTGACGAAAATTGGGGCCCATATAAATCTAAGTTGATTTAAAACCGGCTCCCCAAATTTTCGTCTCATCAGATGGGTCTCAATTCACTTATCGACAAGCATATCACAAAAAAACCAAAGAGCTGAATATATATAATTAAAAAAAAAAAAAAAAAATATAAAATATATATATATATTTTTAACAGTGTAGGAATGTAACCATAGAAACAGGAAGTGAATGAAAAAAGAGATACATCTCAGGTTGATTCCTAGGTCGTCCAGACAGACTAAAAAGTGACATGACAGAAAAACAGAGTAGTATATTAAAATATAAATAGACAAGTAAAATAAAAAGATTTTAAATTTAAACATTAGAGTATAATGATGTATAAAAGAAAATACTAGATAAGATATAAATAATAAAATAAATTAATAGTACGATAATAAAAATTAAAATTAAAATTAAAATTAAAATTAAAAAATATATAATAGAAATAAAATTCAATTAAAAATAATAATACTAACAATAAAAATAATACTCAGAAGAGTCCTGGAGACCTTAAGAGACTTGCTGTCACTTGGACTCCAGTGAAAGAGGTGGAATGAAAACATCACACAATGCTGTTAAAGAGAAAACAATTTATAATATAATCATAGCTGATATTGATCAATTGATTAAGTTATTTCGTCTTGTTGCCAACATCTCAAAATCCGCTACAAAAAAGATATACATATCGGCATGACCGACAAGAATATGGCGCGAATGCCCACATTGGTGAATAATGTAACAACTTTCGTTCTTTTTTTGAAAAATTAAGGTTTTGTTGTTTGTGAACTGATTTAACATTTTTCTCCGACCCAAACACCACGGAGTCAATGAGCTCTGATGAGGATTTTTGTAAAATCGAAATATTGATCAATATCAGCTAAGATTATATTATAAATTGTTTTCTCTTTAACAGCATTGTGTGATGTTTTCATTCCACCTTTTCATACTCATACTGTCGGATTCATTTCCTTTCTTTTAACTTATATATATATATATATATATATATATATAATTCAGTCTACATAAAACACAATGTCCTATGATATAATCGCAGCATGAAAAGGGAAACAGTGTGAATAGACCATTATCTATCTATAAGTTTGTGATTGTCCCGACCACATTGCCCTTATAGCAATATATATATATCTATCAATAATGGAGATTCGCTTCCAGTTTTTGTCTGTAACAAAAATTACGTCACTGCTTACGTCAAATTACTCAAAATCGTCATAACATAGAATAAATACACTCAAAATTTGAACATGCAACATTAGACACTATATATGAATAGGAAATGCAACTTTAGACGGTCAACATAGGTTTTTAAAACAAGTTTTAATAAATACATGCCCGGTATTAATATATTTATATATAGATTGTTTTATTTCAGTATATATTTCAAGTTATCAGAACTAAGTTTCTATTTCAAATTATTTATTTGTTTACTCCTTTGATAACTTTGATGATTTTACTGACTTATGATACAAACTCTCTGGCATTGAATTTTTAACTCCCAATCGCTTAAGCAGTATTATTCAAAAAATTAATTTTACACTGCCCGGAGGACTAGTATCTATTAATAATGAAGATTCGCTTCCGGTTTTTGTCTGTAACCAAAATTACGTCACTGCTTACGTCACGTTACTCAAAATTGTCATAACATAGAATAAATATACTAAAAATTTGAACATGCAACATTAGACAGTCCTCATTGTTTTTTAAAACAAGTT
>CM042181.1:31155204-31163168 GCA_023376005.1 Doryteuthis pealeii
TTGAGATTAATTAAAAATAATAAAATAAAAACGACTTCGGCATCAATGACCCAAGAGGGTTGACATGCCGTAAAAACCAACCAAATCAACCAAAATATTGCCAAAACTTTTTAACTCATCCTAAATTGAGAATTAATTAAAAATAAATAAAATAAAAACGACTTCGGCATCAAATGACCCAGAGGGTTGACATGCCGTAAAAACCAACCAACCAAACCAAAATATTGCAAAACTTTTAACTCATCCTAAATTGAGAATTAATTAAAAATAAATAAAATAAAAAAAACGACTTCGGCATCAAATGACCCAAGAGGGTTGACGTGCCGTAAAAACCAACCAATCAACCAAAATATTGCAAAACTTTTAACTCACCTTAGTTTTAATTTCAATTTATCGTCTGTGTTTAATAGAGTGGAAGATAATGAAATTGCGAAAAAAATTTAGAGATAAAAAAACAAAACAAAAAAAACAAAGTAGAATTTTGATAATGATTTAATTACAGGTAAAAAAAAAAAAAAGAACGTGTCTTTGCAACAAACGGTAACATGTAAATCTACGTTTCGTGTTTCGTACGAAGTCGCCTCGTTTCTTGAAATAAAAGAAGCGTGGGTTGGAATGACAAGTTTACAACCAATAAAGGTATTTAACAAAAAAAAAAAAATCTCCAAAAATTATCTTATAATTGATTGATATTAAATATACGCGAATATGACAATTTTAATTCGGGAGAGGATGACAATTTAAATTCGGACGTGGAGGTGGGGGGTGACGAAAATAAAGATTTGTCATCAGACAACACACAGACACAGACACAGACAAAGACACACACACACACACACACACACACACAAGACACACACACACACAGACACACAGACACACACAAACTGACACACACAAACTGACACACACACACATATATATATATATATATATGTTCTAACTAGTACACACACACGGACATACACATAAATGAAGATACACTCATATATATATATATATATATATATATATATATATATAATATATATATATAGTTCACAGACATACCTAGTACACAACCATACACACGTACAGATACAAACACACACACATATATATGTATATATATATATATGTCTCTACCTAGTACGCACACATACCTAGTACACAAACATGCTTACGTGCACAGACAACAGACACTTTTATATATGTATATCCATATAGTAGTAATGTATGTATATGTATGTATGTATATATATATATATATAATATATATATATATATGTGTGTGTGTGTGTGTGTGTGTGTGTGTGTGTGTGTGTGTCTGTCTGTCTGTCTGCCTGTCTGTCTATGTGTGTGTGTTTGCTTGTTTGTTTGCGTATGTGTGCTGTATATATATATATATATATATATATATATATAATATATATATATATATATATATATAATTGATGGTTATTAAATATAGGCGAGTATGACAATTTTAATCGGGAGAGGAAGAGGGAAATGATAAGTTTTAAAATTTGACGAAATTTATCTATTTATTTATTTATTGATTTATATATTTCGAAAAGAAAAACTGAATATATTTCTAGAGATTTAATAGATTTTGCGAAACAGTCAGATGCGTAGATATAAAAAAAAAGTCAATAAATTAAAAAAAAAAAAGAATGAACGAAGGAATATATTTAGAATAATTTCGACTGTGTTATATCATTATTCAATTTGTTTTTTTATCGAAAACTCCGAAACTGAGAGTTTTGCAGAGATGGACGCACATACGCACGTATGCATACATCCACGCACGTACACACACGCATACACACTCTAGCACTTGGGCCACCTGTTGGTAATGTGTGGCGAACTGTAATGCTTAAGGATAGTGTTGTATACCCTTTCTTTACTTCTTACTTCTTGTCGTATTTTCTTCTGGCCGGCTTTGCTATTCTGATCGTCTTTGGTATATCTTCTAAGGCCTAGCGTCTGGAGTTGACTTGAGGATTTCGGTCTGGTTTTCTGTAAGGGGTTTCTCGTTATCAGAAGCCCTGTGTCATTGTTAGTTTTTAGATAATAAACACAAGACTTCGATTTACTTTGATGATACTTTATTTTTAATCCCAAACCCAGACATCTACGCAGTTCGACTTACATCCTATCGGTCTCGGCCCCTATCTGCTAACTGACTGAGACTTACTTACTATCCGTAACCGGAAGACAGGGTCTCTATGCCTTCCGGTTCTCACGATTTATCCCCGGAAGGCAAGGTGAGAGTGAGGTCAAGCGCTGTCACTCACTCTCAAGGCCATCAGCTGCACTAATCGCCATTATGTTTATATACCACCTTATAAATATTAGGAATCTAATAATTATGTAACAATAGAATCCTGGTGGCTGTGCAGTAGGGTAGGTCGATTTTTCACTTTTAAAAAAAATATCAAATTGTCCATCTATGAGAAAGTTGTGTGTTAGTATACTGAATACTGATACCAAAAATGAGATCTTTTACTTGTACCATTGTATGACACGATGAGTTCTTTTTGTTGACGTCAATTAATTTTTAACGAAAAAGAAAAATGTAGAAGATTATTTTGGTAATTATGAACTTTTGTTGAGTAAATTAGGGTGTTCCAGAAAAACAGAACCGACAAATTTTGTAATAAAACTTTTAATTTTTCCATTAAACAATATGGTATAACTGCACTGATGAGAGGTGATACCTCGAAACACGTGTCTGTAGTTTACTCTATTATACGCTCCCAATTTCGGTTGAGCACTTTATTTAGGAGGGATTTAATTGCAAATTCACCGTATTCGGCGTTCAGCTAAATCTCACTTTGTTTACAAAGGTTCAGACTTCTAGGTGAAGTTCATTTCCGCTTAGAAATGTAGCGATTCAATAGCCTGCTATAATTGGCAGCTGACTGTGGCCGTATGAGTAAGAAGTTTGGCGAGCGTAAGTTCGTTCGGGTCTCGAACCCAGCCAAGGGTAGCTGCTAAAAATGGTATAACTGCACTGATGAGAGGTGATACCTCGAACATATATATATATATATATATATATATATATATATATGTGTGTGTGTGTGTGTGTGTGGTTTAAATAGTGCTAAATATCATTGATAGAGTATATATATTTACATTAGGATATCGTTGACATGTCCCACATTTAAGCAAAGCGTATCAAACGATATCCCAGGTAATAAACAATAAATGACCCAAATGGCACAAGATCATTATTTCTGAGCGCTCATCGGATGCTGAACTTTTTGACAACTTTAGAAACAGTTTCCTTCACTGTTTTCTTTTTCAAAAGAACAAGGAAGATGGAAGGGATGCAATTTAGTTACATACCCAGTGCACCCCTTTTTTTTGGGGGGGCTAAGCCTGCTACAGGGAATGTAGTTGGCATATTCTAAACCCCACCGACACATGAGCTAAAAAAAGAAAACCTAATCCTTGCACAAGATCATTATTGTTGAGCGCTCATTGGATTTGATAACTTTAGAAACAAGTTCTCTGCTAGGAGTTTTCAAAGGAACAGGGAAGATGGAAAACATTGTGTCTATACGAGCGGTAATTTGATAGTTGTTAATGTAATATTTAGAATTAAATTCCTCGACTGTTTAAACTTCTAATTAGTTTTCAAATAAAATCAGTTTAATTAACTTCCGGGGAAATTTGGGAAATGTCTCTCTCCCTTGTAATGTAGAACGGAAATCGAAATTAGATGATCTCTAACGGACCGGAAGTGGTTGGGAATGGAAAATTAGATTACAACTATTTACCTGAGACACTCCCCCTGGCCATGGCTGATCAAATACCGGGTCCGGTTGAATGATCAGTCATGGTTTGTAACGTAAACAACAAAAAGAGCAACATAGATCCTATTGACAATTTAATTTTACTCTTAGAAAATAATAATATTTACCTCGCAGTGTCGGTGGGGCCATAGAACACACAGACTGCACCTCTGGCCAAATACAGGGTCCGGCTGAATGATCGTTCGTGTTTGTAACGTAAATAATAACAAGGGCAATGTAGATCCTATTTTTATGTGTATAATTATATTTCGGATGTTGTCCTCATCTTTATTGTGTATAACACAATATTAAGGCCATTATAACCTCGGATTCTGTTTAGGCGTTTTTTTAACTACTTTAGAATAAGTCATCTTTTCTGTATTCATGACATGAGGCTTGATATGAAGAATTTTGATATTTCGGACTGTTGTCCTCATCTTTAGTGTGTATAAACACAATGTTCAGGCCACTGTAAAGTCTGTCTCTGTTTTAGGTGTTATGTTAATTATGTTAAAATAAGTCATCTTGTCTGTATTTATGAGATGAGGCATGATATGAATAATTTTGATATTTCGGACTGTTGTCCTCATCTTCAGGCCACTGTAACCTGAGGCTCTGTTTTAGGTACGTTGTTTTTATTATGTATGTATGTATGTATATCATCCGCTTTCTCGCCACCCCTCTCATTCTCCCGTTCTCTTACCCTCTCGTTCACGTTTTCTCTCAATCTCGTACCCCCTCCCTCTAACTCTCTCACTGTCTTTCTCTTTTTCTGACACACTCTATTTTGTCACCTACTTTTTTTACTCTCATCCCACCTTTATCTTTCTCCACCCCTCTGTACACACCACACACACACACACACACACACATATATATATATATATTAATGTTAATCCTAATGAATCAGGTCTACCGATTAATAGTTTCGCTTACGAGCTCATCAATGTAAGAATCTGAGTCAGATTCTTGCCCTGATGAGCTAGTAAGCGAAACTATTAGTAGGTATATCTAACTTATTAGGAGTAACATTACTATTTGCTCTACTTATATATTGTGCACTCTTTCCATTTTAGCTTTAGACAAACCTAGCGGTGTGTATATATATTATATCTAATATATAAAGGAAATATTTTGGTATGTACGTGTCGACGTATAACTCCAAAACGGGAGGTCACTCAGATTCAAAATCTCGCATACACATTGAAATCGTTCCAACTTAGAAACACTTCAAATTTGGTTATTGATTTTTACTGATTAAGGGATATAATTAATTAATAATAAAAATTCAAACGGTCTTTAGAAAGAAATCGTATAGCTGCTGCTGATAATATTCCAGCTACAATCAGCACGCACGCACGCCCAACCCTGCCCCACCCTGCTGCCTGTTTTCGTTTGCCCGCTCTATTCCACATTGTTGAATGCGTTTGGTTTTATGTAAAAACGAAAAATGAAAACGTTTTTATCAATATTTTTACGAATACTTTCATATTTCTTAGATTAAAATATGTCCATTTTTAATCGTTGTTATTTTTGTTGCTCAAATAAATAAATAAATTACAATGTTACATTTTATTTCTAACTCAAACAAGCAATTAAAAACTGAATTTACAACTGTCTTACGTATGATAAAGTTGGAATATTATTCTCAATGTTGTAAACAAAACAAAAAATCGTAAATTATTAGTGCTTAAAAAGGGGGGATATGTAACACAATGAAACTTGAATAAAAGTTAATATTATCTTCAAAATTACGAAATTCACAGAAAACACTTATTTACTTATTATGTTTACTTACTTTAAATAAATAAATAGTGTTTGTGTGAATTTCGTATGTTATTTACGAAATTCTTTTTTGTCAAACAGTAAAAGAATGATAAAGAGATATCTAAATAAATACATACATATAGCTGTCGAAAGTTTTTTTTTTAGTAACAGTTAGCATAACATAGGTAGATCCACATTGGGTCTAAAATGCGTTTTTGACAAAGTGACTTTTGCCCCCCGCTCCAGAAAATAATTTACCAAAAATCAGGAATTATCGGATTTTAACTAATTTTTCAGTGTTTATTCATCAATGAACGATCTTTCTAATATATTACTTATTTTATTTCAAATGTTTCTCATTTTTTCATGTCACTTATTTTTGACCCCTCCCTTATGTTGGGGGCGTAACATTTTTATGTTTATAGTTTACTAATTACAGTATACATAAAGAGGGCTGACTTCTGATTTAGGTCGGAAAATTAAAACGGAAAGTTTTTTTGGTGGTACCCAATGACAGTTTAACTACAGTCTATGAATTAACATTTTGTGAATTGGGTTATGGTAAGGTTTTAGGGGATTAAGGTTATTTTTAATTATGTATTGCTTAAAAAATAATTAAAAAAAACAAATTACTGTATATTTAATTAACCATTGAAATTACTATGAATTACTATTGAATCTATCATTGAGACAGTTATTTTTGTTAGTATTGCAATGTATAATTTCAATTAACCTTAGTTTAAAAAAATATTTTTCAACATTAAATGTATAGTAATTTGTTTTTTTCTTTGGTTGTTGTTTATCCCCACCCCTATATTCAACACATTGAAACTTTCATGAAAATTAATTTTATCTTGAAAAACCTTTTTCCATTCGAAAGAAGAAACATTAAACAAACTCCTGATGATTTTCTAAAAAAAAAATTAAGCTCACGAAAATAATGAAAATTATGACTGAAAAAAAAAGTTTTTATATTTGCACCGTTAAATCAACTAAAATTTAACGTAGCCAAAAACAAGTTACGACAAGAATTTTTTAAAAAATTCTATGAAAAATCAATTAATGGTCCGACTTTCATGAAAATTTCAATAACTATTTACACTTGGATATAAATATGTCTGAAAACACTCTCTGATGTTCCTATTTTTTTTAGTCCGGTCATGGACCGGGTAATTTAACTAGTATATATATATATATATATATATATTATATATATATATATATATATTATTCTTTGCCTAAGTGTTATCGTGTTAATCGATTATTTTCGGTTGGTGCGATTCTCTTGGTCTTTTCTTTTTCTAATTTTTTCCCAGGCAAAATTTTGTAGTATATTTTTACTAACAAATTATTTACCCTTTTTTTTTCTTACCGCAAGGGTTTACTAATAGAATTAGTATAGTATATATAGTATAGTATATATTATATATATATATATATATATATATATATATATATATATTATATATTCGCTTTCTTTCTCCTGCCCTCTCTCTCTCTTCTCTCTCTCTTCTCGCTCTCTCTCTCTACCGCTCTTTTCCTTTTCTCTCACGTCTACATTTTCTCTCAATTTCTCGAGCCCCTCTCTCTATATATCTACTTATCAATCCATGTGTGGTGGAGTGGTAAAGACAGTGGAGCAGAGTGATATTGATTATGCAGAAAATTGTCTGCGACAAGCGAAGTAAAATGACAGAATGTTCAAAGACAAAATATGGAATTTACGCCCCAAAGAATTTTCCAGAAAGTCCGAGGGACTCAAGCGACTCCTTTAATTATCCCCTGGAGATTACGTCGGAAACTATGAGTGATAATCTTGCCATTGGAATTAATTTATAACGCATTGATAATGGCCTCGGATCCAGACAAGAATACATTGGACTACTAAGGAATAAGACTCTCTTAAGAGAAAATAATTATATTACACTCTCGCAATGTCAAGAGCCCATGCATATGTAGCATAAGTCCAGTCGGATCGTAGTAGTAGTCGGATCGTAGTAGTAGTTGTCGTTAGTTCAGAAACAACATACCCAAGTCGTATAGTCACAAACGGGTTGTTTATTCCTTTCAAGGTTCGTGGGTTCTTTTTTCAGAGAGAAGGAGAGAGAAAGGTTAAGGTCAAATTATTCTATCGTAAATCATGTTCGGTAATACTAATGTGAAACACATCACGGGTGTGCCCGGGAAGCCCCGTCTGCCCAGCCGATAAAAAGTGACCAATTTTTCTCTTCTCCCATTTTTTGGTACCGGGGTGGGGAAATGTCATATCCGCTTCCGGTCAAAACCCGGAACTTCCGTTTTTATTTTCAATCTAGTTCTGGGGTCATTCGTCAGTCAATTGCTGGGCCGCCCAACGTTGAGTGGTTTATCCTTACCAAAATTTAAAACATTTTCGTATTCTTTTCTCTTCTCTTT
>CM042181.1:31163268-31180768 GCA_023376005.1 Doryteuthis pealeii
TCTTTCTTTCTTTCTTTCTTTCTTTCTTTCTTTCTCTCGGTTCCCTATCTCTCTCTCTCTCTCTCTCTCCCTTCTCTCTCTCTCAGCCTCTCTCTGTCTACCTCTGTCTCTCTCCGTCTGTCTGTTTCTCTCTCTCTCTCTCTCTCTCCTGCCTCTTTCAAGTCTATGCTATCCATCTATCCTCTATCTAATTTCTCTGTGTCACATGAAAACGAATATATATATATATTATATATATATTATATATATATATTGCTATGGTGATTTATTCATGCACGCATGAAACTCTTCCAACTATAAATAGCAGCAGGTTCTGCACTTAAGCGAGAGTTAATATTTCAGCGGATAGCCGATAAAAGAGAGCCTTGCTTGTGGCCATCTCATTTGTATATGTTTGTACTACTGTCTTAGTTAAATTATCTAATTTAATTAATCTTTTTCTCTTCTTGTGTCTTATTCACAAATATATATATATATAATATATAATTATTATATTATAAGGTATCAAATGTGACTGTAGTAAGGGATGATTCCACCTGAGGATCCTCACAATCTCACTGTATTCCATTACTGTATATTCCTGTAGGGCGAAACATAACTCATATAAGGATTTTTATAAATCCCGTTATATATATATATATATATATATATATATATATATATAATATATTTACCAACCCCTCCGCACGAGCTGGCATGCGACAAGATCAATTTTTATCAAGCGGAGTTTATCAGGTTTGAATTCAGAGTTTTCCTTCTCCTAGACCGGTTGCCTAACCATGGTTAAAAGCCCATGCCCTACTATTTACCCATAGCTGGAGGGAGAGTAGGATTCATACCTTTCCCAAGGGTATTAGCGCTAAGTGAAATGCAATTACCACGTCCAGGATTTGAACTCGGGGCGACGAGACCATTTCCCAAGACTTTAACCATTACACCACGCGCTTCCTAAATAAATATAAGTGTATAATAATCAATGAATTAAATTATATACAGAGCAATTAATTAATTTTCAAAGACAGAAAAAAACTTAACAAACGTCATTCCGTAATAAATTTTATTTCGACCAAAAGCTTCAAAAGGCTTTTGAAAATGTTATAAAATTTTTAAAAATCCTTAAGAGATTGGCCTCTTTCGCGGCGGAGACTTCAATTTTTTTGTAATCTTTGTAAATAAATTATTTCGGAATGACGTTTTGTTAAGTTTTTTCTTTCCTTTGAAAATTATATACTATATATATATATATTATAAATATATATATATATATATATATATTTCAAATAAAAAAAATTCTATTTTAAACGAATAAGGAGGTAACTTCGTTGGCATTATTATAAAAAAATGCAAATTTGAAAAAATTTATTTTTAGTAAATCCGAACTTACAATAGCGTCCGAAGAACTAACCGGCGTTATTTGCGGTCCAAAATGTGACATTGAGTAAAGATCTTCAACAAAACACCATGGGATCTTGCTCAACAACCTGATGATTGCCCCTTGGCATGAAACCTGGGTCGCTGTTTATAATGAACATTGATCTGTGAAAACTCTGTAAAATAAATAAAATATTAGCTCTCACAATTTTGATTGAGCACTGTATTTTCTTGTTTCATCACAAAAACAATTTGTTTATATATATATATATATATATATATATATATATATTATATATAATCTTATTTTATTATTTGCTCTACTTAGGTATTGAGCACTCTTTACTTATTTGCTTTAGTATATCCTGGCGGTTTTTATATTGTATATAATATTTTTCATATAGATATCTAAAATAATCTCCTTGGTCTAGCGCAAGGGGAAAAGGGGATAGACTCCCTCGCTGATTGCTGATTGATTGATATATACATATAAAATTGTTTGTTTTGTTTCTTTGGCCAAGTTATATTTATCAATCGATTATTTTCGGTTGGTACGACTATCTTGGTTGCTTTTTTTCTACCCAGGTAATGTTGGTAGTATATTTTTACAATCAAACTATTTCCCAGAGTTTTTTCTTTACCGCAAGCGTTTACCAACAAGTTTGGTATATATATATATATATATTATAATATATATATATATATATATATATACCAAGCGTGTTTGGTAAATCCTCCGCGGTGAGAAAAAACCAGCAAATAGTTTGATTGTAAAAATATACTACCAAACATCAACCGGGAAAAAAATTTTGGAAAAAAGAAAGACCAAGACAGTCGTACCAACAAAAATAAATCTATTGGTACAGTATTTGGCCAAAGAAAAAACAATTTATATGTATATAAATATATATATATATTCATATAAACCGCTAGAAGAATAAGCTCATAAGTAAAAAGGCTCAGTCCTAAGTAGAGCAAATAATAAAGATAAATATAATGAGTCAGACGAACCACTATTAGTTTCGCTTAATGCTCTTCAGGGTTGAGATCTGATCTCAGCCGTGAAGAGCATTAAGCGAAACTAATAGTGGTTCGTCTGACTCATTAGATTTATATATATATATATATATATATATATATATATATATATATTATATATATAAAGAACTTGCACTTGCAGCATGAAAGCATTTAACATGGTAACATTTTATGTAAAGTGTTAGTGTGTTTTAAACCCCTAGAGGCTTGAGTCCGTAACGATAATGAAGAATAATTGCAGCTTTTCAAATCATCCTGATATAATTATAGACGGAATTTTTGGAAACAATTCTATAGGAAATAAATAACCGGGTCTCTAACAATTCGTTCTTCGAGGAATTATTCTGGTTTATACAGACACACACACACAACACACACACAACACACATATATATATGTACATATATATATATTGTGTGTGTGTGTGTGTGTTGTGTGTGTGTATGTGTGTGTTATTGTGTGTTATTGTGTGTGTGTGTGTAAAGAAGTAAAAGCGTTTTGTTGTTGTCATGTGATATTTTGGTGGTTTTATGGTCCGACGTTTGATTATTAATCGAACACGAGGGACGAATGATTTTGAAATGGTCAACTGATCGATACTAAAAATCATGATTGATGAATGAGTTGCCCCTTTTTTATTGGGGCGTCTGTGAATCGGTAAAAGGTCGAGGGAGGGTCAGGGTAAATGAGATATGGACAAAGGAGGGCGTATCGATTAGGTAAATCGGTGATTAAACGTGGGGGATATGATTCCCTCTTTAGAAGAAGGAGAAGAAGAAGAAGAAGAAGAAAGAGAGAAGAAGAAGAAGAAGAAGAAGAAAGAAAAGAAAGAAGAAGAGGAAGAAAGAAGAAGAAATAGAAGAAGAAGAAGAAGAAGAAGAAAGAAGAAGAAGAGAAGAAAGAAGAAATAGAGAAGAAGAAGAAGAAGAAGAAGAAGAAGAAGAAGAAGAAGAAGAATGAAAGAAAGAAAGAAATAGAGAAGAAGAAGAAGAAGAAGAAGAAGAAGAAGGAAAGAAAGAAGAAGAAAGAAAGAAAGAAGAAGAGAAGAAGAAGAAGAAGAAGAAGAAGAAGAGAGAAAGAAAGAAATAGAGAAGAAGAAGAAGAAGAAGAAGAAGAAGAAGAAGAAGAATGAAAGAAAGAAAGAAGAAAAATGAAAGAAAGATAGAAGAAGAATGAAAAAAAAAGAAGAAGAAAATGAAAGAAAGAAAGAAGAATTAGAATGAATTAATGGGGAGAATAAGATTATCATGAGTATGAAGAAGAAGAAAATAAGAAGAATAACTGAATGAATGAGTGAATAATAATAATAATAATAATAATAATAATAATAATAATAATCATTAATAATAATAACAGGAAATGAAAGAAAGAAGAAGAAAAATGAAAGAAAAAAGAATAAGAATGAATGAATGAATGAATGAATAAGTGAATGAGGAGAATAAGATGATAATGATGATGAAGAAGAAGGAAATAAGAAGAATGACAATGAATGAGTGAATGAAGAAGAAGAAATATATATATTATATATATATATATATTACAATATAGGTACACGTGATAACCTACTCGAGTTTCACCATAAGGATATTCAGGATTAAATCCACTGAACGAACCGCAAAGGATACACACGTGTAGTTGACTGCAATTAATCAATATCTTGATTAATTCAGTGGATTTAACACTGAAGATCCTTATGGTGAAACTCGAGTATGTTATCACTTGTACCTATATTGCAATGAATTTGCTCTACTAACGTATTGAGGACTTTGGATTTGTTATATCGCTGACTTACCTTCCTGAATTTTGCATCATCTAACCATCGTGACCATATTCACCGGTAAGTCACCTTTTCCATTATACACACACACACACACACACACACACACACACATATATATAATATATATATATATATATTTATATATATTAGTTGTAGAAAAAGCGCCTGGTAAGTAATACATGGAATGTCCTTTCATATATATATATATATATATATATATATATATGTGTGTGTGTGTGTGTGTGTGTGTGTGTACGTGACATATACACACACACCTACACACACACACACACACACATATATATATATATATATATATATATATATATAATATGAAGGGAAATTCCATGTATTTCTTCATGGGTGCTTTGTCGTAATGAAGGGTAGCAAGCATGCCGCCTGGAAACCAAAGGTAACAATTGCACCTTAAATGTATTGTACACTACAATAAAATATACAGCTCTTACAAAAGTAATCGAGCACTTATTCTCAATTCTCCAATACTAACAATGGACTAACAATTATATATATATATATATATATATATATATATATATATATATATATATATTATATTATGGGGGGGGGTATGACCTTTCTGTTTTAAAAACAGGGTTCTGTAACATTGTGTAAAAATACTGCAGTGTATTGGTGAAATTTAGTCAGGCAGTTGGGAGTTAGGCTGAACACGAAACCTTTGAGCCCTGTCTTTTCTATAATAACATATCCATTTGAACGAGTCTATTAAAACCTCAATATCACCCTCCCGCAACCCCAACCCCAACCCAGAATCAAATATCTTCGAACATGACATACAATTATCTTACTTTTCATGATTCGCGCTTTAGAAAAAAATACTAAAAAATACTCATCAAATGTTTCTTTTTCTTTTATTTCTCTGCGATTTTAATTATTTTTTAAATTTTTTTTTATCTATGAATAAAACTTATCCCAGCGTTCTTTTTCCCGCTATAAGTTTGCGTTATGACCTTTAATATCGCCTAACGAATGAATTGAATTTGACAAGTTGATCCGTGAGCAGCCATTTCGCGGGAAATTACAATGGCGGCTTGCAACATGGCTGCTTTGGTAGCCTGAGATAACAGACGAGTAAACAGCGTAACGATTGTTGCGTTCAACTTTCCTGAAATAAACAGAGGCAAATAAATAGCGCTATAATATTCATTTCACCTGCACGCAATACAAGAACAATGAATGAAGTACACATCGTACAACACTGACAGAAAAATCTATTCGTAGCGACAAATATATTTGTATAGGATCAGTGCTCAGTCATGGACGTGATTTATTTTATAACTAGTATAGTTACCATGTATGGCGCCACAAAATAAAAAGTGTCTAGGGTTTAAAAAAAAGGGGGGGGTTACCAAACTGGAACCCGGGTAGACTGTGAATTGAGGAGCGTAATTTTTTTTAACCATAGTCTACCGTACAGATGTTAGTGGAATATAAAATGAAGTCGAATGTGTGTATTTTTAATTTCTGAACTGGGATTAATACTTTTTTCGATCAATCCGTAAAGCCCTAGAAGCTACATTATTGTCCCGGCCTAATTTCCCTAAACAAACTATATATAGATATATAATACCTGTCATGTATTTATTAAAACTTGTTTTAAAACAACAATGAAGACTGTCTAATGTTGCATGTTCAAATTTTGAATGAATTTATTCTATGTTATGACGATTTTGGGTAATGTGACGTAGGTAGTGACGTAATTTTTGTTACAGACAAAAACCGGAAGTGAATCTCCATTATTAATAGAGATATTAAAAGTATTACCATGTACGGAGACATGAAATAAGATAAAAGTATCTAGGGGTGAGAAAAAAGTGTGGTTATCAAACTAGATTTGGTTGGTTCGTTGGATTTTTACGGTCATTTTGTGACGAAGAGATAGATAGATATATAGATAGATTGGAGCATACATAGATAGATAGATAGATAAATAGATTGTTTTATTCATTCTTGATGGGTACTCAATTTTTAAAAATAATGAAACGACAGCATTAATTGATGTTATCTAGATTTAAAATTTTATTAAATGTAGTATCAAGTTTTTAAAATAATTAAACCACAGCATTAATTGATGTTGTATAAATGTAAAGTTTTATTAAATGTATTACCATGTACGGAGCCACAGCATTTTAAAAAAGTATCTAGGGGTAACAAAGGGTGGTTCATAAACTCGAGTTGGCTGGTTGGTTGGATTTTTCCGTATTTCAACCTATTGTGTCATTTTATGCCGAAGATATTTTGTTTTATTCATTCTTGATGGGTACTCAAGTTTTTAAAATAATGAAACGACAGCATTAATTGATGTTATCTAGATTTAAAATTTTATTAAATGTATTACCAAGTACGGAGCCACAAAATTAGACATGTATCTAGGGATAAAAAAAAGTGTGGTTCATAAACTAAAGCTGGCTGGTTGTTTGGATTTTACGGTATATCAACCTATTGTGTCATTTTATGCCGAAGGTGTTTTGTTTTATTTATTCTTGATGGGTACTCAAGTTTTTAAAATAATTAAACCGCAGCATTAATTGATGTTGTATAAATGTAAAGTTTTATTAAATGTATTACCAAGTATGGAGCCACAAAATTTTAAAAAAGTATCTAGAGGTAAAAAAAAAAGGGTGGTTCATAAACTAGAGCTGGTTGGTTGGTTGGATTTTACGGTATGTCAACCGATATATTCATTTATGCATAGCTAGATGCGCTAAGGTGTCTGGGCACTCGAGAAGCAAGGTGACGATCTCCTGTGGAAACCCGCACATGGGCACGCCCACCAAAGACCTACATTGTCCAGCTCTGATCGGATAACGGATACTGCGCAGAAGACCTCCCGAAGGCAACGAATGATAGGGACGATTGGCGAGAGATTGTCATGCAACAGGCGCGACATAATAATGATGAAGTATTTGTAGATATAATCCATGTCTACAGTTTAAGTTTGTCTAGATACTCAGGATATATTCATGTGGAGGTGTGTGGCGTAATGGTTTCAGTCGTAGAAAATAAACTCGACGAACCGTGTTCAAATTCTAGATGAGGCTATTTGCATTTCACATAGCACTAAAACCCTTAGGAAAGGTATCAATCCAAATACTCTCCCTCCAGCTATGGTAGGGTAGACTGGGCTCTTTAGGTTTTCCCAAGCATATTGAGGCGTTTCAAATTGTCCTTTAATTTATCCTTATAACTAAGAGTGGACGTCCAATAGAACGCTTAGCATTTGGTAATTGTCCGTATAATATCTTCTCTGGAAGCCTGTTCTTATTCATTCTGACAAGGTGACCAGCATATCAAAGCTGAACCTTTGCTAGTAAGGTTTCAATGCCAGCAATGGTACATTTCAATATGTGGTATTTTTCACTCTAGCATCCCATTTTATACCGCAAATGGCACGAAGACAGCGCATGTGAAAGGCGTCAAG
The DNA here is from genome assembly GCA_023376005.1 of Doryteuthis pealeii. Taxonomy (NCBI): domain Eukaryota; kingdom Metazoa; phylum Mollusca; class Cephalopoda; order Myopsida; family Loliginidae; genus Doryteuthis; species Doryteuthis pealeii. Next base: position 31,170,918 of record CM042181.1, read on the forward strand.
TTGGTTCATGTCCTTGCTGTAAAGTGTCCAAGTTTCAGCACCATACAGTAGAGTTGAAAGCACGACTGCTCTGTAGATGTCAATTTTTATTGGTATTCCATTATCGATGTTTCGAATTGCCGAATGCAGTTCTGGAATGGATTTCTTAGTCTATTTTTCCATCAGAAGTGACTGTTGATCCAAGATATTTAAACATGTCAACAATTTTTAGGGTTTTTCAATGAAGACAGATGGATTTACAAGACGTGGATTGCATGCTGCGGGCCGGTACAGTAGTTCAGTTTTCTTTATACTGATAGTAAGTCAAAATGCTTTTGATATGTCAGAGAATTTATCAAGAATGGTCCACACACCACCACCACCACCCCCACACACACATATATATATATATATATATATATATATATATATATATATTATTTGTATTTTTGCTTGAAGGCAACGTCCCCTTCCCTCATATGGTAGAGACGTATCAATATCATTGACAGGTTAATTTCGCAAGGATTGTCCCGTGCTGTATCGTGGCCGCAGCAGTATGGTTTCTGACTATCCTGCTGAAGTCTCGGTTTCGATTTCTGTCGGAGGGAAATCGTTAGTATACATCGCTGATGAGACTTAATAAAGTTGAAACAGTCTGTACGATGTTCTACAAACAGAATAATTCTTTACCGAAATTCACTTGTCATTATTATCTTCTATAATTATCGAATTTTATGCGATATACGCATTGTAATTGCCTTCAAGCAAAAATATAAATAATAATATATACTTTATCAACAATGCTTCTTAAAAATAAACAAACACCCCAAAATCTTATATATATATATATATATATATATATATATATATATATAAGATGGATAGATAGATAAAAGGGTATGAAAAACACACTTTGTAGTTAAAATAGATATATCTTAAATCCTTTTTAATTGCTGATATTGACAATATTTCGATTTATTAAAATTTACACCGAAGGAACACGACGTAGCGAAAGAACGTGACGTAGCGAAAGAGCGAGACGCAGCGAATGAACGATACGAAGCCAACACACGGAATACACGCTTTTGGGGAAAAACAATACTTCCAGTTTGAATTTAAATTATTTTCTGTTTCTCTGATGATGATTTTTAATAAATCGAAATATTGTCAATATTAGGAATAAAAAAGGATATAAAAATATATTCAGTTTAACAACAAAGTGTGTTTTTTCATACCCTTTTATCTATGCATATACCGACGGATTCATTTCCTTATTCTTAACTCATATATATATATATATATTATATATATATATATATATATATATATATAATAAATGGTAATATTATGGGTTTACACTCATAACTTGAAGTTTCATGATAATCCAATCATCAGATGAGTTCGATGGTTGAGATCTTAAAAACCAGTCGTGAAATGGTTGAGATTTTAAAAACCACATCACATAAACGTTAAACATCCACGTCACATAAACGTTAAACAAGCCACAGTTTTTAAAAAAATGTTTAGCTTCATATTTCCCATCGCGTGAAAACAAAACAAACGCTAAAAATTACTGGTTTTTAAAATCTCAACCATTTCACGACTGGTTTTTAAGATCTCAAACCATTGAACTCATCTGATGATTGGATTACCATGAAACTTCAAGTTATGAGTGTAAACCCATAATATTACCATTGATTATATCTGCTCTGCTTTATTAGTATTGAGCACCTTTTCATGCTAATACTTTTCTCATTTTTTCATTCTCTATTCATTATATATACTAGCAAATATATGCACCCTCCTGGTGCAAGTATTTAAGTTTTAATATAATAAAATCATATTAAATTAGAAAGCCAATGAAACTCAATAAAAATACAGATAACATGATTTGGAACAGAGGGGTATGATTGAAAAATAGAACAACTTTGAAACTAACTCTTCCAACATGTTCAATTACTCCTATTCCTAATTTAACTATTTAGTTAAAATAGGAAGTAAAGAATAATATCACAGTTATTTATTTTGTTAAGGATTTCTTTTAAGATTTATTGAAGAAAATTTGCTTCATATTCAATAAGATAAAACTAAACAATTGGAAATCAATAATATTAAGCACATATTATTAAAATCAATTTTTAAAGATCAATATGCAAATTAGCCTTCCCATTCACACTGTAAACCGCTGTTTTGTTGTATATATAAATACAACTGCATGTTATTTGTATGTTGATATGGTCAACAGTGGCTTCGGCCTCTGGACATTGATATAATTAACGGCGTCGATCCCAGGGGGCCATCCCCCAGGCAACACCTGCCCCCTGATTTAAAGGGGCAGGGCTGGGTTTATTGCCCAGTGCCTGAGGCCCCCCCTTGAGGGGCGAATGCCGACGGGAATCGACGCAATTTTTCACCTGCCACTCCATGAGCTTCGGCTTGTGGGTGGTTCCCACGTTAATAGGACTTTGTGCCTGACCCGTACAAGTGGAGTACGCCGGTAAATCATGTAGATATGGTCAACAATCTTAATGATGTTAAACAATTTTATTTATAATTGAGGTTTAAATAAAATAGAAACATGGAGAATGGGATGCAGATAACAAAAGGGAATTGTGATTTGTATAGTAATATAGTTTCGGTTACAGACAGAAAAGCACACAATCTCCATTATAATAAGACTAGCAAATATATGCACCCTCCGGGTGCAAGTATTTAAGTTTTTAATGTAATAAAATGTTATATTAAATTTAGAAAGGATAATGAATCTAAAGAATGCAGAAAAAATAATTTTAGACAGGGAGGGGGGTATAATGAAAAATAGAACTGAAGCTTACTCTTTCATCTCATCTTTCATTGCTAAATTTTCCAATTTAACTATTTAGTTAGAATAGGAAGTAAAGAATGAAAATTACAATTATGTCTTCTTGTTAATGGATTTCTTTTAAGATGTATCCACAAGACTTTTGCTTATATTCTTTAAGATAAAACCAAATGATTAGAAAATCAATAATAAAACACATATTTATTAAAACAAAATTTTTAATTATCAATATGCAAATTAGTCCTTCCCGTTCACACTGTAAACCACTATTTTGTTGTATATATAAATACAATTGCATTTTATTGTTATGTACATATGACCAACAGTAATAATAATGCAAAACAATTTTATTGATAATTGGGGTTTGAATTAAAAATAAAATCCGGTGAATGCTGACGTAAATAACTTAAGGGAACTGTGACTTTGAGTAGTAATATAGTTTCGGTACAGATAGAAAAACACACAATCTCCACTTATAATAAGATATATATATTATATATAGTATATATATCATTTATGCATAGCTAGATGCGCTAAGGTGTCAAGCAGTCGAAAAGAAGTGGTCCTCACTTCATTACATATCCCAAAAAGAAAATAAGTTCTATGAATACTTATGAGATGCATGGTAGAATAAAATAAGAAAATTTTAAATATCATAATCGAGTGTTGAAACGACGTGTTGAAGATGCCGAACAAGTATGATAAAAAAAAGTGTCGCTTGCCGGAGAAAACGAGATTCGGATTCGCTTACAAACTAGAATGGTGGAAGGGTGTCCCTGATTGACGATACCAATTTATACGCTATAACCCCACCCCACACATGGGGTTTATGTGTTATTTGCAGTATATATATTACCATACCCCTTCCACAACGAGCAGGAGCCGATACAAGCGTATTTCTTAAAAGCGAAGTTCAGCAGTTGGAATTCAGAGTTTTCTCCGCAAGCGGAACACTTTTTTTTATTCATAACTTGTTCGCGCCACTTCAACCACGTCGTTCAACACTCGATTATGATATTAAAATTTTCATTATTTTTTCTTACATCATCTTCATTAAGTATTATTAGACTTATCTTTCTTTGGGAATATGTTTATGAAGTGAGACTCACTTCTTCGACTTGCTTGACACCTTAGCGCATCTAGGCTATGCTAAATGAATATATTATATATACATATATATATCTTATTATAATGGAGATTGTGTGTTTTTCTATCTGTAACCGAAACTATATTACTACTCAAGTCACTAGTTCCCTTAGTTATTTACCGTCACATTCACCGTGATTTTATTTTTATTCAAACCCCAATTATCAATTAAAATTGTTTTGCATTATATTACTGTTGGTCATATGTACATACAAATAACATGCAATTGTATTTATATATACAACAAAATAGTGTTTACAGTGTGAACGGGGAAGGCTAATTTGCATATTGATATTAAAATTTGATTTTAATAAATATGTGCTTAGTATTATTGATTTCTAATCATTTGTTTATCTTAAAGAATATAAGAAAAGTCTTGTGGATACATCTCTAAAAGAAATCCATTAACAAGAAGACATAATTGTAATTTTATTCTTTACTTCCTATTCTAACTAAATAGTTAAATTAGGAAAATTTAGCAATGAAAGATGAGATGAAAGAGTAAGCTTCAGTTCTATTTTTCAATTATACCCCCCTCCCTGTCTAAAATATTTTTTCTGCATTCTTTAGATTCATTTATCCTTTCTAATTTAATATAACATTTTATTACATTAAAACTTAAATACTTGCACCGGAGGGTGCATTATATTTGCTAGTCTTATTTATAATGGGAGATTGTGTGCTTTCTGTCTGTACCAACGACATATTACTATACAAATCACAACTCCCTTTGTTATCTGCATCCCATTCTCCATCTGTTTCTATTTTTATTTAAACCTCAATTAATAATAAAATTGTTTTACATCATTAAGATGTTTGACCATATCTACATGATATTTACGCGTACTCCACTTGTACGGGTCAGGCACAAAGTCCCTATTAACGGTGGGACCACCCACAAGCCGAAGCTCATGGAGTGGCAGTGTGAAAAATTGCGTCGATCCCGTCGGATTCCCCCTCAAGGGTGGGCGCCTCAGGCACTGGGCAACTAAACCCAGGCCCTGCCCCTTTAAATCAAGGGGGCAGGTGTTGCCTGGGGGATGGGCCCCTGGGATCGACGCCAATTATATCAATGGTCCAGAGGCCGAAGCCACTGTTGACCATATCAACATACAAAAACATGCAGTTGTATTTATATATACAACAAAACAGCGGTTTACAGTGTGAATGGGAAGCGCTAATTTGCATATTGATTCTTTAAAAAAGATTTTAATAAAATATGTGCTTAATTATTATGATTTCCAATTGTTTAGTTTTATTCTTATTGAATATGAGCAAAATTTTCTTCAATAAATCTTAAAAGAAATCCCTTAACAAAAATTAAATAACTGTGATATTATTCTTTACATTCCTATTTTAACTTAAATTAGTTAAATTAGGAATAGGAGTAATGAACATGTTGGAAGAGTTAGTTTCAAAGTTGTTCTATTTTTCAATCATACCCCCCTCTGTTCCAAATCATGTTATCTGTATTTTTATTGAGTTTCATTGGCCTTTTCTAACTTTAATATGATATTTTATTATATTAAAACTTAAATACTTGCACCAGGAGGGTGCAATATATTTGCTAGTATATATAATGAATAGAGAATGAAAAAATGAGAAAAGTATTAGCATGAAAAGGTGCCTCAATACTAATAAAGCAGAGCAGATTTATAATCAAATGGTAATATTATGGGTTTACACTCATAACTTGAAGTTTCATGGTAATCCAATCATCAGATGAGTTTCAATGGTTGAGATCTTAAAAAACCAGTCGTGAAATGGTTGAGATTTTAAAAACCAGTAATTTTTTAGCGTTTGTTTTGTTTTCACGCGATGGGAAATATGAAGCTAAACATTTTTTTAAAACTGTGGCTTGTTTAACGTTTATGTGACGTGGATGTTTAACGTTTATGTGATGTGGTTTTTAAAATCTCAACCATTTCACGACTGGTTTTTAAGATCTCAACCATCGAACTCATCTGATGATTGGATTATCATGAAACTTCAAGTTATGAGTGTAAACCCATAATATTACCATTTATTATATATATATATATATATATATATATATATATATATATATATATATGAGTTAAGAATAAGGAAATGAATCCGTCGGTATATGCATAGATAAAAGGGTATGAAAAAAACACACTTTGTTGTTAAACTGAATATATTTTTATATCCTTTTTTATTCCTAATATTGACAATATTTCGATTTATTAAAAATCATCATCAGAGAAACAGAAAATAATTTAAATTCAAACTGGAAGTATTGTTTTCCCCAAAAGCGTGTATTCCGTGTGTTGGCTTCGTATCGTTCATTCGCTGCGTCTCGCTCTTTCGCTACGTCACGTTCTTTCGCTACGTCGTGTTCCTTCGGTGTAAATTTTAATAAATCGAAATATTGTCAATATCAGCAATTAAAAAGGATTTAAGATATATCTATTTTAACTACAAAGTGTGTTTTTCATACCCTTTTATCTATCTATCCATCTTATATATATATTATATATATATATATATATAATATATATAAGATTTTGGGGTGTTTGTTTATTTTTAAGAAGCATTGTTGATAAAGTATATATTATTATTTATATTTTTGCTTGAAGGCAATTACAATGCGTATATCGCATAAAATTCGATAATTATAGAAGATAATAATGACAAGTGAATTTCGGTAAAGAATTATTCTGTTTGTAGAACATCGTACAGACTGTTTCAACTTTATTAAGTCTCATCAGCGATGTATACTAACGATTTCCCTCCGACAGAAATCGAAACCGAGACTTCAGCAGGATAGTCAGAAACCATACTGCTGCGGCCACGATACAGCACGGGACAATCCTTGCGAAATTAACCTGTCAATGATATTGATACGTCTCTACCATATGAGGGAAGGGACGTTGCCTTCAAGCAAAAATACAAATAATATATATATATATATATATATATATATATATATATATATGTGTGTGTGGGGTGGTGGTGGTGGTGTGTGGACCATTCTTGATAAATTCTCTGACATATCAAAAGCATTTTGACTTACTATCAGTATAAAGAAAACTGAACTACTGTACCGGCCCGCAGCATGCAATCCACGTCTTGTAAATCCATCTGTCTTCATTGAAAAACCCTAAAAATTGTTGACATGTTTAAATATCTTGGATCAACAGTCACTTCTGATGGAAAAATAGACTAAGAAATCCATTCCAGAACTGCATTCGGCAATTCGAAACATCGATAATGGAATACCAATAAAAATTGACATCTACAGAGCAGTCGTGCTTTCAACTCTACTGTATGGTGCTGAAACTTGGACACTTTACAGCAAGGACATGAACCAACTTGACGCCTTTCACATGCGCTGTCTTCGTGCCATTTGCGGTATAAAATGGGATGCTAGAGTGAAAAATACCACAATATTGAAATGTACCATTGCTGGCATTGAAACCTTACTAGCAAAGGTTCAGCTTTGATATGCTGGTCACCTTGTCAGAATGAATAAGAACAGGCTTCCAGAGAAGATATTATACGGACAATTACCAAATGCTAAGCGTTCTATTGGACGTCCACTCTTAGTTATAAGGATAAATTAAAGGACAATTTGAAACGCCTCAATATGCTTGGGAAAACCTAAAGAGCCCAGTCTACCCTACCATAGCTGGAGGGAGAGTATTTGGATTGATACCTTTCCTAAGGGTTTTAGTGCTATGTGAAATGCAAATAGCCTCATCTAGAATTTGAACACGGTTCGTCGAGTTTATTTCTACGACTGAAACCATTACGCCACACACCTCCACATGAATATATCCTGAGTATCTAGACAAACTTAAACTGTAGACATGGATTATATCTACAAATACTTCATCCATTATTATGTCGCGCCTGTTGCATGACAATCTCTCGCCAATCGTCCCTATCATTCGTTGCCTTCGGGAGGTCTTCTGCGCAGTATCCGTTATCCGATCAGAGCTGGACAATGTAGGTCTTTGGTGGGCGTGCCCATGTGCGGGTTTCCACAGGGAGATCGTCACCTTGCTTCTCGAGTGCCCAGACACCTTAGCGCATCTAGCTATGCATAAATGAATATATCGGTTGACATACCGTAAAATCCAACCAACCAACCAGCTCTAGTTTATGAACCACCCTTTTTTTTTTACCTCTAGATACTTTTTTAAAATTTTGTGGCTCCATACTTGGTAATACATTTAATAAAACTTTACATTTATACAACATCAATTAATGCTGCGGTTTAATTATTTTAAAAACTTGAGTACCCATCAAGAATAAATAAAACAAAACACCTTCGGCATAAAATGACACAATAGGTTGATATACCGTAAAATCCAAACAACCAGCCAGCTTTAGTTTATGAACCACACTTTTTTTATCCCTAGATACATGTCTAATTTTGTGGCTCCGTACTTGGTAATACATTTAATAAAAATTTTAAATCTAGATAACATCAATTAATGCTGTCGTTTCATTATTTTAAAAACTTGAGTACCCATCAAGAATGAATAAAACAAAATATCTTCGGCATAAAATGACACAATAGGTTGAAATACGGAAAAATCCAACCAACCAGCCAACTCGAGTTTATGAACCACCCTTTGTTACCCCTAGATACTTTTTTAAAATGCTGTGGCTCCGTACATGGTAATACATTTAATAAAACTTTACATTTATACAACATCAATTAATGCTGTGGTTTAATTATTTTAAAAACTTGATACTACATTTAATAAAATTTTAAATCTAGATAACATCAATTAATGCTGTCGTTTCATTATTTTTAAAAATGAGTACCCATCAAGAATGAATAAAACAATCTATTTATCTATCTATCTATCTATGTATGCTCCAATCTATCTATATATCTATCTATCTCTTCGTCACAAAATGACCGTAAAAATCAACGAACCAACCAAATCTAGTTTGATAACCACACTTTTTTCTCACCCCTAGATACTTTTATCTTATTTCATGTCTCCGTACATGGTAATACTTTTAATATCTCTATTAATAATGGAGATTCACTTCCGGTTTTTGTCTGTAACAAAAATTACGTCACTACCTACGTCACATTACCCAAAATCGTCATAACATAGAATAAATTCATTCAAAATTTGAACATGCAACATTAGACAGTCTTCATTGTTGTTTTAAAACAAGTTTTAATAAATACATGACAGGTATTATATATATCTATATATAGTTTGTTAGGAAATTAGGCCGGGACAATAATGTAGCTTCTAGGGCTTTACGGATTGATCGAAAAAAGTATTAATCCCAGTTCAGAAATTAAAAATACACACATTCGACTTCATTTTATATTCCACTAACATCTGTACGGTAGACTATGGTTAAAAAAAATTACGCTCCTCAATTCACAGTCTACCCGGGTTCCAGTTTGGTAACCCCCCCTTTTTTTTAAACCCTAGACACTTTTTATTTTGTGGCGCCATACATGGTAACTATACTAGTTATAAAATAAATCACGTCCATGACTGAGCACTGATCCTATACAAATATATTTGTCGCTACGAATAGATTTTTTTCTGTCAGTGTTGTACGATGTGTACTTCATTCATTGTTCTTGTATTGCGTGCAGGTGAAATGAATATTATAGCGCTATTTATTTGCCTCTGTTTATTTCAGGAAAGTTGAACGCAACAATCGTTACGCTGTTTACTCGTCTGTTATCTCAGGCTACCAAAGCAGCCATGTTGCAAGCCGCCATTGTAATTTCCCGCGAAATGGCTGCTCACGGATCAACTTGTCAAATTCAATTCATTCGTTAGGCGATATTAAAGGTCATAACGCAAACTTATAGCGGGAAAAAGAACGCTGGGATAAAGTTTTATTCATAGATAAAAAAAAAATTTAAAAAATAATTAAAAATCGCAGAGAA
>CM042181.1:31185768-31205768 GCA_023376005.1 Doryteuthis pealeii
CAGAAGACGGAGAGAGACAGAGGAGAAGAGAGAGGCTGAGAGAGAGAGAGAGAGAGAGAGAGAGAGAGAGAGAGAGAGAGACAGAGAGAAAGAAAGAAAGAAAGAAAGAAAGAAAGAAAGAAAGAAAGAGACAAATCAGCAAATTGTAGATTTACGGTAAAAAGATTCGTCTCACCTGGCATTGATCTAAGTACCTGTTAGGGTCCCATCTAATGTGTTAAATAAGCGCCTAGTGTGACATTTCGGAGCCTTGTCTTATTTTTGGTGAAACACGGTATTATTTTGACAAGTGTTTCTCGCAAATAAGAATTTCTTCATGTGACTTTAATATAAACTGCGAAGTTCTTCATCAATCAATAATTTATAGTCTTTTATTATCTGTTGCGATAAAAAAAACGCAGAATCCTGTCCCAAATGGGATAGTGCCAAGTTAATTCATTCGCAGCCAGGAGCAATTAACAATTCCTTTGGGGACATTATTATTCATTGGGGGTCTGCTAACCTCGGCACACGGATACATTAATTATTAAACGAGAGGAACACTGACAATAGGCTCGAAAAGCCCGGTTTCTGTCAAAATTTGGCGCTAAAAAGTCTTACTACGCCTGTTTATCTTAAGACCTGATTTAGAATATACCGACTGCACCTCTGCAAAGGGGTAAGACCACTTCCCCAATGGGGCCTCTTGTTGGCCGTTGATGGCGACCCGTAATGCTTAAGGATGGAACCCTGGTGGTTGAGAAGGCCATGACATGCAACATTTGTCTACGCAAGCTTGGAGAGTCTTATAAAACCTATTTACTTTCAGAACTGACGGCTGGGGATTTAAAATTCACCGACTGCACCTCTGCAAAGGGGTAAGATTATTTCTCCAATGAGACCCCCTGTTGGTCGTTAATGGCTAATGCTTAAGGATGCTTAGTAATAATAATATAATGGAGATTGTGTGTTTTTCTGTCTGTAAACGAAACTATATTACTACTCAAGTCACAAGTCCCTTCGTTATTTACATCACATTCTCCATGATTTTATTTATATTTAAACCTCAATTATTAATAAAATTGCTTCACCTTTTTATTAGTGTTGTCCATATCTACATACAAATAACATGCAATTGTATTTATATATACAAAAATAGCGGTTTACAGTGTGAACGGGAAGGCTAATTTGCATATTGATATTAAAAATGTGATTTTATTAAATATGTGCTTAGTATTATTGATTTCTAATTGTTTGGTTTTATTTTAATGAATATGAGCAAAAATCTCTTCAATGAATCTTAAATGAAATCCATTAACAAGAAAAATAACTGTCATTTTATTCTTTATTTCCTAATTTAACTAAATAGTTAAATAAGTAAAATTCAGCAATGAAAGACGGGAGTGATGGAAGAGTAAGTTTCATTTCTATTTTTCTATTATACCCCCACTCTGTTACATATCTTTTTATCTGCCTTCTTATTAGACTTTCTAATTTAATACGATATTTCATTACATTAAAACTTAAATACTTGCACCCGGAGGGTGCATATATTAGCTAGTAATAATAATAATAATAATAATAATAATAATAATAATAATAAATTCATCCTTAATGGATACTCAATTTTTTACTATTTCTCTGATTTTTTGAGATGAGGTTTGATGATTAGTATTATCTGGATTATTCGGACTATTGTCCTCATCTTCATTGTTATCTGTACAACGTTTCGGTCAATGTTCCCACCGGCCTTCTTCAGGTATTTTTTGTCGGATTCGGGAACCTTCTTTTCGAACTCGGGACACTTCTTGTCGTAATCGGAAACCTTCTTGTCGTAATCGGGAGCCATCACGGAACTTTGAACGTAACCATTTATTCAGTCCACAGGGGTATCCTGTTCTCATTCCGCTAACCATAGCTGGGGTAGAGGCGTTAAGCTGTGTTAATAAGAATAATAACGTCTCTACATTCCCTAAACCTCCAGAAATGGAACCTCCTCATCAAATAAGTTTAATGTCATTCCCAGGACATGTAGACCCTCAGCCACCACCTTCTAGCACTCATATGATAAAGCAGAGAGAAACTGTAACATCAGCTTACTCCAGGTTTCGGAGTAGGATTCCGGCTGTGATCGATGTTAATGGTGGTTATTTTGAGTGAAACCTGTTGACAGTAGTGTAATTTCTGTCTATGTTGAATTTCTTTACAATCCATTAAATTTAGTAGTTACCAAGCACTTTTTCTTTTTCCTTATGAAACTATCAAATTTCTCCCGAACACATATATATATACTTGTAGGAGTCAGAGTAAAGCTGCATCGTAACAAAATTGTTCCTTGTGGGAAAAGTGTAGCGTTTATCGAGAGGGTGTCTTTATTTATAAACTTTATTCGATGCAAAGTCTTGCTAACATAACACTCCACATTTAATTAAATCCTACTTACTAAGTTTCGAAATGGTTCTTCGAGTGGGAGATGAAAAATAATTACATCGCATTATTGTTTATTAAGGACGGGGACCCCAGGGGCAAAGATGAGGGCGGTTAAATTGATAAAACTTTTAAGTGCCACTCATTCACCCCCCCCAACTTTTGAACCTCTTTCAACCCCCCAACCTTCAAAATTGGAACGAAAACACATTTGATACAGTCTAACTGTTATCAATGACTTAATCTATTAAGAACATTGAAAATCCGGAAATTTGAATAATTCTTTCATTATTATAATCATGAAATAAATATTAAGATTACTAGCAAAATAAAAAACACCCTCCGGGCGATGTAAAAATATATTTTTGAAACATATTGCCTGAGGGGCGGGAGTAAAAAATTCAATGTCAGCGAGTTTGTACCCTAAGTAAGTAAAATCATCAAATTCATTAAAGGATTAAAAAATAAAACAATTTGAAATGTAAACTTTGAATATGTATTAAAATAAAACAAACTATATATAGATATATAATACCAGTCATGTATTTATCAAAACTTGTTTAAAAAACAATGAGGACTGTCTAATGTTGCATGTTCAAATTTTGAGTGTATTCATTCTATGTTATGACGATTTGGGGTAATGTGACATAAGCAGTGACATAGTTTTTGTTACAGACAAAAACCGGAAGCGGTAGGGTTACTTTTTGTACAGGATTATGAATAATAGTCAACGCGCAGTATGTTGCGTAGGGGTCAACGCACAGTATGTTGGGTAGGGATCAAGATCGAGTTGTAGTAGTAGTCGTTAGTAGTAGTAGCCGTCGTTAGCTCATAGAAACAACATACGAAAGTCGTATAGTCGAAAAGGGGTTGTTTATTTCTTTCTAGGTTCGTGGGTTCTTTTTGAGAGAGAGAGAGAGAGAGAGAGAGAGAGAGAGAGAGAGAGAGAGAGGAGGGGGGTAAGCTTTTCTATCGTAAATCCCATTCATGCGCACTGTTCGTTGCTAGCCTAGACAATATCACCGTAGGACCCCAAGAAACCCACGTCTGCCTCTGACGAACGCCCAGCTGTTAATCCTGTTTCAACCCTAACCTTAAAAAGTTTAAACATAAAAGACAAGTCACGTGAGAAAGCACCGGTTCCCACTAGTAAGGCAGTGATGAGCCCGTTCATTGCTTAGATGGGTGACCACTTTAAGCAATAAGTCCTGTAAGTAACCTGAAGCACGCTTCTAAGTCAACCGACTGACCCCATAAAAATAAAAGTACCATGCCCTACACACCTACCCCAACTGACATTCTCTCACCTCTCACCCATTTACCTTTTCACTATAAAAGCAGAATGTACAAGTACTTATGTCAATAAAGTTTCGAAAAAGCTTAATCAAATAATGAGGCGAAATATCAACTGAATTTAACTATCTGTGTTGTTATATCCACACTTTCCTCTATTCTCAATCACATTTTGTCGGATTTATTCAAATCCTTCACTCCTCACATGAAGTTAAACAAAATATATATATACTCACCTTTTTTTCCAAATACTCACCCTTCAAGAATTGGCTTTTATCTGGATTCGAACTCTTATCGCGTCAGTTGAAATCTCCAACGATATCCCAAATTATAACTTGTTTTCTTTTTATCAACGTTAGCAATCGGCGCCTCTTTAGAAATGATTCATGAAATGGATTCGTGTCGACTAAAAAAATAAAAGGGGTCGGGTGGGGGTGTGCGAGTGGGGCTGAGGTGGGGTGAAGATAGCGATAGGAGATCAAATCTCGACAAGGATAACTAGCTTTGAGATCTTTTTGAGATCTAGCGAATGGAATTTGTAATTGTCGACGGACACTGGTTCACTCTTGAAGCCAAAGCAAATAAAAAAGGGGCTCGTGTTTGGATTATTTTTTGTCTTTGTTTTTTTTTTAAATTTTGTTAAGATTGCTTCAGGGGCAAAGAAACCTTGTTACATAATTGTTAGTACCCTAACACTTATGTACAGTAGTGTAGAAACCAAAATGACTGTTATAAGTTGCAACCGACGGCCTTGACAGATTGAGTGACACGGATTGACCTCATCCTGATCCTCCTTTCGAAGGATACCGTGAGAATCGGTGGAAAAGACCCTCTTCCGGTTTATATTAGAAAGACTTAGTTTTTCAGTATCGCCAAAACCGCAAAGGGAGCAAGTCGCGCTTAGGCGCGTTGCCATACTCACACCTGCGCAGTAGTCTGGTGGGGATTTCGGAATAAAATATGATCTAAAGCAATCGAAGTCTTGGGTTATTATCTCAAAACTACCAATGACCCAGGGTTTATGATAGATGAGAAATCCCCAATGGAAGACCAGACACGAAGTCCCCAAGACCGAAGTCCAGACACTAGAAGAAGAACATAAGTTACCAAAGATGATCAGAAGAAGAATAAAGAGAGTATACAACATGTACGTTTATTGGTATACAACAATCTTACGTCCGGCATGGGTGGGAAAAATATTTAGTCGAAGACTTCTTTCTTCGTTTCGAATGATTATAGACGTGTCCGAAACGAAATGTTGGGCGAGTTATTAAATGATTTGATTTGGTATTAAATGACTCGAAAAGGGTTAATATGCCATTAAATAATACAACCAACCAACGAACAAACAAACATTTAAACGAAAACACATTTGATATAACACACACACACAGAGTGTGAGTCACCATAGGTTTAGTGGCTAACGTACAGGCCTGCGATATCCTCGTAAGCGAGTTCGATTTCTATCGCTCTATTACTTGTCACAATGTTTTAGGCTCTAACAAAAGAATTTCCATTTTTTAATCTATTCTACGTACATTAAAGTTAACCTAATACTCTGTATAAAGTATCTTCATTTGAAAATCCTAGCTCTTTTGGAAGTTTTTAGGTGCCGCGAATGAGATGCTATTATGAAAAAATTAAATAATAGACTTATCCAACTGATTTAGCAAAGGTAATGTAAAAAAAAAAAGTTCTTATCTCTTTTGGTATACGTGAAGGTTTTATTCTCTGCTATTTCCATTTCGAAAAATCTCCCGAAATAAATGACCACTGCGGTCAGTGAGATCTGTCAGTGACCGCTAATGTAAGCTTTGATTCATGGATAATATCTCAACCCCCACCAACGGACTTCTGACTCAAGTGTCAAAGAATGAGATCGGCGAAGAATATAAATTTAGTTATGGGAATCCCAGCGGCAAAGAGAGAGAGAGAGAGAGAGAGAGAGAGAGAGAGAGAGAGAGAGAGAGGGGGGGAGAGGGAGAGAGAGAGGGGGAGAGAGAGAGAGATAGACAGAGACAAGACTGAGACAGAGACAGAGACAGAGAGACAGAAACAGAGACAGAGAGGAAACATACAGATAGACAGAGAGAGACATACAGAGTGAGAGAGACAGACAGACAGACTGGTAGACAGAGAGAAAGAGACAGACAGACAGACAGACAAAAAGAGAGAAAGAAACAGACAGATAGACAGACAAAAAGAGAGAAAGAGAGACAGAAAGAGAGAGAGAGAGATACACAGACAGACCGGCAGAAAGAGAGAGCGAGTGAGAGAGAGAGAGAGAGAGAGAAAGAGAGAGAGATAGTGAGAGTGAGAGTGAGAGAGTACCGACATTAGGCCGCCCCGACGACTTATTATGGAGAATGTTACGTGAATAACAAAGAGAATTGTAACTTCTGTAGTAATATGATTTTTTTTACAGACAGACAAACACACAAGCTCCTTTATAATAAGATATGATTTTTAATTATTTTATTTTATTTTTTTGGCGGGAAACTGCTGTTGATCTATTGGTGCTTGATGCAGCACAGGTGAGATAATGTCAGGTGTTTACTTATTGGGTGGATACCAGTTGGTCCGGGGAGACACAAAGATAGGTCGATAAAGGATGCAATGGGAAAAGAAAAAGAATTGTTGCTTAGCAACAAGTGTATTCAAGAGCGTCTGCGGCCAAGATTAGTCTGTTGGAGAAATTGTGGTGTGAAAAAAAAAAAAGATGAGGGAAAGGTAAGATGGAGGGAGGGAGATGACTAAAAAGCAGGGTGAAAGAATATTAACTAAACAGAAAGACGATAGCAAATGGAAAAGAAAATAAAGATTATTCTATGTCTCTCGGTTTCAAGAAAGATCTATAATCCTAATTAATAATGATTAATTAAATACGTATAATTATTTTAGCAAGATTTGATGGACATGCTTTTCCCGATAAGAGATAATTTTGTATCCACAGGATGAAATTTTTTTTTACAAACTTACCACCAACTACACACACACACACAACACACATATATATATATATATATATATATATATATATATATATATATATAATTATATATATATAAATACAATTCGATGTTATTAGTATGTATATATGGTCAACAGTATATTATATATACTAGCAAATATATGCACCCTCCGGGTGCAAGTATTTAGGTTTTAATGTAATAAAATATCATATTAAATTAGAAAGGCTAATGAAACTGAATAAGAATGCAGATTAAAAATTTAGAACAGAGGGGGTATGATTGAAAAATAGAACAACTTTGAAACTAACTCTTCCATCATTTTCCTTCACTCTCGTCTTTCATTGCTAAATTACTCTAATTTAACTATTTAGTTAAAATAGGAAGTAAAGAATAAAATTACAGTTATTTTTTCTTGTTAATGGATTTCTTTTAAGATTCATCCGAGATTTTTGCTTATATTCAATAAGATAAAACCAAACAATTAAAAATCAATAATACTAAGCACATATTTATTAAAATCAAATTTTTAAGATCAATATGCAAATTAGCCTTCCCATTCATACTGTAAACCGCTATTTTGTTGTATATATAAATACAATTGCATGATCTGTGTATGTAGATATGGTCAACAGTCATAATGATGTAAAACAATTTTATCAATAATTGAGGTTTAAATAAAAATAAAATCATGGAGAATGTGATGTAAATAACAAAGGGAATTGTGACTTGTATAGTAATATAGTTTCGGTTACAGACAGACAACCCCACAATCTCCATTATAATAAGATATATATATAATATATACACTTTTACTTCAAACTCTTTTGAGTTTTTCTAATGATAAAAATGCTTCTGATTTTTAAAAAATAAAATTTATTTCATTTTTAACACAAAATACGCATTTTCAAAATTTTGTAAAATTCCGGCCCCGAACGAGAGCGTTTGTTTGTACCTCGTGATTAACGGTTTATTTATTCTGTCTTTCCTCATAAATATAGTTGCTTTGAAAAAGACCGCTTTATTAAAAGGTCGAAACTGATCTGTCAGCAAACTAATAACATCTTTTGTTTTTTCTAAAGATTTTCTATTCATATATATATACATATATATATATATATATATATATAATATGTGTGTGTGTAATATATATATTATATTGTATATATATGATATAATTTTAAATAGACTGACCGACCATACAACAAAAAAGTCTCGCAGACTTCTTATTTCCTGTGATATAATTATTTTTCCTCAAACTAACCAAAGCCCTGATGAAGATCTATTGAAACAGATCGAAACACTGCAGCGTAGGCGAAATAAACATTACTCGTTTATGAACTTGTGATTTTCAATTTTTCATGATATTACACACACACACACACACACACACACACACACACACACACACACACATATATATATATATATATATATATATGTAGTCGTAGAAGAAATTATTTCCCGACCGCGGTTTCGGTGTTACTCTAACACCTTCATCAGGGGAGACCTGATGAAGCTGTTAGATTAACACCGAAACCGCGGTCTGGAAATAACTTCTTCTACGACTATTAATCTCTATATTCACAATATATTGAGCCCTATTGGATTAACTACTTATGCTATTTCACATAGTAGTACCCATAAATGAATATATATATATATATATATATATTATATATATAATATATATATATATATATATATATATATTGTGGATAATATGGGTGCTATATTTCTAAGCAGAATGGGCTCAATATAATTGACAGAGCATTTATATTTAAGTTATAGTAGCGTGGAAATTTTCTTTATATATACTAAAATATGGAGGCGAGTGGCTAGATTCGTAGGAAATAGACTTGTCAACCCAAGTTCAATTCCTGGACGAAGCTGTTTGGATTTCACATAGCGGGAAAGGTATGAATTCAATTCTTCCTCCGGCTATGGGTAAAATAGCAGGACAGACTGGGCTTTTTAACCATGGCTGGGTAACCAGTCTAAGAGAAGGAAGACTCTGAATTCAAACCTGTTAACCTCCGCTTAAGAAATTGACATTGTGTCACATCCTGCTCGTGCGGAGGAGTTGGTAAATATATATATATATATATGAATAAGATATAATGAATATATAATAAATATAAATATATAAATAATATATATATATATATAATGAATATATATATATATATATATATATATATATATATATATATATATATATATACTCCTAAAATTGAATGTTTTACAAAAATAAAAAGTATTTTATTTTCCTTTTTAATTATCGGGTCAGGGTATATCGAGCAAAACTTTTTCGTAGGTATATTGCACAAGATACAAAACAATGTAGAGTAAAGTTGCATTTCGCCCTCACTGATTAAATATATTTGAGTTACTCTCTTCACCAAAATGGTTGAATGAGTGATACTTGAGAGTTTTATCAATTTAGATGTCCTTTGCCTTTGCCCTGGGGTCGTCTCCGTCCTTAATAACCAACAATTCTACGTAATTATTTTTCATCCCCCACTCGTATTTATGGTTCTTTTACGAAAATAATTCTTGCATAGAAACTTATAAAAATCTTCTGATATAATTAGTCAGACTCTTATCTTTATAGAAAAAAAAAGGGGAAATTGTTTTTTATCGGTTCATTTTTTTGATATTCTATAAAATAAAATAGGGGGGGGGAAGCCTCGTAAAAAAATTCCCTTAATATATTTTAGGAAAAAACTATTTCAGACATATTTTCATCAAAAGGTAAGTCATAATGAAGATTTTTGTGAAAATCGGACCATTAATTGATTGTTCATAGAATTTTTAAAAAAATCTCTAATCATAACTTGTTTTTGGCTACGTTAAATTTCAATTGATTTAACAGTGTTTCTCCTTCTCTCTGAAAAAGAACCCTCGTGTTCTCTGTCACAGAGTGGGGTCCCACGGTGATGTGTCAAGGATAGCAACGAACAGCATGAATGTGATTTACGATAGAAGAGCTTGACCTCTCTCTCTCTCTCTCTCTCTCTCCCTCTCTCTCTCTCTCTCTCTCTCTCTCTCTCTCTCTCTCTCTCTCTCAAAAGAACCCACGAACCTAGAAAGAAATAAACAACCCCTTTTCGACTATACGACTTTCGTATGTTGTTTCTATGAGCTAACGACGGCTATTACTACTAACGACTACTACTACAACTCGACCTTGACCCCTACACAACATACTGCGTGTTGACTATTATTCATATTCCTGTACAAAAAGTAATAAACCTTTTGTCCGGATATTCAATGTTCTTAAAAGATTAAGCCAGTGATAACAGTTAGACTGTATCAAATGTGTTTTCGTTTCAATGTTTGAAGGTTGGGGTTGGAAGAGGTTCAAAAGTTGGGGGGTGGGTGAATGAGTGACACTTAAAAGTTTTATCAATTTAACCGCCCTCATCTTTGCCCCGGGGGTCTCCGTCCTTAATAAACAATAATGCGATGTAATTATTTTTCATCCCCCACTCGAAGAACCATTTCGAAACTTAGTAAGTAGGATTTAATTAAATGTGGAGTGTTATGTTAGCAAGACTTTGCATCGAATAAAGTTTATAAATAAAGGCACCCTCTCGATAAACGCTACACTTTTCCCACAAGGAACAATTTTGTTACGACGCAGCTTTACTCTGACTCCAACAAGTATATATACATGTTGTTCGGGAGAAATTTGATAGTTTCATAAGGAAAAAGAAAAAGTGCTTGGTAACTACTAAATTTAATGGATTGTAAAGAAATTCAACATAGACAGAAATTACACTACTGTCAACAGGTTTCACTCAAAATAACCACCATTAATGTCGATCACAGCCGGAATCCTACTCCGAAACCTAGAGCAAGCTGATGTTACAGTTTCTCTGTTTTATCATATGAGTGCTAGAAGGTGGTGGCTGAGGGTCTACATGTCCTGGGAATGACATTAAACTTATCTGATGAGGAGGTTCCTTTTCTGGAGGTTTGGGGAATGAAACTTAGTAAGTAGTTGTCTAATTAAATGTGGATGATTATGTTAGCAAGAACCCTCACCGAATATAGTGTATAGTTAATGATACCATCTCGATAAGCGCTGCACTTTCCTAACGAGCAACTATTGTCTTGTAATACAACTTTACCCTGAAACCAACAAGTATATATACAGGGTGTTCGGGAGAAATTTGATAGTTTCATAAGGAAAAAGAAAAAGTGCTTGGTAACTACACTATGACGCTAGTGAAGAGGGGATAGACTCGATCACTGTCCCGTTGATATTGACACTAGATCACTTTACTATAATATGCCTATTCTTACTGTCTCTCCTCTCTCTCATCTCTCTCTATATTATATATATATATATATATATATATATATATATATATATATATATATAGTAAAATATATCAACTGTCCAGTTGATAATGACACTAGATCACTTTATTATAATATGCCTATTTTACTATACATATATATAATATATATATATATATATAATATATATATGTATGTATATATAATATATATATAATATATAATAATATTATATGTAGGTATATATAAAAACAATTTTTTTTTTTGTGATGAAAACAAAGAAAATACAGTGCTCAATCACAAATTGAGAGAGCTAATATTTATTTAATTTGTTGAGTTTTTAAAAATAAATGTTTATTATAGACAGCTACCCAGGTTGTCTTGCAAGGTCGCAATCACCAGGCTGTCAAATTAGATCCCATGTGTTTATTGAAGATCTTTTCTTAATGTCCTATGGATCTTTTCCTAAGGTCCTATGGACATAAAGAAAAAGGTCTTAGGTTCCTTACGAAATTTAATGGATTGTAAAGAAATAACTACACTATGACTAGTGAAGAGGGGATAGACTCGATTACTGTCCCGGTTGATGCTGACACTAGATCACTTTACTATAATAGGCCTACTTTAATATATAATATATATATATATATATATTAATATATATATATATATAGGGGTATTTGGGATAAATTTGACAGTCTCATAAGAAAAAGAAAAAAGGTTTTAGGTTCCTACGAAATTTAGTGGATTGTAAAGAAATTCAACAGGCACAGAAATTACACTACTGTCATGTTTCACTGAAAATAACCGCCATTATCGTCGATCACAGCCTCAATCCTGCTCCGGAACCTGGAACAAGCTGATGTCAGTTTCCCTGGGAAGGGTCTCAAAACCTACCAAAATTCTGTCGATTAACTGGGCTTTTGTAGTACTGGCACGGCGATTGGTGTTTCTCGACAGAGCCACATACATAATGGGTTAAGATATGGAGAATTCGGGGGTCAAACATTGGGACTGATGTAGTCGTAAAATTTCGCCGACAACCATTTCTTTTACTTTTCCAAGAGGAGTGACAAGCCATACATACAGCCTACCATTGAGCTACCCTTGTTATCCAGGGCATGACGACCGTGTTTAGCAACTCCACGTAGGCATCTCAATTCAACCTGATACCCTCTCTGAAAAAATGCGAGGAATTCTTCTGTACGAACGCAATCAGTTCTGTTGTTTTCTTCTTGCCACAGCCTCGTAGTCTCCATTGCAGTTCTTCAGATCAATGCCTATCTTTCTTATACAGTGTCAGGGAAGCATGGCAGCAACCATCAATATCCTATTTTGATGTCAAACCGGCGCAATCATCAGATACAATTAATTCCTCCCATGATTTCAGATGGCATCCAGTCATTCATTCTACTGCATCCCGTATAGAATGGCAGAAGCCTCCAAGCTTTTTAAATGATACGTAGTGTGACGTCAGCTACCTCCAAACCTACAGTGACATTTAGCAACTCTCAGCCAATCAAACAGCCCGAATACGTGGTTGATCTAGAGATGTCTCGAACCGGCAGAGGTAGCTGTTAAACGGTAATAACCACACTGATGAGAGGTGAATTCAACGAACAACGTGTCCTGTTGATTACTTTTATTATATGATATATATAATATACATCATACATTTTATATAGACAGTACAAGCAACAGAACGATGTTTGTGATATGGCTATTTTCAGGCCGACAATATTGTTGGGAGAATATGTGCTTAATCTGAAGTCGAACCTAAATTTTATGAAAGTTATTAATCAATAATGTATTAATTATTAGGGGGATTACCTATTAAATTTAAGGCTAAAACAAATCGAGAAAATCAATCTCTGTAGTACATTTAGGCCTATAGGCTCATCAAGCAGAGCTATAGATACAAAGACCGCCCGTGTTGCCGATTCGAAACCTGATTGTACAAGCTGACTGTCAAGCGTCTTTACCACACACCAAACGGACTTAGCGAATTTCTTCTTTTTGTTAGGAGTAGGTATTTATATTCCTTTAAGTGACCTCTACACGAACTTACGAGAAGTAAACCAAACAGACGATGTTTGTGATATGGCTTATTTTTCCAGCCGACAATATTTATAGGCCGAAATGTACATACAGAGATTTGATTTTTCTCGATTTGTTTAGCCTTAAATTTAATAGGTAATCCGCTAAATTAATTAATTAATTATTAATTAATTAATTTCATAAAATTAGGTTCGACTTCAATTAAGCAGCATATTCCCCAAATATTTATATTATATATCGCAATATGATTTTCCTATGAGCGTCAACCACAGCCTTAATATGATTTTCCTGTGAGCCATTGACCTTGTGCTTTGTCAGATCGAGCCAGACTACAATGATTACCTGTGTTGATTTGCCACAGCACGGAAAACACAATAAAAACTTGAAATCGAAGTAGGTGGACATATATACCCTTGGGGGGGGGGGGGCGGGACTCATCAAGCACTGCACATGAGTAATTATTGGGCAGTTTAAGCAACTGTTTGAAAACATCTATGCTAAAGTATGAAATAGATTTCCTAAGTGTCCTATATGTCATATTTCCCTTTTTTTTTTTTTTTTTTTTACTTTTCATTTCTTATGTAAACAAAATAAATTTCAACATTTTATTTCCGGGGTTGCTTCTTTATTTCAAGATGGACGAATTATTTTCCAACGAAAGGTTAGAGAATGCCATATATTAGTTTATATCTATTAATAATGAGATTAGCTTCCGGTTTTTGTCCTGTAACAAAAACTACGTCACTGCTTACGTCACAACTGCCTAAAATAGTCATAAAAAGAATACACTCAAAATTTGAGCATGCAATGTTAGACAGTCCACATTGTTTTTTTTAAACAAGTTTTTAATAAATACAATCTGGTATCATTTATCTATATTTATTTTTGTTTTATTTTAATATTATTTTAAACTTATCAGAAACTAAGTTTCCGTTTCAAAATTTTTTTATTTTTTACTTCTTTAATAAATTTATTTTTATTTTTTACTCTTTAAATAAATTTGATGATTTTATCACTTTACTTATGATACAAACTCTCTGATAGTAAATTTTCACCTCCCATCCCCTCAGGTAATATTTATTTTACGTCGCCCAGAGGGCGTTTTTTATTTTGCTAGTTTACATTATGTAGTTTCTTAAATTTTGCATACGCTTATATAATATCGGAGTTTTATATCTAATCTTAATTATAATGGAACGGTGTCTGTTTGTCTGTAACCGAAACTACGTCCCCACTAACGTCACAATTCTCTTAGTTATTTATAACGTTATATTCTCAATGATCATTAAACAATCATTATTTAATTTAATTAGTATCTTATTTTTAGCAATGTCTCTATATATAGGTCTTATTATTAATGTTTAGAATTCGGCCGATGTGTGTTATATACTGTTTCATAATCTATGTGGTAGCATAGATTATTGACAACACCGGTGTAGCGAGAATACAAAGAAGCCAAATGGAAAATTACAGACCGTTGGGAAACTTTGACCCCAGAGGCGGGAAAACCGCAAATCCACGCGAGAACTAGTTAGAATCCTCAGTTATGTTGCATACTCTAATGTGGTAGCATAGATTATTGACAACACCGGCCCCATGTTTTCCGTCGATCTAGTGAGCCTTTTTCCGAGAGAAATGAGATGCATAAAATCCTTTGGCACTTTGAGATAAAAACTGATCACCTAATCCGGATAGGAGATCAGACCTAGAATCAATTAAAACATGAAGAAAAAACATTGTCATCTCGTGGATTTTGCCATCCCGGTAGATGACAGAGTGAAGATGAAAGAAAACGAAAAGATAGACAAATACTTGACGCTGGCCAGAGAGCTGAAGAAAAAAAAAAATCGTGGAACATAAAGTAAAGGTCGTAATAATCGAAATTGGGGATCTGGAAACAGTCCCAAATGGTTTGAAAAAATTTCTGAAGTATATTTTAAATTCGGGAAAGAATCGTGACCATCCAAAACAACATCATTAAGATCAGATAGAATAGAAAAGTCCTGCATAATCTATGTGGTAGCATAGATTATTGACAATAACCGTGTTGCGAGAATACAAGAGCCAAATGGAAAAGTTACAGACCGTTGGGAAACTTTGACCCCAGAGGCGGAAGACGGGCAAAGTGCACGTGAGAACTAGTTTAGGTTTTCAGTTGACAACCAGAACGCCGCATGGAACAGACGTGTTCTTATCCCGGTTGTTAGCTCCGCGCGGTGAGTTAAAAAAAGACAAATAAAACTTTAAAAAGCCATAAGTCTTGTTTAATCAGTTGATTGCATGACTTAAACACATGCTCTTAGTTAGAAGACCGGTCTAGACAAGAAAATGAAGAACCAACTAGAGAAGACTAGACAAAGTCAGAATCAACATGGCGACTCGGAGAAGGTAGAAAGAAAAGAAGAAAGATCACAAATCGCCAAAGTATCAACCAAGTAAGATAGGTATCTGTCTAATATCTCTCTGATGCCTATCTCTCTCCCTGTTGCATATGTTACATAATCTATTGCGGTTTGCATAAGATTATTGTCAATCCTCGTATTTCTGAGGGAATGACCCTTTTCATATCATGGCCGGTCCTTCCCTGGAAAATTACAGAAGCCCGCCAAATATGTGAAGTCAACGTAGGACCCTTTTTTGAGTCCCAGTTTTGCAGTTGGACGTCAGGCAGAGCGGGTCGGCCATTTTATGCTCTGTCTAAACTGGAACTCACACGCGCGCTATGTTTAGTTAGAGGATTATGTATAGTTTAAGGAAATAAAAAGTTTGGATAATTAATATGTTCTTGTGGTTAATGAATGTCTTGGTAACAAGACTAAAAACTGACCACCAGCCAGGCAAGAACATAGTAACAGAAACCAGACCGAAATCCCCAAGTCAACTCCAGACGCTAGGCTTAGAAGATATCCAAGATCCTAGAAGATGCCAGACCAAGTCAAGATGATAAAGAACATACCAAAGACGATCAGATACTAAAGACGGCCAGCAGAAGAATAGATGTCCAAATAAGTAAAGAAGAAGGCGCTATGCAACACATATCGTGAAGAAACAAAGAGAAAGATAAAGAAATATATAAAAAAAGGAAGTATGTCGCGTTATCAGATCAAAAGATAAAAATGCGTGGGCATATTGATCGTTATAAAGTTAGTGGATTTCGAAGGGGCAGTCAGTCCGCAGCGAGTCAGCCCTGAGCATAACTCGTCGCCTCCCGTCACCACACTCCATCGAGCAGTTTCATTGTGAACACTCTGCGTCCTCACCACCAAACAAACCAACAAAATAAAGACGGTTCATATTATTCTTTATATATATATATTATATATATATATATATATATATTAACTTTCAAAGAAAGAAAAAACTTATCAAAGCGTCATTCTGTAATAAATTTATTTCGATCAGAAATAAATAAGGGCTTTTAGATATTCAAAAAAAAAAAAAAAAATTACCAGAATTTATTATAATCTATCAATAATGGAGATTTGGTCGCCATTTTGTCTGTAACGATACTATTTATGTTCGTGAAGATATTTAAAAAAATAGGATTTGAATAGTAAGAGAAGGGAAAGTCATAGGCTGAAATGTACATACATAGAATTGATTTTTCTCGATTTGTTAAGGCCTTACTTTTGAAATAGGTATGCCCGCCTAATTCATTAATTATCAATTAGTTAATTTTCAAAATTAGGTACGACTTCAATTAAGGCACATATCTCCATATATATATATATATATATATATATATATTATATATATATTCTATTATTATACTAAAGCTGAGATAAACACCTTTCTCTTCCATAAGGATTTTTTCTATTCATGTTATTGAACAAAATTTATACTGAAATATTCCTTGGTTTCAGGACTACCTATTGTTTGAAAAAAATTAAACTTTAATTTAATTAGTCGTAATTAGCAATTAAGTCAACACCTGACCCGTCCTCTCTGTCACTCTGCATTACTCTCACCCTCTCTATGTATGAGTAAGAATGAGAGTGAAAACGGAGAGTTATTGTGTTAGAGACATTTAACTATGTTAAAATTGATTAAGGAATAGCAGGTGGTGTCGTAACCCCCATTGACATATATTGGACTCACCCGTCCAAGAAACCAGTAGATATAAAAAGGGTATTTTTTTTCTTTTTGTGAACTCGGGGAGAGGTGGCGCAATGCGGCTCGGTCGGGCTAACTGCATTTTTTTTTCTTTTTTTTAAATTTCTTTCGTTTTTTTTTTTAATTTCTTTTTTTTTTTTTTTTTTTTTTGTGGTAAGTGTTCGTAGCTCGCTATTACTGTGTTAATCGGGCTAAAATTTATTTTTGAAGAGTTTAACTCATAACTTCACTGTAGTTAAATTGTTTTTAGCTCTGTTCGAGTCAATTTTTTTCCTAAAAAAACAACAAACACTGAAAATCCAGCCCATGATACTAATCAACTTTTTTTTTTTTTTCTTTCAAGGTGTTTTCCTGAGTGGTTAATGTGATATTTTAACCCCCGTACTTTCTCGACAAGTAATTTTCTATTGGATTTGTTTAATATAAAACATTAAACAATTTTCGAAACTGTCATTTACTTAGATATTTTTTTTTTTTTTTACTGTTCTGAATAAAATGGAAAAATATTTGCATTTACTTATTGATAAAAACCTGGGGGTGGGTTACTTTTTATCACCTTCAATACAGCTAAAAATATTTTAAATTTGGTGGGGTTAAAATATTTTACATTTTTGTATCGAACTTTCGGAAGGTACGGCTTAGTGTTTTAGGGTGTATTTATGCGATATTCCCCTTTTTGTCTTTACACATTAAACATGTAATTTATTTAATACTACGGCAAAAATGGCAAATCTCTATTTTTAACAAAACACATCTACCCACCGCCACCCGATTGAATAAAGATTAACAAAAATCTGGTAATTACCGATTTTAATGATTTTTCAATCTTGATTAATCAATGAATGAATTTTTAAATGCATCAGTTATTGTATTTCAAACTTGCTGATTTTTTTTTTCATGTCATTCAACTTTGCCCCCTCCCTCTTATATTTTTGAGGGATGTAATATATTGGGGCTATTCTCAGAAATGCCTCCCGCCTTAAAAAAATCTAGGCGTTGATAAAACAACCCACTTAGGAATGAAGTCCATCTGAAGTGGTGCCTGCTGAAGAAAATCAGCGCTTCCGAAAAGTTAATGCGATATTTTACTCACTCCAGTCTTTTTTGGACAAGTAAATGTAAATATTTTAACCCTCCCCCTTCTTTGAAATATTTCAGGGGGGTATTTTTCAAAAATATTTACATTTACTTGATACAAATCTGGCTCTAAAAAAATTGTCGATAAAAATGCTTCAATCTGCTAAAGTCTTCATTTTATTTTAATATATTCCTTTCCAACAAATAAAAAACAATATTTAGATATGCTTTTTATTTTATTTTAACTAAAACCAAGACATTCAACAAGCATAAATAAATAAAAAATCTGAAGCTTTAGATTCTTCTATATTTTTAATTTAAAAATGTCAGGCCATTTTTTAATTTTTAAAAATACTTTATTTTATGGTACGATCAAAATATCACGTGATTAGTTTACGCCATATTGAAGGAAGAAACGCAATACACTTTTCATAATTTCTTTAATTTATTTTGTTTATACAGTTTATAATGCAAAACAATAAATCCAATTCTATGCTTCCAAATATTTCATTTACTTATACATTTAAGAACATTTATAAGTATTTAATTTTTATTAAATTGACATCCTCAATATTTCTTTTTTTGGTGTTTCTGCAGCGACTATGATATCCGTATTAATTCCTAATTGAAGCACGCTGGTGTTTTGTGTTTTTTTTAATAGCTCACACAGCTATGATTTTTCAATCACCAACCCCAAACCCTAAATTTTTTAAAAATTGTAGCTGACTTGTCCAGTAATGTTTTTAAAAGTAAAGTCATCGGTGTCCTGAATCGGTATCACCGATCATGGAGGGAGTCTATTCACTTTTCACTAACGCTAGACCAAGGAGATTGTTTTCTTAGCATCATAGGTCGAGTGCCACACCTACAATCGGCTCATCACTTTACTACACAAATCCCTGAGCTGGTGACNGGTGAGGGCCAGGAACCGTGAGGCTCCTAGCCGAATTTTCTACCGCAGTCTGCTGTAAATAAATGCAAACAACCGTTTGTAAAATATATATATATACAGAAATTCGGAAAACCTGTCTGATTTAATGATTAGTAAACTTGCTTTTTGTTAATCTAAATAAGAGAATGATTTCAAATCAACTTATTGGCTAAACCCGGCAAAATTCATGTTTTGAATTAAAATAAAATGAAAATACCGAAAAAATGAAGATTTTAAAAAGATTTATACATTTGCTTGTCGATAAAAAAAAACCCATAAAAAGTTGTCTATAAAAACGCCTTCAAACCGACAAAAATATTTTAAAGAGGGGGAGGTAAAATATGTACATTTACTTGTATAAAAGACTTAAGGCGTAAAATATCGCTTTCATATCGCATCAACTTTTCGGGAAAAATGCCTTCAAACAGGGAGTTCATTAGTAGTACGGGTCGGATTTTGAGCAGTTTATTTTTTTTAGGCCAGAACGCATTTATGCGATATGCACCAAAATGTTGGCTTTTCAATTTAAAAACGAATCAAAATTATCTAAATTCATTATTTAAGGTCAGATTTTTGTTTTAGTCGATAAGTAGTAACATCATGGACCCCAGTTTAAAAAAAAAAGAAAAGCAAATTAAATTTAAATATCTAATATTTTTAATATTCTTTTAGACAATTAAATTCGTCCCAAAAGGCGTTTTTTCTGTTTAAGTTAATTACCCTAAAAAACTAGCACAATCATCTTTAAGAAAAATCAGAGCTGAAACCGATATTTTATTATTATTTGGCTTCCAGTAATTTTTTTTTTATAGTCTGCTGTAAATAAATGAGAACATGATTATTAA
>CM042181.1:31208268-31258268 GCA_023376005.1 Doryteuthis pealeii
TCTTACTCGACAAAATGGAACTATTGTCTAATAATCCAATACAAAAATCAAACATTTGCCGGTAAGCCTTTCTGAATCAAACGAAATAATGACAATGCAATGAAAAGATAGTTACGTCGAATTAGACTTTGTAACTAAAATAACCCGTACTAGGAGCCAATAAAGGGTACAATGATATCATTCTCTTACGTAATCGATGTTATTACTGGACACTGGACACTGGACACTATAAGATTAAGGTAATCTTCTTGTTTTTCATATCAAATCATTTTGCAGCCGATGTATAAGCCACAAACAATTGGGTATATTCGTTAATGAAAAAGTTTTTTTTAGACCTGCTACGAAAAAGAATTATCATTTTATTCTTCAGGTAATTAATGACTAGTGAAAATTTTACGTAACGAAACAAGAGGAACTATTTAAACAAGAAAGGATGATTCTTAATTCTATTGCATATAAATGCTATTGTTGCCTTTGGCATAAATAATACAAGAATATACAATAACATCCTATCTATCTATCTATCTATCTATCTATATATATATATATATATATATATATATATATATTATTATTATTATTATTATTATTAAAATGGTATAAACAGAAATAACCTACATGAGATTCACCATAAGGATCTTCAGGGTTAAATCCACTGAATTAATCAAGATATTGATACGTAAGTAGAGCAAATTGTGGATATCCACAAAATACACGTGTACAATCGGCTGCGATGAATCAATATCTTGATTAATTCAGTGGATTTAACCCTGAAGATCCTCATGGGGAAACTTTAGTTGGTTATTCCAGTGTATACCATTATAATAATAAATTTGCTCTACTTACGTATTGAACACTTTATATTTCTTATATCGCTGTCTTATTATTGTGAAACTAACCATTGTGGCCAATTTCACCGGTAAGTCAGCTTGACAGGGTTCGAATCACGCACAAGGCGGTCTTCCTATCTATAGCTCTGCTGATGAGGCCTAATAGGCCGAAATGTACATACAGAGATTGATTGTTTTCGATTTGTTCAGCCTTACATTTGAATAGGTATGCCCTAAATTTGAAAATTAATTAATTAATTATTAATTAATTAACTTTCAAAATAAGGTACGACTTCAATTAAGCACATTCTCCCAAAGTTTGTCGGCTAAAAAAAGCCATATCAAAACACATCGTTTGTGTATTTACTTCTCATATATATATATATATATATATATATATATGTGTGTGTGTGTGTGTGTAGGTGAATATGTATATGTGAATATATGTGTGCATGTATACATATATTATATATATGTTTACATATGTATATATATATCATATAGGTATGTGTATGTATGAGTATATACATATGTGTGTGTCTATATATATATATATATTATATATATATATATATATATATATAAGTATATATGTGTATATGGGAATATATATATATGTGTGTGTATATATATATGAATATACATATGTGAATATATATGTGCATATATACATATATTATATATGTGTTTATGTATGCGTACATTTGTGCGTGTATATATATTATATATGTATGTGTATGTATGAATATATACATATGTGTGTGTGTGTATTCATATGAGTATATATATGTGTGTGTGTCTGTGTGTGCATATATGTGAATGTATATATATATATGTATGTGTATATGTGAATGCATATATGTTAATATATGTGCATGTATACTTATATATATCATATGTGTGTGTATGTATGAGTATATATATATATATATATATATATATATATATATATATATATATAAGATAATTTGCTTTAGAAGCATTGTTGAGTAAAGTATATTATTATTTATATATTTTTGCTTGAAGGCAGTTACAATGCATATATCGTATAAAATTCGATAATTAATGAAAATAATCATGACAAGCGAACTCGGCAAATATCGCCCCTGTTTGCTGCGTATCATATAATATATATATATATATATATATATATATATATATATATATATATATGAGTATATGTATGTGTGTGTGTGTGTGTGTGTGTATGTGTGTATTTACTAAGCTAGGTTTAGTTTTGGTGCAAGGCTGTAATCATTTGGCCCCTAGTGAGAATCAGCCTCAATAACACTAGTCCCAGGGTAGTTAATAGATACCAGGAAGACCCATGCACATTCAACGCAACGAAAACTATCAAGAGGATCTATTTAAGGTAGAAGGATGATTTTAATTGTATTAAATATAAATCCTATTGTTCCCTTCGCAATAATATACGATAACAATTTATATATTTGTCTGGATTTTTGAGGTGAGGCTTGATCATTTGTATTATATAGATTTTTCGGAGAATTGTTCTCATCTTTACTATTATATACACGACGTTTCGGCCGATGTACCCTCCGGTCGTCTTCATGCGTTTCATGTCGAACTTGCTAAATTCCCAATCAGTGAAAGGATTCAGGAAGACATCAAGATAAAATCGGTTCTCGAAAAAAAAAACGACAAATGGATTAACAAAATAAAATGTTTATATATATTTGCATTTCACTTTGCGCTAATACCCTTGGGAAAGGTATGAAACCTACTCTCCCTCCAGCTATGGATAAATAGTAGGGTAGACTGGGCTCTTTAACCTTGATTAGGCAACCGGACCAGGAGAAGGAACACTCTGAATTCAAAACCTGCTGCACTCCGCTTAAGAAATTGACCTTGTGTCACATCCTGCTCGTGCGGAGGGGTTGGTATATATATACACATACGTTCACACACACACACATGCACACAGGCACAGACACAAAAAACACAATATATATATATATATATATATATATATATATATCTTTGAAAGGAAGGAAAAACTCAACACTGTTATTCCATTATGAATTTATTTCTACCAAAATTGGGGCCTTTATAAATCTAAGCTGATTTTACAAAAGTCCCCAAATCAAATCCATCTGGTGAGACTTGATTTGGGGAGCTTTGTTAAATCAACTTAGATTTATAAAGGCCTCAATTTTGGTCGAAATAAATTTATAATGGAATAACGGTGTTGAGTTTTTCCTTCCTTTCAAAGATAATTATTGCTCTGTATATAATCTAAAAAGTTTATTATACATTAAGCTCTCTGTAGTGATTTAAAGATTCACTGTATTTATACATACTGGATCATACAATAATAATACAGTGTGTCTTAGAAATCACATATAGAATCATCCCTTACTAAAGTTTTGGATACTCACACACACACACACACACACACACACACACACATATATATATATATATATATATATATATATATATATATATATATATATTAAAGCAAGACTTCTCTTTGAAATAAATAATTGTTTTTCGCAGCATGTCTTGTCTCGGCTACAGAATTTCTTTATAAAATCCTTCTATGCACATCTTGCTTGGAGCTTATTAGAAATTACTTTTATCTAACGTTAGACATCTTATTACTAAGTAATTTATATATATATATATATATATATATATATATATATATATATATATGTGTGTGTGTGTGTGTGTGTGTATTTTGGCAGCATTTTTGTCTTTTAAACATGTTTCGTTAAACTGTACTGACGATTCGTGTTGGACGAGTTCGATACTTTCTAATTTTCTAGCCATCTTTTTAATGTCAGGGTGGAACTGGTGTAGCAATCCACCAAAGGTTTCATTACGAGCGCTTTTGGTATGTCGATCTGCCATCTTCAGGTATGAAACTGATGGGATGTATATATATATATATATGATATAATGGAATGACCCATCTTCCCCGTACCTCAGCAATGGTGGTGGTGGTGCTAGCCACTATTTAAGTACACACAGATCCCTCTGTGTGTGACTTATGTGAAAGACTCTCCTCATAATATTCTCGTGATCGACCACTAGGTATAACTGGTCATTTTCGATATAATATATATATATATATATATATATATATATATATATATATATAAAGATAATCTACTGAGTCAGCCGAACCTACTATTAGTTTCGCATAAAGCTCTTCAGGGCTAAAATCCGACTAAAGAAGAAAAGGAGCAAGACATATAAATAGTACAAACCACAGTAATCATTTAAATTAGCAAAACCAGACTGACCAATAAAAACACAGAACACTATAAGTTTATTGTTTAATAAAAAATATTTAATTTCTATATTAACGAATTTTTTTTTTTTTAAGAATTAAGCAGATTTGAAACAATTAAATAAGTGTAAGCACCCCATCGCCATTCTCATCCCCTCAACTAAATGGAACCCAGCACGCCAACGATTGTCCATCTCTTTGCCCGTAGTTAAACGATCCATCGATACGACTAAATCTAGGGAGACGGGGTTTATTCAGTAAACCTCGACATCCCGAAACCCATCATGGGAGAAGCAGCAAATGAATTAGGGGATTGGGCATGACTCCTGTTGCTGGTACATAAGCCAATATACCTTTCTCCTGTTGCTACCAAACCCCTGAGGACAAGGGGGTTAATATATATATATATATACTAGCAAACATATGCACCCTCCGGGTGCAAGCATTAAAGTTTCAATGTAATGAAATATTATATTAAATTAGAAAGGCCAATGAAACTAAATAAGAATGCTGATAAAATGATTTGAAACAGAGGGGAGGATAATTTTAAAAAATAGAACAACTGAAACTTACTCTTCCATCACTCCCGTCTTATACTGCTAAATTTTCCTAATTTAATTATTTAGTTAAAATAGGAAGTAAAGAAGAAAATTACTGTTTTTTCTTCTTGTTAATGGATTTCTTATAAGATTTATCCCCGAGATGTTTGCTCATATTCATTAAGATAAAACGAAACAATTAGAAATCAATAATACTAAGCACATATTTATTTAAATTAAATTGTTAATATCAATATGCAAATTAACCTTCTCGTTCACACTATAAACCGCTATTTTATTGTATATATAAATACAATTGCATGATACTACTCTTTAGATATGGCTAACAGTATTAATAATGTAAAACAATTGAATTAATAATTGAGGTTTAAATTTAAATTTTAAAAAATGGAGAATGTGTCGTATATAAACTATGTGAATTGTGATTTGAATAGTAATATAGTTTCGGTTACAGGCAGGTAAATACACAATCTCCATTATAATAAGATATATATATATAAAAATTTTTAAAATATCGATTTATTATTATCATTTGAGTTTTCATCAGTGTTAGCTGATGGTCTTTATTATTATTATTATTATTATTATTATTATCATTATTGGTTTGGTTTGTTTTGTTTTACGGCATATCAACCTTAGTGGGTCATTTAATGCCGATAAAGTTTTGAAATAAATCAATTCTTAATGGATAATACAATTTTTTTATAAATACATTTTTCTATTTAACCCATAGATGGAACCCTAACAGATACTACAACTCCGGGTCAGAGTGGACCAGGGAGCAATGGTGATGAAGGCGTGCTCCACATTCCCCAAACCTCCAGAACTAGAACCTCACCATCAGATAGAGTTTACTGTCATTCCCAGGACATGTAGACCCGCAGCTACCGCCTTCTAGCACCCATATGATAAAAAGGGGTTGGGGTTTGCCATAAGGGCAATAGGGTTGGGGCAATCATATAGGTGCTAAGGCTTGACATGACCAGCCGATTGATCGGAGGGGGCATTTCCGACCGCTCGTCTAGCCCAAGAAAAGGGCTAAAGTGGGGTTTTGCAAGTCATGGACTGCTCATCCACCTGGGTTCCATCTTTAAGCATTACGGGTCGCCACCCACGGCCAACAGGTGGCCCCATTGGGGGCGTCTTAACCCCCTGCAGAGGTGCAGTCAGTGCATTCTAACGCCCCAGCCGACAGGGCGATTATTATTATTATTATTATTATTATTATATATATATTGATACTTGTTCCTTATTTGTACGGCCGTTTTCATCTTGCAACACCGTCTGGTTAAAAATGAGACCGTCCAAATCATCCCAAGCGAAAATGCAAAAATCCAAGTCCTGATTATCTAGTGTTTCTAATCCACCGATATCTCATTTATTTTGGGTGTCGTCATCTCAGCTAAATGATGGACCATTCCGTTTTTATTGTAAATAAAAAGAAGAAAAAGGACATGCTACACAAAAAGTCTAAGAAAGAATGAAAGAAAAAGCGTAAAAGATAGACAAAAGGGGTGAGTGTGTGGAAGTGATAACGCTAATCTGTTTCAATCAAACTTTATGAAAGGACGAAAAGAAAGAAAGATATGAAAAAAGGAGAGAGAGTTAAATCAGAAATTGGTTAGAAAATTTAGTAATTTCAATATTTAAAACAGAAAATATTGTCATTTTAGACAAAATTAATAAAATATTAAAACTAGAATTCGAATTGAAAATATCGCCCATTACCACCAACAGTTCTGATACGCTGCTTTTTACTCCATTAATTAAGATGTAACAGGAATAACATTTCAAAAGATTGAAATCTATTTCCACAAACGAAGTCAAAGTTTTGAAGAAAAGTATTTCATTTCTTTCTTTCTTTCTTTCTTTCTTTCTTTCTTACTTTTTCTTCATATTACACCTTTCTTTCTTTCAATTTTTTTCTTTTTCTTTCTTTCTTTCTTTCTTTTTTTTTTTCTCTTTATATTAAACCTTCTTTCTTTCTCTCTTTCTTTTTCTTCATATTACACCTTTCTTTCTTTCAATTTTTCTTTCTATTTCTCTGCCTTCTTCTTTCTTTCTTTCTTTCTTTCTTTCTTTCTTTCTTTTTTCTCTTTATATTAAACCTTCTTTCTTTCTTTCTTTTTCTTCATATTACACCTTTCTTTCTTTCAATTTTTCTTTATATTTCTCTGCCTTTTTCTTTCTTTCTTTTTTTTTCTCTTTATATTAAACCTTCTTTCTTTCTTTCTTTTTTCTTCATATTACACCTTTCTTTCTTTCAATTTTTCTTTATATTTCTCTGCCTTCTTTCTTTCTTTCTTTCTTTCTTTTTCTCTTTATATTACACCTTCTTTCTGTCTTTCTTCTTTTTCTTCATATTACACCTTTCTTTCTTTCTATTTTTCTTTCTATTTCTCTGCCTTCTTCTTTCTTTCTTTCTTTTCTTTCTTTCTTTTTCTTTTTTATACCTTCTTTCTTTCTTTCTTTTTCTTCATATTACACCTTTCTTTCTTTCTATTTTTCTTTATATTTCTCTGCCTTCTTTCTTTCTTTCTTTCTTTCTTTTTCATATTCCCTCTTCTTCTCTTCTTTTTCTGCATATTACATTTTCTTTCTTTCTCTTTCTTCATGTTATGCCTTCGTTCTTTCTTTTTATTTTTCTTTATATTCCTCCTCATTTCTTTCTTTCTTTTTCATATCACACCCTCTTTCTTTCTATCTTTCTTTCTTTTTCTTTACATTCCTTCTTTCTTTCTTTTTGTCTTAATATTCCCTCTTCTTCCCTTCTTTTTCTTCATATTACACCTTTCTGCCTTTCTTTCTTTCTTTCTTTTTCTTCATATTACATCTTCTTTCTTTTTTCTTTCTTTCTTTTTCTTTGTATTGCACCTTTACATTCCTTCTTTCTTTCTGTTTTTTCTTCATATTCCCTCTTCTTTCCTTCTTTTTTTCATATTACACCTTCTTTCTTTCTTTCTTTCTTTCTTTATTTATTTCTTCATGTTTCCCCTTGTTTGTTTGCTCCCTTTTCTTTATATTCCCTCTTTTTATTCCCGTTTTTTCTTCATTTTCTTCATATTACTCCTCCTTTCTTTGTTTTTTGTCTTTGTATTCCCTCTTCTTCCCTTCTTTTTCTTCACTTTTTCTTTATTTTCTTTATATTCCTTCTTCTTTCTTTCCTTCTTTTTCTTCATATTACACCTTCTTTCTTTCTTTCTTTTTCTTTATATTCTCTCTTCTTCGCTTCTATTTCTTCATATAACACCTTTTTTCTTTCTTTCTTTTTCTTCGTATTACACCTTTCTTTTTTCTTTTTATTTCTATTACTTTTTCTTTCTTTCTTTCTTCTTTATATTCTCTTTCTCATCTTGTTTTTCTTCATATTACACCTTTTTTTCTTTCTTTCTTTTTCTTCATATTACACCTTCTTTCTTTTTCTTCATATTACATCTTCTTTCTTTTTTTCTTTCTTTCTTTTTCTTTGTATTGCACCTTCTTTTTTTTTCTTTTTCTTTCTATTAATTCTTCTTTCTTTCTTTATATTCCATCTTCTCTGCTTCTTTTTCTTCATATTACACCTTCTTTTTTCTTTCTTTCTTTCTTTTTCTTCGTATTACACCTTCTTTCTTTTTTCTTTTTCTTTCGATTACTTCTTCTTTCTTTCTTTTTTTCTTTATATTGCCTCTTCTCCCCTCCATTTCTTCATATTACACCTTCTTTCTTTCTTTCTTTCTTTTTTTTCTTCATATTACACCTTTTTTCTTTCTTTCTTTCTTTTTCTTCGCATTGCACCTTCTTTCTTTTTTTTTTCTTTCTATTAATTCTTCTTGCTTTCTTGTTTCTTTATATTCCCTTTCCCCCCCTTCTTTTTCTTCATATTACACCTTTTTTTTCTTTTTTTTTCATATTACACCTTTCTTTCTTTCTTTCCTTCTTTTTCTTCATATTACACCTTCTTTCTTTTTTTTTTCTTTCTTTTTTTCATATTACACCTTCTTTCTTTCTTTCTTTCTTTCTTTCTTTTTATATTTCATCTTCTTTCTTCCTTTTTCTCTTTGTTTCCTAAAACAGAATATTCCATTATTCATCTGAGGGGAAGACAGGATATAACACACAAACACACACGTTCATATCTCATTCAATGAATACAATAGATAACAATAGAAATCCCATTGTGTTTTATATCTTCTTTTCAATCGACACATTTACATATTGGTCACTTAAATTTAAAGAAGCGATGCTAATATCTCCATAGAAATGGAAAAAAAAAAGAAGAAATAAAATCAATGATATTTTTTCAAAAAATCTTCGTGATTTTAAACAATTGTTTTCAGGAATTGAATCGAACAGTGGCGTTGTGGACATGTTTGAGTTAAATTTGTCAGATTCCTAACAAAAGAATTCCAACTAACAAGAACACTGAAGAAATCACCAAAGCGATTATATTATTCCTCTCAAAGAATTAAAACCAAAAACCAAAAACAATTGAAGAATATACAATTGAAGAATATACATAGTTTCTACCCGAAAATTTGCACATGTTAATGTACGGTTTGGCAGTTGTCTCTTGTGCACATTGGTGTTTTGCATACTTTTATATGTTATATTTGATAGTATATGGAACCGTGTGGTGTAATGGTTAAAGTCGTGGGAAATGGACTCGTCGCCCCGAGTTCAAATCCTGGACGTGGAAATTGCATTTTCACTTTGCGCTAATACCCAAGAGAAAGGTATGAATCTTACTCTCCCTCCATCTATGGATAAATACTAAGAAGCTCTTTAACTTTGGTTAGGCAACCAGTCTAGGAGAAGGAAAACTCTGAAGTCAAACTCCGCTTAAGAAATTGACCTTGTGTCACATCCTGCTCGTGCGGAGGGGTTGGTAAATATATATATGTTATGTTTAATTTCTCTGAATGTTTGAGATGAGGCTTGATGATTAATATTATCTGAGTTATTCGGACTACTGTCCTAATCTTCATTGTCATCTGTACAACGTTTCGGCCGATATGCCTTCCGATCTTCTTCAGGTATTTCTTGTCGGACTCGGGAACCTTCTTTTCGGACTCAGGAACTTTCTTGTTGTAATTGGGAACCTTCTTGTCGTAATCGGGAGCCATCACGGAACTTTGGATCTAACCCTTTATTCAGTCCACGGGCGTATCCAGTTTTCATTCCGCTAACCATAGCTGGGGTAGGGGTGTTAAGCTGTGTTAATTATTATTCTATGTTACTGCTGCCCTTGATCAGGAATGAACCTGCAAACCAGAGATAACTCTCACTTAGAACTGTCTTCACCTAATTAC
The DNA here is from genome assembly GCA_023376005.1 of Doryteuthis pealeii. NCBI lineage: Eukaryota > Metazoa > Mollusca > Cephalopoda > Myopsida > Loliginidae > Doryteuthis > Doryteuthis pealeii. Next base: position 31,218,209 of record CM042181.1, read on the forward strand.
CTTATCCACTAGGCCATGTGTCCAATTGGACTATTGTTATATTTATTATGTATTTTCATCTCATGTAATGGTTAGCAAGTTATATTTGCAGACTATGGGTAGTGAGTTCGATTCTAACTGGGCGCCTCATATTTCTGGCCTTGTGCTACATCTAAGAAAAGTTTACTAAATAATTATATGTGTTTACATTTATGTTTGTACAGTTACAAGTATTTTTATCTATTACAAATAATTGTATGGTTTCATGTATTTGTAAAAACTAACGGAACTTAACTATATCATTCCTCTCAATAGGCCGGTTATTTCAGTCGATAGAGCGTTCGGCTAGAAACCACAAGGTTCCTAGTTCGGTACCGGCCCTCACCAACTCAGCGTATGAGTAGCACAGGGATATGTGCCTTAAAGTAAGGAGCTTCTCCGTTCTTCTTCTTCTTCTTCTTCTTTTTCATTCTTCTTCTTCTTCTTCTTTCTTCTTCTTCTTCTTCTCTTCTTCTTCTTCCTTTCCATTCTTCTTCTTCTTCTTCTCTTCTCTTTTCCATTTTTCTTCTTCTTCTTCTTCTTCTTCTTCTTCATTCTTCTTCTTCTTCTTTTTGTCTTCTTCTTCGTTTCCATTTTTCTCTTCTTTTTCATTCTTCTCTTCTTTCTTCTTCTTCTTCCTTTCCATTCTTCTTCTTCTTCCTCTTCTTCTTCTTCATTTTCTTCTTCTTTTTTTTTTCATTTTCCTTCTCTTCTTCTTTCTTCTTCTTCTCTTCTTCTTCTTCCTTTCATTCCTTTCCATTCTTCTTCTTCTTCTTCTTTCTTCCTTCCACTTCTTCTTCTTCTTCTTCTTTCTCTTCTTTCTTTTCTTCTTCCTTTCCATTCTTCTTCTTCTTCTTCTTCTCTTCTTCTTCTTCTTCTTCTTCTTCTTCTTCTCGTTTTCCATTTTTCTTCTTCTTCTTTTTCATTCTTCTGCTTCTTCTTTCTTCTTCGTTCTACTTCCTTTCCATTCTTCTTCTTTTATTTCTTTTATTTTCCTCCTCTTTTCTTTTTTCGCCTCCCACTCCGTTTATTTTCTCTTTTCTCTGCTTTCCTGTTCCCCTGGCTCCTCTTCCTCCTCTTTTTATTGTTTGTACGGCTAGAAACCACAAGGTTCCTAGTTCGATACCGGTCCTCGCCAACTCAGCGTATGAGTAGCACAGGGATCTGTGCGGTAAAGTGAGATGCTGATAGTAGGTGTGGCGCTCCACCTCAGGCGCGAAAACAATCTCTTAGGTCTAGCGCTAGTGAAAAAGGGATAGACTCCATCGCTGATTGGCTGACACCGACTTTAGGTCACACCGACGTCTTTTTTTTTATTCCTCTCAAAGAATAAAATAAGATAATTATATTATTCCTCTCATAGAATAAATAAAACAAAAAACAAAACAAAAAACATAAACAAAAAAAAACATTAACGATTATCTTACATATCTGCTGTTTTATTTTAATTTCAAGTGAACTTCCATTTTGCAATTTCAAGGGAACTTCATCTTTTTAATTTCAAGTGAACTTCATTTTTTTAATTTCAAGTGAACTTCCATTTTTTAATTTCAAAGGAATTTCCATTTTATTTTAATTTCAAAGCAAATTCCTTTTTTTAATTTCAAAGAAACTTCCATTTTTTAATTTCAAAGAAACTTCCTTTTTTAATTTCAAAGAAACTTCCATTTTTTAATTTCAAAGAAAGTTCCTTTTTTTAATTTCAAAGAAAGTTCCATTTTTTAATTTCAAAGAAAGTCCCTTTTTTTAATTTCAAAGAAACTTCCTTTTTTAATTTCAAAGAAACTTCCTTTTTTGTAATTTCAAAGAAACTTCCATTTCTTAATTTCAAGTTTTACCCATGTAAATATGTAAAATAAAATTATAAAAGAAAAAAGAATTTAAAAAAATTAAATAAAAAGGGGGGTGTTAAAATCAGTCCTCTCTTATCATTATTAATGAAGAAACTTACCCAATCCTCTAGAAATCGTAATCCGTACGGAGAAAAGTGTTACTATCCACGTATCCCATTTAAATACAATGTACCGCGCATTTGATTGGTTGTTAGCAACAACTAATCAGATGAGCGGGATTAGAGTTCTACAACCGTCCAAAAAATTTAAAAATAAAAGTCAAACGTCTTTTAGCGTCTATTGTTAGTGGTTGTATCAGAGTTTTGATCACCTCTGATAGGGTCAGCAAGGCGAGGGAAGTCTGATGTTGGAAGACCCGAAACTTCCCAATGGACCTTGCAGATTACATCACTGACGACAACCACTAGCGCCCCAAATGTAGGAGCGTATATCTTAAGTACTGGTGCCTGAGAAGTTCCAAAAGAGGAATGCTGACGCAATCACGCATTTTTTGTACTGGTCACCGTATCATCTTCGGTTTGTGTGTAAATAAACTCTTCATTAGACTTTTTTGAGTCTTATTTTATAACTATAATGCTTCTGATTATTTTTAAAATTAAAAATAAAATTCATTTTGTTTTTAAATAAAATTCATATTATTTTTAATATAAACAGCGCAATTTTTGATTAATTCCAACGTTTGACTAGCAGCGTTCGTTTTTGCTAACGGTCATTTTTCCCGTCTATTTTTGTTTGATGACCGACCCACGTGCGGTCGATGCATTATATTGCGAGGTCCTCATATCAGTGAGGTAGGGCCGGTGTTGCTTTTTAAAACCGTCGAGAGATAGGCCCCGAAACGGTTTATACATTTCTCTCCTGATGAGCCCATGCAGGTTGTAACATCTTTTGTTTTTTCATTATATCATATTCATACTGTCGGATTAATTTCCATTTTATTTTCATATATATATATATATATATATATATATATATAATATATATATAGTAATTACTTCAAATTATTAGAAAACACACATGTTTATTATCAATGATGCTAATGTTGTGGGTTGGTTGTTTTGTTTTACGCATAATCAACCTCAGTGGGTCATTTAATGCCGATAAAGTTTTGAAATAAAGACATTCTTAATGGATTCTCAATTTTCTTTTTTTTTTCAGAGAAATAGTTTTATAATCTTAGTAAATCTTAAACCTCTCAATTTCTGGATTGGTTGATTTTTATGAAAAAATTGCTGTTCTGTTGTTTCGAAAATATATTTCATCAATAGCCAATAGATTCGTAGGAAATGGACTCGTAGGAAATGGACTCGTTGACCCGAGTTCAATTCCTGATAGATTCGAATAGGCGAATGATTAAGACCAATAATATTGTAATCGTTATTAAGCATCAGTCTTGGTTTCTTATAATCGATAATCGAGAAAATTAAATGTTTTGGGATTAATAGTCATCACTTGGCAACGTAAAAAATATTGGACAATCTAAATGATTTGTATTAAATCTATTTCATTCAACTAAGGTGGTAATCCTCTGATGAGACTCAGGTGAAAACAACATTTTTTGTTAGGAGGAATCTGCTTATTATTCCAATTCTAAAATTATATATATTTACCAATCCCCCGCACGAGCAGGATATGACACAAGGTCAATTTCTTGAGCGGAGTTTTAACAGGTTTGAATTCAGAGGTTTCCTTCTCCTAGACTGGTTACTTAGCCAAGGTTAAAAAGCCCAGTCTGACCTGATATTTACCCATAGCTGCTGGAGAATTGGATTCATACCTTTCCCAAGGGTATTAGCACCATGTGAAATGCAAACAGCTTCGTCCAGGAATTGAACACGGATCGACGAGTCCATTTCCTACGACTCTAACCATTAGACTACACGCCTCCATTGTAAAATTCTAAAATTATATATTAGGTTTGAATTCAGAGTTTTCCTTCTCCTAGATTGGTTACCTATCCGTGAAGTAAAGAGCCCAGTCTGCGCTTATTTTCCCATAGCTGCTGTAAGCATTGGATTCATACCTTTCTCAAGGGAATTAGCGCCATGTGAAATGCAAACAGCTTCGTCCGCGAATTGAACTCGGGTTGACGAGTCCATTTCCTATGACTCTAACCATTAGACCACGCGTCTCCATTCAAAAATTCAAAAAATTATATATTAGGTTTGAATTCAGAGTTTTCCTTCTCCTATACTAGTTTTCTTAAAGTAAGATTAAAGAGCCCAGTCTGCCCTACTATTCATCCGAAGCCAGAAGTAGTGGGGCACTGAAGTTACAGTTTTCTGCTAGAGTTGCCCGTTAACCAATACACCACTCGAGACGCCCGAATTTAAATTCAGACGTAATTATATTTTTTGTGTTTTAACTCTGAAGCGAAATGAGCATCGGTTATCGGGGTAACTGATTTATTGTTTTGATGCCTAGTCATTTGGGGACGCCCCTTCTTCGCCGACGGCCATTTGCATGGCAAATTTATCACTGCTCTGGAGCTCCTAACCAAGATAAACACGGTGTCACATCGTCAGTGTCCAAAACGGTCTTTTTTCTTTCCTCTGCTTCTCTGCATAATTTTAACATAATTTGTTAAAAAATAATTCTGGTTAAAAAAATAAAAATAAAAAAAACAAAAACAAAAACAAACAAAAACAAAGATAAAACAAAATAAAAAACACAAAAAAAAATCTCTTGTTCAATTGCTTTCTATTAAGTTGATTGGCTGGCGACTCGCAGGGGAAAAACACAAGAGACGTTCCTAAATGAAAAGTTGAAGCCTCGGGAGGAATCTCTATCGCTTCGTTTGTGTATAAAACATGAGGCTTTGACAGGCCGACTCATTCGATACCAAACCAAGGTCTGTCCTGTCAAATAGTGGGGGAGGGGTGTGGACATGTGAATACGCCGACCATATCCTCTGCAGAGGGTTAAGACGTTTCTACAAAAGAAGAGATATTGACCTGGTGAGGGTACAGTTCTGGAGTAGGATGCGACCAAAGGTTAATTTATTGAGCGGAGTTTAACAGGTTTGAATTCTGAGTTTTCCTTCTCCTAGACTGATTGGAGAGTCTTTGCAACTATTTACCCATAGCGAGAGGGAAAATAAATAGACCCCTTCAATAGGTGAAATAGATATGTGGATATATATATATATATATATATATATATATATCTTATTATAATGGAGATTGTGTGCTTTTCCGTCTGTAACGGAAACTATATTCCTACTCAAGTCACAATTCTCTTAGTTATTGACATCACATTCTCCATGATTTTATTTTATTTTTACCTAAACCTCAATTATTAATAAAATTGTCTTAATTATTAATACTGTTAACTATGTCTACATACTAACAACATGCAATTATATTTATATATACAACAAAATAGCGATTTACAATGTGAACGGGAAGGCTAATTTGCATATTAATATTAAAAAAATCGAATTTAATAAATATGTGCTTAGTATTATTGATTTCTAACTGTTTGGTTTTATTTTAATGAATATAAGCAAAAATCTCTCCAATGAATCTTAAATGAAATCCATTAACAAGATAAAATAACTGTCATTTTATTCTTTACTTCCTCTTATAACTAAATACTTAAATTAGAAAAAATAACAATGAAAGACGAGAGTGATGGAAGAGTAAGTTTCAGTTGTTCCATTTTTTATTATACTCCCTCTGTTTCAAATCTTTTATTATACTCCCTCTGTTTCAAATGTTTTATCTGTATTCTTATTTAGTTTCATTAGCCTTTCTAATTTAATACAATATTTTATTACATTAAAACTTAAATACTTGCACCCGGAGGGTGCATATATTTGCTAGTATATATAATAAAAAAGAAGGTTCGCAAAATAGAATGTACCTTTGTAAATATTTATTATAATTATTATTATTACTATTATTATTATTATTATTAAAGCGAATCTTCAGGGAATTCCCTAAAGATTCGCTATTGCGTGAAACTGTAGTCGGAGTATATTAAGCTATTCGTTTTTAAAACGTATATATATATATATATATATATATATATATATATATATATAAAAGATTTGTTGGATGTTTGTTTATTTTTTAGAAGCATTGTTGAATAAAGTATATATATTAATATTTATATTTTTGCTTGAAGGCAATTACAATGCACATATCGTATAAATTCGATAATTATAGAAGATAATAATCACAAGTGAATTTCGCAAAGAATTACTCGGTGTGTAGAATATCGTACAGACTGTTTCAACTTTATTAAGTCTCATCAGCGATATATACTAACGATTTCCCTCCGACAGAAATCGAAACCGGGACTTCAGCAGGATAGTTAGAAACTATACTGTTTCGACCACGATACAGCACCGAGAAGTTCCTGCGAAATTAACCTGTCAATGATACTAGGACGTCTCTACCATATGAGGCAAGGGAGGCGCTGAGTGAATAATAACAAACAAATCCGGGGCCTTATGCTCTTCGGCGAAGGAAATAAGATTTATATATATATATATATATATATATATATATATATAATATAAAACCAATGAGTCAGACGAACCTACTATTAGTTTATTAGTTTCGCTTAATGCTCTTCAGGGCTAAGATCTGAGAGTCAGATCTTAGCTCTGAAGATCATTAAGCGAAACTTTTAGTAGGTTCGTCTGACTCATTAGATTTATCTTTATTATTTGCTCTACTTAGGTATTGAGCACTTTTTACTTATTAGCTTATTCTCCTAGCGGTTATATGAATATATATATATCTTATATACATATATATACATATAAATTGTTTTTTCTTTTGGCCAAATACTGTACCAATAGATTATTTTTTGTTGGTACGACTATTTTGGTCTTTTCTTTTTTTCAAAAAAAATTTTCTTCCGGTTGATGTTTGGTAGTATATTTTTACAATCAAACTATTTGCTGGTTTTTTCTCACCGCGAGGATTTATCAACACGCTTGGTATATTATATATATATATATATATATATATATATATATATATATTATTATATTTTAAGAATGGAGAGGAGTAACCTACTCGAGTTTCATCGATTGATTCTTCAGGGTTACTTTAGTTTAATTAATCGAGTTTTCGATTAATCTTAGATGGTATAATACATGCCGTTGGAATGGGACTTATCTTATTCCAACGGGCATGTATTATACCATCTAAGATTAATCGAAAACTCGATTAATTTAACTAAAGTAACCCTGAAGAATCAATCGATGAAACTCGAGTAGGTTACTCCTTTCCATTGTTAAAATAAATGTTTGCTCTACATTGTACTGAGCACTTTGTATTTGTTTTTTTCCCAATCTTAACCTCTGGATACTGTGCGCTTCCAACGATCGTACTCATACCCACCGGTAAGTTACTACTTTACATTTACAAATTATATATATATATATATATATATATATATATATATATATATATATACACAATTTGTTGTTGGATGAGAGTCAAAATCTGTCCAGGCAATTCTATTCAACGTTCTATGATTTTTCTTAACCAAATCTGTTCAAGAAAAACGAGATGAATTTTCGACATTCGATTTTAAACCAATTGGATTAGTTAAGCTCTTCAATATAAATCAGACGAAGAATTGAAGCTAGATTAAAATTTGCACGAAGAATTTAAGAGAGACAGTTTAATCCCATAAATAATAATGTACAATTTGGAGCCGAGTTTTAAGATAATCGTTCGTGCGGCCGAACATATACAAATACACGGATTGTCTATAAATTACGGTATAGATAGGCATAAATCAAGCGGAAATAAAATCTTATGAAAGCTGTATACACAAAGGAACATGAGGTATGCAATACTTATTGGAACAGTCAGAACAGTATTATTTATAGAATTAGGCAAAAGTTTTGAAAAATTTGGGAAAGTGAGACAGATTTTTTTAGAAGATTTCTCAAAGTAGTTTCGACAAACGAGTAGTTTTCTTACTCCTTGCCCTGCAGCTATATCAAGATTAAAGTGCCCAGTCTGCCTACTATTTACCCATTTATATGGATTGTTTCAAACTTACGCCGTAGTCATAAATCGAGCGCAAGTAAAATCTTATGAAAACTGTATACACAAAGGAACATGGGGTATGCAATACTTATTGGAACAGTCAGAACAGTATTATTAATAGAGTTAATCAAAGTTTTGAAAAATTTGGGAACGTGAGACGGATTTTTTTAGAAGATCTCTGAAAGTAGTTTCGACAAACGAAAACTTTTCTTACTCCTTGCCCGGCTGCTATATCAAGATTAATTGCCCAGTCTGCCCTACTATTTACCCATTTACATGGATTGCTTGAAAATTACGATGTAGATAGTCATAAATCGAGCGCAAGTAAAATTTTACAAAAGCTCTATACACAAAGGATCATGAGGTATGCAATACTTATTATAACAGCCAGAACAGTCACTTGAGTGAGTCAAAAGTTTAGAAAAATTTGAGATCATGAGGCTCGAAGTTCTATCATAGTGCTTTTGACTAACAAGAAGAGAGCCCCTTTATTTTGAATTCAGTTTCCTTTCTTCTAGACCGGTGGATATTCTAAGCTTTAAGAGCCCAGTCTGCCCTACTATTTACCAATAACAATGTCAGTAATAATAGTTGTGAGATTTTTAGAATTTACAATTTGAGCCGAGTTTTAAGATAATCGTTCGTACCGCCGAACATATACAAATACACGGATTGTCAGAAAATTAATCTGTGCGCTGAAGGGGGAGCTTACGATAGATGTAGCGCTCCACCTCAGCAAAAACAATCTTCCTAGTCTAGCGCTAGAGAAAAGGCCTACCGCCAACTTTTTTAGCTAAGCATAAATCGAGCGAATATAAAATTTTATGAAAGCTGTATACACAAAGAAACTGGAGGTATGCAATACTTCTTATAACAGCCAGAACAGTCTTATTTTATAAGAGTGAGTCAAGAGTTTTAAAAAGCCATGTGAAATATGAATCCATCTATTCACTCTAATAGTAGGACAGTAAGTCATCCACAGACACCGTGTTTCGACGTTTCATGTCTCATCAGTGTGGCTAGACACAGCTACTAACGCCGACCAGGAGCGAAGCCCGACTGACATTACGTCTGCCCGATCTGTTAACCTCTAGGCCATCGACAGCTGCCATTAAGGGGCGGAGATTTAACTGTTTTAAATACACAATTCTGTGTATATACTTTACGATCACCAGAGAGATCAAATCTGTAAACAGATGATAATTGTGTATTACCAGCGGTGAAAGTTTATTAGAGTCGCTGCTACAGAGCTCCACCGGGTTACGGAAGCATCTAATAAGTCGTCCAGAGACACCGTGTTTCGACGTTTCACGTCTCATCAGCGTGGCTAGACACAATAACTAACTCCGACCAGGAGCGAAACGCGACTGACATTACGTCTGCACGATCCGTTACCCTCTAGGTCATCGCCAGCTGTCATTACGGGGAAAAGCATGAATCTATATGCAAATAATAATAGTAGGAAGCGCGTGGTGTAATGGTTAAAGTCATGGGAAATGGACTCGTCGCCCCGAGTTCAAATCCTGGACAGGGTAATTGCATTTCACTTAGCGCTAATACCCTTGGGAAAGTTATGAATCCTACCCTCCCTCCAGCTATGGGTAAATAGTAGGGCAGACTGGGCTCTTTAACCATGGTTAGGCAACCGGTCTAGGAGAAGGAAAACTCTGAATTCAAACCTGCTGAACTCCGCTTAAGAAATCCGCTTGTATCGCATCCTGCTCGTGTGGAGGGGTTGGTAAATATATATATGCAAATAATCACATAAACCCCATGTGTGGGGTGGGGTTATAGCGTATAAATTGGTATCGTCAATCAGGGAACACCCTTCCCACCAGTTCTAGTTGTAAGCGAATCGAATCTCGTTTTCTCCGGCAAGCGGACACTTTTTTTTATCATACTTGTTCGCGCACTTCAACCACGTCGTTTCAACACTCGATTATGATATTAAAATTTTCATTATTTTTCTTACATCATCTCATAAGTATTCATAAGACTTATCTTTCTTTTGGGAATATGTATGAAGTGAGGACTCACTTCTTCGACTTGCTTGACACCTTAGCGCATCTAGCTATGCATAAATGAATATATATATATATATATATATATATCTTATTATAATGGAGATTGTGTGTTTTTCTATCTGTAACCGAAACTATATTACTACTCAAGTCACAGTTCCCTTAGTTATTTACGTCACATTCACCGTGATTTTATTTTTATTCAAACCCCAATTATCAATAAAATTGTTTTGCATTATTATTACTGTTGGTCATATGTACATACAAATAACATGCAATTGTATTTATATATACAACAAAATAGTGGTTTACAGTGTGAACGGGAAGGCTAATTTGCATATTGATATTAAAATTTTGATTTTAATAAATATGTGTTTAGTATTATTGATTTCTAATCATTTGGTTTTATCTTAAAGAATATAAGCAAAAGTCTTGTGGATACATCTTAAAAGAAATCCATTAACAAGAAGACATAATTGTAATTTTATTCTTTACTTCCTATTCTAACTAAATAGTTAAATTAGGAAAATTTAGCAATGAAAGATGAGATGAAAGAGTAAGCTTCAGTTCTATTTTTCAATTATACCCCCCTCCCTGTCTAAAATATTTTTTCTGCATTCTTTAGATTCATTATCCTTTCTAATTTAATATAACATTTTATTACATTAAAACTTAAATACTTGCACCCGGAGGGTGCATATATTTGCTAGTCTTATTATAATGGAGATTGTGTGCTTTTCTGTCTGTAACCGAAACTATATTACTATACAAATCACAATTCCCTTTGTTATCTGCATCCCATTCTCCATGTTTCTATTTTTATTTAAACCTCAATTAATAATAAAATTGTTTTACATCATTAAGATTGTTGACCATATCTACATGATATTTACCGCGTACTCCACTTGTACGGGTCAGGCACAAAGTCCCTATTAACGTGGGACCACCCACAAGCCGAAGCTCATGGAGTGGCAGGTGAAAAATTGCGTCGATCCCGTCGGCATTCCCCCTCAAGGGGGGCGCCTCAGGCACTGGGCAATAAACCCAGCCCTGCCCCTTTAAATCAAGGGGGCAGGTGTTGCCTGGGGGGATGGCCCCCTGGGATCGACGCCGTTAATTATATCAATGGTCCAGAGGCCGAAGCCACTGTTGACCATATCAACATACAAATAACATGCAGTTGTATTTATATATACAACAAAACAGCGGTTTACAGTGTGAATGGGAAGGCTAATTTGCATATTGATCTTTAAAAAATTGATTTTAATAAATATGTGCTTAATATTATTGATTTCCAATTGTTTAGTTTTATCTTATTGAATATGAGCAAAATTTTCTTCAATAAATCTTAAAAGAAATCCCTTAACAAAAATAAATAACTGTGATATTATTCTTTACTTCCTATTTTAACTAAATAGTTAAATTAGGAATAGGAGTAATTGAACATGTTGGAAGAGTTAGTTTCAAAGTTGTTCTATTTTTCAATCATACCCCCTCTGTTCCAAATCATGTTATCTGTATTTTTTATTGAGTTTCATTGGCCTTTCTAATTTAATATGATATTTTATTATATTAAAACTTAAATACTTGCACCAGGAGGGTGCATATATTTGCTAGTATATATAATGAATAGAGAATGAAAAAATGAGAAAAGTATTAGCATGAAAAGGTGCTCAATGCTAATAAAGCAGAGCAGATTTATAATCAATGGTAATATTATGGGTTTACACTCATAACTTGAAGTTTCATGGTAATCCAATCATCAGATGAGTTCAATGGTTGAGATCTTAAAAACCAGTCGTGAAATGGTTGAGATTTTAAAAACCAGTAATTTTTTAGCGTTTGTTTTGTTTTCACGCGATGGGAAATATGAAGCTAAACATTTTTTTAAAACTGTGGCTTGTTTAACGTTTATGTGACGTGGATGTTTAACGTTTATGTGATGTGGTTTTTAAAATCTCAACCAATTCACGACTGTGTTTTTAAGATCTCAACCATCGAACTCATCTGATGATTGGATTATCATGAAACTTCAAGTTATGAGTGTAAACCCTAATATTACCCTATATATATATATATATATATATATATATATATATATATATATGAGTTAAGAATAAGAAATGAATCCGTCGGTATAATGCATAGATAAAAGGGTATGAAAAAACACACTTTGTTGTTAAACTGAATATATTTTTATATCCTTTTTTATTCCTAATATTGACAATATTTCGATTTATTAAAAATCATCATCAGAGAAACAAAAATAATTTAAATTCAAACTGGAAGTATTGTTTTTCCCCAAAAGCGTGTATTCCGTGTGTTGGCTTCGTATCGTTCATTCGCTGCGTCTCCTCTTTCGCTACGTCACGTTCTTTCGCTACGTCGTGTTCCTTCGTGTAAATTTTAATAAATCGAAATATTGTCAATATCAGCAATTAAAAAGGATTTAAGATATATCTATTTTAACTACAAAGTGTGTTTTTCATCCCTTTTATCTATCTATCCATCTTATATTTATATATATATATATATTATATATATATATATATATAAGATTTTGGGGTGTTTGTTATTTTTAAGAAGCATTGTTGATAAAGTATATATTATTATTTATATTTTTGCTTGAAGGCAATTACAATGCGTATATCGCATAAAATTTCATAATTATAGAAGATAATAATGACAAGTGAATTTCGGTAAAGAATTATTCTGTTGTAGAACATCGTACAGACTGTTTTCAACTTTATTAAGTCTCATCAGCGATGTATACTAACGATTTCCCTCCGACAGAAATCGAAACCGAGACTTCAGCAGGATAGTCAGAAACCATACTGCTGCGCCACGATACAGCACGGGACAATCCTTGCGAAATTAACCTGTCAATGATATTGATACGTCTCTACCATATGAGGGAAGGGACGTTGCCTTCAAGCAAAAATACAAATAATATATATATATATATAATATATATATATATATATATATGTGTGTGTGGGGGTGTGTGTGGTGGTGTGTGGACCATTCTTGATAAATTCTCTGACATATCAAAAGCATTTTGACTTACTATCAGTATAAAGAAAACTGAACTACTGTACCGGCCCGCAGCATGCAATCCACGTCTTGTAAATCCATCTGTCTTCATTGAAAAACCCTAAAAATTGTTGACATGTTTAAATATCTTGGATCAACAGTCACTTCTGATGGAAAAATAGACTAAGAAATCCATTCCAGAACTGCATTCGGCCAATTCGAAACATCGATAATGGAATACCAATAAAATTGACATCTACAGAGCAGTCGTGCTTTCAACTCTACTGTATGGTGCTGAAACTTGACACTTTACAGCAAGGACATGAACCAACTTGACGCCTTTCACATGCGCTGTCTTCGTGCCATTTGCGGTATAAAATGGGATGCTTAGAGTGAAAAATACCACCAATATTGAAATGTACCATTGCTGGCATTGAAACCTTACTAGCAAAGTTCAGCTTTGATATGCTGGTCACCTTGTCAGAATGAATAAGAACAGGCTTCCAGAGAAGATATTATACGGACAATTACCAAAATGCTAAGTTCTATTGGACTCCACTCTTAGTTATAGGATAAATTTAAGGACAATTTGAAACGCCTCAATATGCTTGGGAAAACCTAAAGAGCCCAGTCTACCCTACCATAGCTGGAGGGAGAGTATTGATTGATACCTTTCCTAAGGGTTTTAGTGCTATGTGAAATGCAAATAGCCTCATCTAGAATTTGAACACGGTTCGTCGAGTTTATTTCTACGACTGAAACCATTACGCCACACACCTCCACATGAATATATCCTGAGTATCTAGACAAACTTAAACTGTAGACATGGATTATATCTACAAATACTTCATCATTATTATGTCGCGGCCTGTTGCATGACAATCTCTCGCCAATCGTCCCTATCATTCGTTGCCTTCGGGAGGTCTTCTGCGCAGTATCCGTTATCCGATCAGAGCTGGACAATGTAGGTCTTTTTGTGGGCTGCCGTGCCATGTGCGGGTTTCCACAGGAGATCGTCACCTTGCTTCTCGAGTGCCCAGACACCTTAGCGCATCTAGCTATGCATAAATGAAATATATCGGTTGACATACCGTAAAATCCAACCAACCAACCAGCTCTAGATTTATGAACCACCCTTTTTTTTTTACCTCTAGATACTTTTTTAAAATTTTGTGGCTCCATACTTGGTAATACATTTAATAAAACTTTACATTTATACAACATCAACTTAATGCTGCGGTTTAATTATTTTAAAAACTTGAGTACCCATCAAGAATAAATAAAACATAAACACCTTCGGCATAAAATGACACAATAGGTTGATATACCGTAAATCCAAACAAACCAGCCAGCTTTAGTTTATGAACCACACTTTTTTTATCCCTAATTACATGTCTAATTTTTTGGCTCCGTACCTGTAATACATTTAATAAAATTTTAATCTAGATAACATCAATTAATGCTGTCGTTTCATTACTTTGAAAAAACTTGAGTACCATCAAGAATGAAAAAACAAAATATCTTCGGCATTAAAATGACACAATAGGTTGAAATACGGAAAAACTCCAACCAACCAGCCAACTCGAGTTTATGAACACCCTTTGTTACCCCTAGATACTTTTTTTAAAATTGCTGTGGCTCCGTACATGGTAAAACATTAATAAAACTTTACATTTATTACACATCAATTAATGCTGTGGTTTAATTATTTTAATAAACTTGATACTACATTTAATAAAATTTAAATCTAGATACATCAATAATGCTTGTCGTTTCTTATTTTTAAAAATTGAGTACCCATCAAGAATGAAAAAACAATCTATTCTATCTATCTATCTATCTATGTATGCTCCAATTCTTATCTATTATAGATCTATCTATCTCTCGTCACAAAATGACCCGTAAAAATCCAACGAAACCAACCAAATATCTAGTTTGATAACCACACTTTTTTCTCACCCCTAATACTTTATCTTATTCATGTCTCCGTACATGGTAATACTTTTTAATATCTCTATTAATAATGGAGATTCACTCCGGTTTTTGTCTGTAACAAAAATTACTGTCCCACTACCTACGTCACATTACCCAAAATCTTCATAACATTAGAATAAATTCATTCAAAATTTGAACATGCAACCATTAGACAGTCTTCATTGTTGTTTTAAACAAGTTTTAATAAATACATGACAGTATTATATATCTATATATAGTTTGTTGGAAATTAGGCCGGGACAATTAAGTAGCTTCTAGGGTTTACGGATTGATCGAAAAAAGTATTAATCCCAGTTCAAAAATTAAAAATACACACATTCGACTTCATTTTATATTCACTAAACATCTGTACGGTAGACTATGGTTTAAAAAAAATTACGCTCCTCAATTCACAGTCTACCCGGTTCCAGTTGTAACCCCCCCCTTTTTTTTTAAACCCTAGACACTTTTTATTTTGTTGGCCGCCATACATGGTAACTATACTAGTTATAAAATAAATCACGTCCATGACTGAGCACTGATCCTATACAAATATATTTGTCGCTACGAATAGATTTTTCTGTCAGTGTTGTACGATGTGTACTTCATTCATTGTTCTTGTATGCGCGTGCAGTGAAATGAATATTATAGCGCTATTTATTTGCCTCTGTTTATTTCAGGAAAGTTGAACGCAACAATCGTTACGCTTGCTGTTACTCGTCTGTTATCTCAGGCTACCAAAGCAGCCTGTTGCAAGCCGCCATTGTAATTTCCCGAAATGGCTGCTCACGATCAACTTGTCAAATTCAATTCATTCGTTAGGGCGATATTAAAGGTCATAACGCAAAACTATAGCGGGAAAAAAGACGCTGGGATAAAGTTTTATCATAGATAAAAAAAAAATTTAAAAAATAAAAATTAAAAATCGCAGAGAAATAAAGAAAAAGAAAACATTTGATGAGTATTTTTTAGTATTTTTTTCTAAAGCAGCAATATGAAAAGTAAGATTAATTGTATGTCATGTTCGAAGATATTGATTCTGGGGTTGGGTTTGGGTTCGCGGCAGGGTGATATGAGGTTTTAATAGACTCGTTCAAATGGATATGTTATATATAGAAAAGACAGGGCTCAAAGGTTTTCGTGTTTCAGCCAACTCCCAACTGCTGGACCTAAATTTTACACTGCCAGTATTTTTACACAATGTTACAGAACCCTGTTTTTAAAACAGAAAGGTCATACCCCCCCCCCATACATATCACATATATAATATATATATATATATATATATATATATATTATATATAATTGTTAGTCCATTGTTAGTATTGGAGAATTGAGAATAAAGTGCTCGATTACTTTTTGTAAGAGCTGTATATATATTTATTGTATGTACAATTACATTTTAAGCTGCAATTGTTCCTTGGTTTCCAGGCGGCATGCTTGCTACCCAACTTCATTACGACAAAGCACCCATGAAGAAATACATGAATTTCCCTTCAATGGTATATATATTATTATATATTATACTATTACTATATATATATGTGTGTGGTGTGTGTGTGTAGGGTGTGTATATGTCAACTACACACACCACACCACCACACACCACACACACACATATATATATTATAATATATATATTTATATGAAATGACATTCCATTATTACTTACCAGGCGCTTTTTTCTACAACTATATATATAATTAAATATATATATATATTATTATATATATATTATGTGTGTGTTTGTGTGTTGTGTGTGCTGTTCTATAAGGAAAAGGTGCATCCTTACCGGTGAATATTGTCACGATGTTTATTGATGACTGCAAAATTCAGGAAGGTAAGTCAGCCGAATATAACAATCCAATCCTTCAATACGTTAGTAGACGTCAAATTAACATTCAATAATAGGTACAAGTATAACATACTCGAGTTTCCACCATAAGGATCTTCAGGTTAAATCCACTGAATTAATCAATGTATATTGATTAATTGCAGTCAAAGCTCACGTGTGTATCCTTTGCGGTTCGTTCAGGATTTAATCCTGAATATCCTTATGTGAACTCGAGTAGGTTATCACGTGTACCTATATTGTAATATATACTATTGGGCATATATAGTATATATATATTTCTTCTTCTTCATTCACTCATTCATTGTCCATTCTTCTATTTCCTTCTTCCTTCTCAATCATTATCATCTTATTCTCCTCATTCACTTATCATTCATCATTCATTCATTCCTTATTCTTCTTTTCTTTCATTTTCTTCTTCTTCTTTTCATTTCCTTTTATTATTATTATATATACTTATTATATATTATTATTATTATTATTATTATTATTATTCATTCACTCATTCACTCAGTATTCTTCTTATTTTCTTCTCTTCATACCATGATAATCTCTATTCTCCCATTAATATCATTCTAATCTTCTTTCTTTCTTTCATTTTCTTCTCTTCTTTTTTCATTCTTCTCTACTTCTTCTTTCATTTTTCTCTTTCTTCTTTCATTCTTCTTCTTCTTCTTCTTCTTCTTCTTCTTCTTCTTCTCTATTTCTTTCTTTCTTTTCTTCTTCTTCTTCTCTTCGTTCTTCTGTCTCTTCTTCTTCTTGCTTTCTTTCTTCTTTCTTCTTTCTTTCCTATCTTTCTTCCTTCTTCTTCTTCTTCTTCTTCTCTATTCTTTCTTTCTTTCATTCTTCTTTTCTCTTCTCTTCTTCTTCTTCTTCTTCTTCTTGCTCTATTTCTTTCTTCTTTCTTCTTCTTACTTCTTCTTCTTCTCTCTCTTCTTCTTCTTCTTCTTCTTCTTCTCCTATTTTTCTTTACTCTTCCTCTTCTTCTCTTTCTTTCTTTCTTTCTTCTTCTTCTTCTTCTTCTTCTTCTTCTTCTTCTTCTTCTTCTCTCTTCTCTTCTCTAAAGAGGAAATCATATCCCCCACGTTAATTCACTCCGATTTACCTATCGATACGCCCTCCCTTTGTTCCATATATCAAATTTACGCCTACCAAACTCCCTCGAACCTTTTACCGATTCACAGACAGCCCCAATAAAAAAAAGGCAACCATCTATCAATTCAGATTTAGTATCGCAGTTGACCATTTCAAAATCATTCGTTCCCTCGTGTCGATTAATAATCAAACTCGGACTCATAAAACCACCAAAAATTATCACATGACAACACAAACCGCTCTTTACTTCTTTTACACACACTACCACGAATACACACAATAACACACAACATACACATCACACACAGCACACACACACACAACAAGCTACTATATGGTACATATATATATGTGTGTGTGTTGTTGTGTGTGTGGTGTGTCTTGTATAACCAGAATAATTCCCTCGAAGAAAACGAATTGTTAGAGACCCGTTTATTTATTTCCTATAGAATTGTTTTCAAGAAAATTCCGCTATAATTATATCAGAATGATTTGAAAAGCTGCAATTATTCTTTCATCATCGTTACGGACTCAACCTCTTAGGGGTTAACACCACTAACACTTTACATAAAATGTACCATGTTAAAATGCTTTCATTGCTGCAAGTGCAAGTTCTTTATATATTATATATTACTATATATAATATATATATATATATATTATATATATATAAATCTAATGAGTCAGCGAACCTACTATTATTGTTCGCTTAATGCTTCCTTCACGGTGAGATCAGATCTTCAACCCTGTGAGAGGAGCCATTAAGCGGAAACTAAATAGTAAAGGTTCGTCTTGAGCTCATTATATTATCTTTATTATTGCTCTACTTAGGTACTGAGCACTTTACTTATGTAGTTATCTTCTAGCCGTTATATGAATATATATATTACTTATATTACATATAAAGTTGTTTTTTCTTTTGGCCAAATTACGTGCTACCCAATAGATTATTTTTTTGTGGTACGACTGTCTTGGTCTTTTCTTTTTCCAAATATTTGCATATTTTCTTCCCGGTTGATGTTGTAGTATGTATTTTTTACAATCAAACTATTGCTGGTTTTTCTCTACGCTGGCGAGGATATTTACCAACACGCTTTGTACTTATTATATATTATAATACTATATATTATATATATATATATATTATAATATACCAAACTTGTTGAAACGCTTGCGGTAAGAAAAAACTCTGGCAAATATTTCTTGATTGTGAAAATCTTATACTACCAAACAGTACCGGTAGAAAAAAAGACCACAATAGTCTCCACCAACCGAAAATAATCGATTGATTACATAATACTTGCCAAAAGAACAAAACAAACAATTTTATATGTATTATATTCAATCAAATCAGCC
This sequence comes from Doryteuthis pealeii, assembly GCA_023376005.1. Taxonomy (NCBI): domain Eukaryota; kingdom Metazoa; phylum Mollusca; class Cephalopoda; order Myopsida; family Loliginidae; genus Doryteuthis; species Doryteuthis pealeii. The sequence continues at coordinate 31,237,428 of CM042181.1, forward strand.
AACAGCTGAGGGCAGTCCTATCCCCTTTTCCCTTGCGCGTTAGACCAAGGAGATTATTTTAAAGATATCTATTATGAAAAATATATATTGACATTAAAACCGCCAGGATATACAAAGTCAAATAAGTAAAGAGTGCTCAATTACCTAAGTAGATGCAAATAATAAAAGATAAAGATTATATATAATAATATATTATATATATTATATATATACCTATATAATAAAACAAAATTTTTTGTGATGAAACAAAGAAAATACAGTGGCTCCAATCACAAATGTGAGAGCTAATACTTTATTTATTACAGATTTTCACATCATTCCAATGTTCATTATAAAACAAGCGACCCAGGTTTCATTGCCAAGGGGCAATCATCATGTTGTTGAGCAAGATCCCATGGTTGTTGTTTTGAAGATCTTTACTCAATGATCACATTTTGACCGCAAATAACGCCGTGTTAGTTCTTCGGACGCTATTGGTAGTTCGATTTACTAAAAATAAATGTTTTCAAAATTGCATTTTTTTTATAATAATGCCAACGAAGTTACTTCCCTTTAATTCGTTAAAAATAGAATCTTTTTATTTTGAAATATATTATTATACTATATATATATATATATATATATATATATAATATATAATTTTCAAAAGAAGAAAAAAAACTAACAAAACACATTTGCCGAAATTAAATTTATTTTACAAAGATTACAGAAAAATTAGTCTCCGCCAAGAGCCAATCTCTAAGGATTTTAAAAATTTTATAAACATTTCAAAAGCCTTTTGAGCTTTGTCGAAATCAAATTTATTACGGTAATGTACGGTTTGTCAAGTTTTTTCTGTCTTTTGATGAAAATTAATATTCTCTGTATATAATTAATTACTTGATTATATATACACCTTATATTTATTAGGAAGCGTGGCGTGCTGTAAATGGGAAATCTTGGGAAATGGTCTTCTGTCGCCCGATCACAATCCGGACGTTGGTAATGCATTCACTTAGCGCCTAATGAGCCTGAAAGGTATGAAATCCTACTCTACAACCTCCAGCTATGGGTAAATAGTTATGGCAGACGGGCTTTCTAACCATGGTTAGGCAAACCGGCTCTAGGAAACGGAAAACTCTGAATTCAAAACCTGATAAACTCCGCTTGAATAAATTGATTCTTTGTCGCATCCAGCTCGCTGCGGAGGGCTTGGTTAAATATTATAGCTATATATATATCATATACTATATATAATATAGTAATTAGAGGATTTATAAAAATTCTCTTATATGATATATCTGTTTTCCCCTACAGCAATATTACAGTTAAGATCTATACAGTGAGATTTTTGAGGACCCAGGTGAATCATCCCTTACTCACCCCAGTCATGCATACCTTATATTATATTTATTATTCACTGCCTGGCTCTTAGTGTCTTCTCCTATGGAACCGTCCTGGTGTCGTACTGAACTATATATATATCTATATATAATATATGTAGAATAAGGACCACAAAGAGAAAAAAAATTATTTAAATTAGATAATTTAACTAAGAAACACTAGTACAAAACATATACAAATGAGATGGCCACACCGCTAAAGCTCTCTTATTCGGCTATCCGCTGAAATATTAATCGTCTCGCTTAAGTGCAGAACTGCTGCTATTTATATTGAAGAGTTCATGCGTGCATGATAAATCCACCATGCAATAATCAAATAATATATATATATATATTATTATATATATTCTTTTTCATTGGTGACACAAGAAGAAATAGATAGAGAAAGAGTAGCATGGATTGAATTACCTAAAAGGGACTGAAGAGAATGAGAGAGACGCGAGAGAGAGAGAGAACGAAAACAGACGACGGAGAGAGACAAGGTAGTACAGAGAGACTGAGAGAGAGAGAGAGAAGACGAGAGTAGAGAGACGAGAGAGAGAGAGAGACAGAGAGAACAGAAAGAAAGAGAAGAAAGAAAACAAGAGAAGAAAGAAATACAAATCAGCAAATTGTAGATTTACGCGTAAAAGATTCTGTCCACCTGGCATTTGATGCTGTAAGCTACCTGTTAGTCGGCCCATCTAATGTGTTAAATAAGCGCTAGGTGACATTTCGGAGCCTTGTCTTATTTTTTCGGTGAAAGCACGGTATTATTTTGACAAGTGCTTTCTCGCAAATAAGAATTTTCTTCATGTGACCTTTAAGTATAAACTGCGAAGTTCTTCACAAATCAATAATTTATAGTACTTTTATACTGTGCGCATAAAAAAAACGCAAATCCTGTCCCAAATGGATAGCGTCCCAAGTTAATCTCATTCGCAGCAGGGAGCAATTAACAATTCCTTGGGACATTTATTATTCAGTTGGGGGGCTCTGTCTAGTACCCGGCACACTGATACGATTCAATTATAAACGAGAGGATCACTGGACAATGGCTCGAAAAAGCCCGGTTTCTGTTCAAAATTTGCGCCTAAAAAAGTGCTTACTACGGCCTGTTATCTTAAAGAACGCTGATTTAGAATATACGACTGTCCACCTCTGGCAAAGGCGTAAGACCACTTCCCCAATGGCGCCCTCTTGTTGCCGTTGATGGCCGGACCCGTAATGCTTAAGGATGGAACCCTTGCGTTAGAAGGCCATGACTTGCAACATTTGTCTACGCAAGCTTGAGAGTCTTATAAAACCTATTACTTCAGAACTGACGGCGGGAATTTAAAATTCCACCGACTGCCACCTCTGTAAAGGTGGTGTAACATTATTCTCAATGAACCCCCTGTTGGTCGTAATGGCTAATGCTTAAGAGCATGCTTACATACATAATATAATGGAAGATTTATGTTTTCTGTCTGTAAACGAAATCTACTAATAGCTACTCAAGTCATCAAGTCCCTTCGTTATTTACATCACTATTCGTCCATGATTTTATTTATATTTAAAACCTCAATTATTAATAAAATTGGCTTCACCTTTTCTATTAGTGTTTCCATAATCTACATTACAAATACAGCATTGTATTTATATATATCAAAAATAGCGGTTACAGGCTGAAACGGGAAGGCTACATGCATATGATATTCAAAATGTGATTTATAGATATGTGCCTAGTTATTATTGATTTCTAATTGTTTTGTTTTTATTTTAATGAATCATGAGCCAAAAATCTCTTCAATGAATCTTAAATGAAATCCATATAACAAGAAATAGAAAACGTCATTGTGTATTCTTGTGATTCGCTAATTTAACTCTAAAGAGTTAGAATAAGTAAAATTCAGCAAGAAAGACGGAGTGATGAAGAGTAAGTTTCATTTCTATTTTCCTCTATAACCCCCACTCTGTTACATATCTTTTTATCTGCGCTTTCTTATTAGACTTTCAATTAATACGGACTCATTTCACTTACATAAACTTAAATACTCTGCACCCGCGAGGGTCAATTATCATTAGCTCAGTAATTAAGTACATAATATAATAATAATATTAATACAATAATATTAATAATAATAATAATAAAATCATCCTTTAACGGTACTCAATCTTTTTACTATTTCTCTGAATTTTGAGAATGAGTTGGATGATTTATGTATTATGCGATCGGATTATTTCCGACTATTGTCCTCATCTTCATTGTTACTGAACAACTTTCCGTCAAGTTTCCCACCGCCTTCTTCAGTTATTTTTTCGATTCGTGAACCTTCTCGACGTCCGGGAACCTTTCTTTTCGAACTCGGGCACCTTCCTTGTCCCGTATCGGAAACCTTCCTTGTCGTAATCGGACCATCACGGAATTTCGAACGAAACCATTTATTCAGTCCACCAGGAAGGTATCCTGTTCTCATTCCGCTAACCCATAGCTGCCGGTAGAGGCGTTAAGCTGTGTTAATAAGAATAATAAACGTCTCACTATTGCCCTAAGACCTCCAGAAATGGAACCTCCCATTCAAATACAAGTTAATGTCCATTCCCACGACATGTAGACCCTTTTCAGCCACCACCTTCTATGCAAGTCGATATCGATAAACAGAGAAACTTAACATCTTAGCTTGCTCAGGTTTCCCGAGTAGCGATTCCGCTGTGATCGAGCCGTTAATGTCGGCTTATATTAGTGAAAACCTGGTGACAGTACGTATAATTCTGTCTATGTTGAATTTCTTTACAATCATTAAATTTAGTAGTTACAAGCCACTTTTCTTTTTCCTTATGAAACTATCAAATTTCTCCCGAACAACATGTATACTTATTACTTGTTGGATCAGAGTAAATCCTACGTTCACGTATACAAAAGTTGTTCCTTGTCGGGAACAAGTGTAGCGCCCTTTATTCGACGAGGGTTCTTTATTTATTAAACTTATTCGATCGTCAAGAGATCTTCTAAGCATTAACACTCCACAATTTAATTAAATTCCTACTTACTAAGTTTCGAAATGTTCTTCGAGTGGGAGATGGAAAATAATCACATCGCCGATTTATTTGTTTAATTAAGTGACGGGGACCACCAGGGGCAAGATGAATGGCGGTTACAAATTGATAAAACTGTTTAAGTGTCATCTCATTCAAACGCCGCGTCCACTTTAAAACCCTCTTTCAACCCCAAACACTTCAAAACATTGGAAACGAAGAACACATCTGTACAGCTCTAACTGTTATCAAGACTTAATCTAGTTAGAGAACATGAAAATCCGATATTGTGAATAACTCTTTCATTAATCTATCAAATCATTGAAATAAAACATATTTAGATTACTTGCAAAATAAAAAACACCTCCGGGCGATGTATTAAAATCATAGATTTTTGACAACCATATCTGCTTGAGGGTGGGAGTTTAAAAATCAATGTCCACGCAGTCTGATACCCAAGTAAGGTTTAAATCCATCGAAATTCATTTAAAGGATTTAAAAAATTAAAAACAATTTGAAAGTGTAAACTTTGAATAATGTATTAAAATTAAATCACACAGGTACAACTAATATAATAAATATATCAATACATTCATCGTATTATCCAAATCACGTTTTTACAAAAAACATGAGCGACTCGTCTCAATGTTGCATGTGTCAAATATGTTGAGTATAATTTCATTCTATGTTATTGACGATTTTGGTAATGTGACAAAAGCAGTGCACGTAATTTTGTACAGACCACAAACTGAAGCGGTAGCGTTACTTTTTGACAGCATTATGAATAATATCAACACGCAGTAAGTATGTTGGGTAGGGGTCATGGTCGCAGTTTGTAGTTAGTTAGTCGTTATAGCTAGCCTCGTTAGCTCATAGAAAAGAAATCAACCATACGAAATTGTATAGTCGAAAAACGGTTTTGATTATCTTCTAGGCTCGTGGTCTTTTCAGAGACGAATGGACCGAAATACTGCTTGAAATCAATTAAATCTTCAACGAGCCCAAAAAAGTTCAATGACTAGAGAAGTTTTTTTTTTAATTCTATGAACAATCAATTAATGTCCGCATTTTCACCAAAATTTCATAATGACCTTTCCTTTTGATAATAAGTATACGAATAGTTTTTTTTCCTTAATATATTAAGGAATTTTTTTTACGAGGCTTACTCCCACCTATCTTTATTTTATCGACAATATTCAAACGAAATAACCTATAAAGATAACGCTAGCTCTGACAGCTAATTATTATAAGAATATTTTATTCAAGTTTCAATCACAGAATTTTTTTAGTAATATATGAACCAGCAACTACAGAATATCTGACTAAATATATCAATTAAGAAACTGGGCATGTCTGTCTAAAAAAAAACGGCTGTTTACTCTATTTTCATAAACACAACTGAGAAATGGACCTCCAAACAAGGGATGCACAGTATTGTTAATTCAACATTAAACGAAAACACCATTGATACAGCCCTAACTGTTATACACACTGACTTAATTAATAAACTATTTAAAACCCCGGAAAAAAAAAGTTTATTACTTTTTGTACAGGAATATGAATAATCAGACCAAGGCACGCAGTGATCACTATGGTTTCGAGAGGAAGGTCCGAGATTTATAGTGGATCTTGAATGCTGGATTTAATAGGCTTCGCAGAATGTATCTATTTTTTGTCTTCTTTCAAATCCTATTAATAATTAGGGTTATCGCTATCCAATTTTTTGTCTGGAACAACAAACTACGCTTACTGCTTACGTCACAGTACCCATATACGTACTAATATAGAGTATCTCAAATATACTCAAAATTTGAACACTCCACGCATTAGACAGTCTTCCATAGTTTTTTAAAACAAGTTTTAATGAAATACATAACGTATTACTATAATTCTAGTTATTAATGTTTTTTTTTATTCTGAATATCATATTTTAAAGTTTTGACCATTTTCAAATCTTGTTTTGTTATTTTTTAATTGCCCTTAATGAATTTGAAACTGATCCATTTTAGCTTACTAGGGTACAAACTCGCTGGACATTTAACTTTTTAACTCCCACACACTCGGCAATATGGTTTCAAAACATGTAATTTTTAACATCGCCGCGGATAGAGCGTCTTTTTATTTTGCATGTGACTTGTGTAATATCTACACTATCTACAGAGAACGCGAATATCTTCGAGTAAGGCATGATACAAACATTCGTCTACCTTCAGATTAGGGCTCACTGAACCTAATCGTATGGTAAACCTGTTGAGAGAATGTGCCAAGGAAACTCCGGTGGTTGTTGCCACTTGTTGGGGGCGTATATGGCTTACTCGTCGATGCCTTAAGGATGGAATCCAGATAGTTGAGAGTAGTCATGACATGCAACATTCGCACTTTCACCCTTACTTAGGCTAGACATGTTGCGTAGGGGGCAAGGTGGAGTTATAGTTGTAGTCGTTAGTAAGTAGTAGCCGTCGTTAGCCTCAAGAGAAACAAAATAGAGGGGAAGTCGTATAGTCGAAAAGGGGGTTGTTTATTTCGTTTCTAGGCTCGTGTGGTTCTTTTTTCAAAGAGAGAGAAGAGAAGAGAGAGAGAGAGAGAGAGGAGAGAGAGAGAAGAGTAGAGAGAGAAAGAGTAGAGAGAGAGAGAGAGTGGGTCAAGCTCTTCTATCGTAAATAACATCAGTCGTGGCGCGCTGTTCGTTGCTAGCCTAGACACCTACCTGTAGGACCCAAGAAACTCACGTCTGCTCTCTGACGAAAGGACGCAGCTGTTATCTCTTGTTTGCAACCCTAACCTTAAAAATTTTAAGCGTTACGGTAAGTAAACTTGAAAGGTCGCGGTTCGCTAGATCACCCGAGGTATAAGCAATGATTGCGTTAGTTCATTGGCTTGAGTTGGGTGACCATTTAAGCAATAACAAGCAGCTGTAAAGTAACTAATCCGCTTTTAGAGTCAAAACGACTGACGCTCAATTAAAAAAAAGAGTACCATTCCCATACACACTCTACCCCAACTGACTTTTCTCTCTGCCCCTCAAACCATTTTACCTTTTCACTTAATAAGCAGAATGTACAGTACTTATGTCAATAACAGTTTTTTCGAAGAAAGCTTAATGCAAAATAATGAGGCGAAACTGATAACTGAATTAACTTGTGTTGTTTATTCTACACTTTTCTCTTTCTCAATCACATTTTGTCGGGATTTATTCAAATCCGTTGCACTCCTCACATGAAAAGTTAAACAAAATATATATATACTCACCTTTTTTTCCAAATACTCACACCTTTCTAAGAATTGGCTTTTATCTGGATTCGAACTCTTATTTGCGTCAAGTTGAAAATCTCAACGATATCCCAAATTATACTTTGTTTTTTTTTTAATCAAACTTAGCAATCGGCGCCTCTTTAGAATGATTCATGAAATGGATTCGTGTCGACATAAAAAATTAAAAGGGGTCGGGTGGGGTGTGGTAGTGGGGCCTGAGGGTGGGGATGAAGATAGGCGATACGGAGAATCAAAATCCTCGACAAGGATAACTAGCTTTAAGGATCTTTTTGAATCTAGCGAATGGAATTCTGAAATTGAGTCGACGGACACTGGTTGTCTCTTGAAGCCAAAGCAATAAAAAGGGGCTGCGTGTTTGGATTTTTTTTTGAACTTGTTTTTTTTTAAATTTTGTTAAGATTACTTATCATGCTTCAGGGGCAAAGAAATCTTATACATAGCTGTGTTTCGTAAGCCACAGAGTTAACTACTATGTTACAGTAGTGTAGAAACCAAGATGGCTGTGCATAAGTTGCAAAAACCGACGGCCTTGAGGATTGAGTGCACGGATTGACCTCATCCTGATCCTCCTTGGTCGAAGATACCGTGAGAATCGGTGGAAAGACCCTCTTCGCGGTTTATATTAGAAGACTTAGAGTTCAGTATCGGCCAAAAACGGCGAAGGGAGCAAGTCGCGCTTAGGCGCGTTGCCATACTCATACCTGCGCAGATAAGTCTGGTGGGGATTCGAATAAATATGGATCTAAAGTAAATCGAAGTCTTGGGTTTATTATCTAAAAACTATCAATGACCCAGGGCTTATGATAGATGAGAAATCCCCAATGGAAGACCAGACACGAAAGTCCCCAAGATTCCAAGTCCAGACGTCTAGGAGAACATAATTACAAAGATGACTCAGAAGAAGAATAACGAGAGCTATACACATTACGTTTATTGGTATATACAACAATCCTTACGTCCGACATTGGATGGGAAAAATATTTAGTCGAATGACTTCTATTCTTCGTTTCGAAATGATTTATAGACGTGTCGCAAACGAAATGTTGGGCGAGTTACTATAATACATGATTGGTGATTCTGGTATTAAATGACTCGAAAAGGGTTAATATGCATTAAAATAATAACAGGCCAACAACGAACAAACAAACATTTAAACGAAAAATTACTGAATAGTTCTAACACGTCACACAGAGTGTGAGTCACCATGGTTTAGTGCTAAACGTACAGGCCTTGGCGATATCCTTCTGTAAGGCGAGTTCAATATTCTAGTCGGGTTATTAAGCTTGTCACAATGTTTTGATGGCTCTAACAGAAGAATTTTCCATTTTTTAAATCTATTCTATGTACATTAAGAGTTAACCTAATACTCTGTATAAGTTCTTCATTTGAAAATCCTAGCGCTGTTTGGAAGTTTTTATGTGCCGCGAATGAGATGTTATTATGAAACCCAAATTTAAATAATAGACTTATCGCAACTGTTATAGCAAAGGTAATGTAAAAAAAAAAAGTTCTTATCTCTTTTGGTATACGTGAAGGTTTTTATTCCTGCTATTCTCCGATTTCGAAAAATCTCGCCGAAACTAAGAGACTCACTGCGTAAGTGAGATCTGTCAGTGACCGCTAATGTAAGCTTTTGGATTCAGTGGATAATCATCTCAACCCCCACCAACGGACTTCTGACTGCAAAGTGTCAAAGAATGAGATCGCGAAGAATATTAAATTCGTTTGGTGATTCCCAGCCCAAGCGGCAAAGAAGAGAAGAGAGAGAAGAGACAGCAGACAGAAGCAGACNCTTCTATTCTTTCGGCTCTTTATCTTTCTTTTCTTTCTTTTTCTTACTTTCGCTCTTTATCTTTTTCTTCACTTTCGTTTCAATTCCTTCTTTGTTTCTTTTATTTGTATTTGTTTTTTTTATATCTCTTTCTTTGTATTTATCTCATCTTTCTCTGTTTTGTTTTTCTTTCTTTTCTTGTTTTTTCATCATTAACGCTCTCTTTCTTTCTTTCTTTCTTTCTTTGTATTTTGTATTTGTTTTCATCCTCTTCTTTCTTTCTTTTTTATCTATTTCTTCTTTCTTCTTTCTTTCTTTCTTTCTTTCTTTATCTCTTTCGTTCTGTCTGACTATAAAGTAATACAAAAACTTTATTTCATCCAGCTATTTATATAGATTCAGTCTCGCTCTTTGGGTTGTCCCCGTGGCGCAGTGACTAACGTACTGGACTGCGAATTCGTAGTAAGCGAGTTCAAACAGTCCATTTCTACTCTCCAGAAATCATCCTCCTCATCATGTCACGCAATTAGCACGGATATTCATGACAATCTCTCGCCAACCTTCCCTATCATTCATTGCCCCTGGAGAGGTCTTCTGTGCAGCAACCAGCATCCTCGAATAGTTGGTCGATGTAGGTCCTTGGTGGGCAGCCCACATTAGCATGTCCATGTGTTGGCCTCCACATGAGAACGTCGCTTATGAGCTCGTCCTTGCTTCTCCAGCAGTGTCTTGCATGCCTAGTCCGTTTCAGTCGGATGGTTTGTGAGATAAGGTGCAGGTGGCCAAACAGCTGCTTCCTTGTGGGGTACCGTTTCAACGACTTGTTCAAGACCACACGCAATATTCTTGTGCAGCTCCCATCTAGTTTATTCTTAAGGCGCTTCGTTAGGGTGCAAGTGGTGCAGCCATACAGCAGTACTGATATAACCACAGCCTGGAAGAATTGTCGCTTTAACTTGTCAGTGAGATCGTATTTCCATATGACTGATAATTTGTTTGTGGCCGACCATACCTTTTCTTATTCGTGTATTAACATCGCTTTCTGTAAATGAGATATTACTAACTAGGTATGTGAATTGCTGTACTGGCTTAAGAGGCTTACCGTCAAGTGTGGAGATGTCTCCTTTGTTTTTGAAACTCATGAATTCAGTTTTACCGGTGTTCACATTCTATGCTGCCTCCTCCAGTCACTACTACAGAAGTAGATAGAAGGTATTACTTTCTGGGCAAGGCTTGTAATTTCGTTTCTTTAACATTCTAAACTAGCCTAATTTGAAAATATGGGATTGTATCGAAATCGTTTTCATATTCTGATTTTATTTATCCCTAGGAACGTGACAATCTCACGATGTCCACGACGCTTGCTTTCTCAGAAAATTTGGCCTTTGAAAATACAGACAAAAAAGCCATCGCCATATTGTATTCGCGCGTCTTTCTTCTACCTCACGTAGCTTGCCAGTTTGCTGTAATTGCATCTTCTTTTCGTTCCCTAGGCGTCGACCCTCTCCATATTCGATCCGTACCTCCCCTTCAGAATATTTTCTTCGTGAAACGAGTGTTTGCAATCAAAAGCGAGACTGAATGTTATCAACAAATATGCTGTACACCGATTGCAAGGACCATCATTATTATCATTCCTTTTTATTGAAACAAAACAAAAAAAAAGATTGTAACTCTCCGAGAAAAGAAGATTGAAAAAGCAAATTTTTTAACAAAATCCAAATAAAATATATTGTACTCTGACTGCAAAGATGATTATTCCCCTTTATTGAAAAAAAAAGAGAGTGTAACTCTCTGATAAAAGAAGATTGAAAAAGCATATTGTTCAATAAAATCCAAATAAAAAATAAAAACACGTTCGGCATCAACATAAAAGACAAACTGAACAAAAAACAAAGGTTCAAAGGTCACTTCCGTGAGTGTTATTTGTTGGGAGGGAATTCTTTTTTTTTCCAATATGGCCGACTCAGTCAACAACAGAGAAATGGGCATGTGTAAAATAAAATAAAAAGAAGATCTCAAAAAAGAAAAAAAAAGAACTGCAAAAAGGAAAAGTTTTTGCATTAAAAGATTGGGCGATACATCTTCATCATCATTATCATCAGGTCATAATAACAGCACGTATTTCCATGACCCTCTCACGCCACCTGTCCCTATAAGTCATCGCTTCTGGCAGGGTTAGTGTATATATATATATATTATATATATATATATATATATATATATATATATTAAGTTGATAGTGTGTAAACTTTTTTTCTTTGTGAACGTTGTTTTTTGGTATTTATGAGAAACAGAACAAAAAACAGAGTTTCAATATCCAGCTGTTCTTTTGTCCGTTTTTCGATTTATTCCGATATTTCGGGTGATACTTCACCCTTATTCAAGATGTAATGACTGTGGGAAAAGTGAAACCCAATAAATGTTTAGAAAGAAAATTGAAGTGAAAAGATTTGTCGTTGTTAACCGTATTTTCTTTCGAAATATATATATATATATTTATATATATCTTTCGAAATAATTATATATATATATATATATATATATATATATCTTTCGAAATATAATATATATATATATATATATATATATATATTATATATATCTTTCGAAATATATATATATATATATATATATATATATATATATATATATATATATATATATATATATATATACTTTACCCTAGTACTTGATGTAAAAGTACAAAATTATGTTTTTACAATCGGGATATTCTCATTTTCTCGGGTCTTTTTTAACTTCTCCAAATTTTGGGGATTGTGGGTTGATACAGAGATGCAGATCCAATCAAATCCCGCTCGTTACCTTAAATGCGGCTTACGCTTACGTTGTGCGTGATATTTTCCTCTCTCATTATGACGTGTTGCTGACATCATCAATTGTGGGAAAATTTGATTCCATTTTTTTAGACTGACCGGCAGATTTTAAAGTGAATCTCAACCATCTCTGAAGGTGGTATTACAGCGGAAATGATTTCGTTCGTGAGGAAAAAGAATAATTTAAACTATTTAAAAAAAAATCCTCTGGAGCTTATGTCGGTACTAATGCAGAATAGCACGCAAGAGATAATATCATTAGATTACGTATAAAAAGCATTGGTACTAATGCAGAATAGCGCGCAAGAGAGAATATTATTAGATTACGTATAAAAACATTGGTACTAATGCAGAATAACACGCAAGAGATAATATCATTAGATTACGTATAAAAAGCATTAGTACCAATGCAGAATAGCACGCAAGAGACAATATCATTAGATTACGTATAAAAAGCATTGGTACTAATGCAGAATAGCGTGCAAGAGATGATATCATTAGATTACGTATAAAAAGCATTGGTAATAATGCAGAATAGTACGCAAGAGATAATATCATTAGATTACGTATAAAAAGCACTGGTACTAATGCAGAATAGCGTGCAAGAGATAATATCATTAGATTACGTATAAAAAGCATTGGTACTAATGCAGAATAGCACGCAAGAGATGATATCATTAGATTACGTATAAAAAAGCATTTGTACTAATGCAGAAATAGCGTGCCAAGAGATATCATTAGATTATGTATAAAAAGCATTGGTACTAATGCGGAATAGCGCGCAAGAGACAATATCATTAGATTACGTATAAAGAGCATTGATACTAATGCAGAATAACGCGCAAGAGATAATATCATTAAATTGCGTATAAAAAGCATTATATTACACGGTAATACCAAAAACCTTTGAGACAATAGGGGTTTGGTTAGAGTTAGGGTTAATTTTAGGGTTAGGGTTTGTGTTAGGGCTAATGTTAGTATTAGGATTAGTTTTCGGGTTAGGGTTAGGCTACTTTCGGGAGTTTCCGTAATCGAATGCTATTTATACGTAAAATGCGATTCTAATGATATTATCTCTTGCGCGCTATTCTGCATTTGTACCCTAACGTTATAAATTTGCCACCATTTTTTTTAGACTGACCGGCAGATTTTAAAGTGAATTTTAACCACCTCTGAAGGTGGTATTACAGCGGAAACGATTGCGTTCGTGGGGAAAGAGAATTATTCAAACGTTTTCCTAAAAACTGAAGTTTCTTTCCAATGTTTTTTATTTCCTGAAAAAAATCTTAAATTTTAAATTTGGGCAATTTGTTCAATGAACTGAAATGTACAATACGGCGAATTTTCTGGTTTTCCAGCCCGGTTTCGACTGGGGGTCCGGCGAGCTTCGGCCGCTGGGCCGGGTTTTTATAATAATAGCATCGATCCCAGGGGGCCATCCCCCCAGGCAACACCTGCCCCCTTGATTTAAAGGGGCAGGGCTGGGTTTATTGCCCAGTGCCTGAGGCGCCCCCTTGAGGGGAATGCCGACGGGATCGACGCAATTTTTGCACCTGCCATTCCATGAGCTTCGGCTTGTGGGTGGTCCCACGTTAATAGAGACTTTGTGCCTGACCCGTACAAGTGGGGTACGCGGTAAACACAACAATACGGCGAATTTTGAAGCTTTTTATGCTAAGAACAGACAGTGGAACGTCCAAACAAATGCAACCTCCGGGCTCTTCCCCACCCATAAGAAAAGAGGAATCCTAGATGTGAACAGATTGAGATTGACAAATATATATATATATATATATATATATATATATATAGATAGATAGATAGATAGATACTTATGAACACAATCATATATATATATATATATATATACATATATATATATATATATATATATATATAATATATAGAGAGAGAGAGAGAGAGAGAGAGAATGAAGAGATAGATATAAATAGATATATACATAGATAGATGTGAAGAGGCTAATATAGATAGATAAATAGATATGAACAAACTGATAGATAGATAGATATGAACAGACTGAGATAGATAGATAGATAGGTAGATAGATAGATAGATTGAACAAGATTAGATAGATAGATACATATATATATATATAAACAGAATCATATAGATAGATTAGATAGACACACACACACATATTATATATATATATATATATATATATATATCTTATTATAATGGAGATTGTGTGTTTTTATGTCTGTAACCGAAACTATATTACTAATCGAGTCACAATTCACATACTTATTTACATCACATTCTCCATGATTTCATTTAATCCTCAATCATTAATAAAATTATCTTACATTATTAATACTGTTGACCATATCTACATTCTAATAACATGCAATTGTATTTATACATACAACAAAATGGCGGTTTGCAGTGTGAATGGGAAGGCTAATTTACATATTAATATTAAAAATTTGATTTTAATAAATATGTGCTTAGTATTATTGATTTCTAATTGTTTGGTTTTATCTTAATGAATATTATAAAAAGTCTCGGGAATAAATCTTAAAAGAAATCCATTAACAATATTAACTGTAATTCTATTCTTTACTTTATTACTAATTCTATTCTTTACTCTTTATCCTAATTTAACTAAATAGTTAAATTATGAAAATTTAGCAATGAAAGACGGGAGTGAAGAAAAAGCAAGTTTTAGTTGTTCCCTCTCTGTTTCAAATTTTTTTATCGGCATCTTATTTAGTTTCATTAGCCTTTTTAAGTTAACATATTTTATTACATTAAAATTTAAATACTTGCACCCGGAGGGTGCATATATTTGCTAGTATATATAATATAATAAGATAAATATATAGGTTTTACATATCTATTTATTGGGTGACAAAGGAACATTCACAACCATATTGGTTTCATGCGATGCATTCATCAGGTGAAGATTCACCTGATGAATGCATCGCATGAAACCAATATGGTTGTGAATGTTCCTTTGTCACCCAATAAATAGATATGTAAAACCTATATATTTATCTTATTATATTATATAACAGCTCTATTTTATATTGAGCACTCTACCAATTAATACTGCCTTTGGTACACCATTCTAGCAAAAGCTGAAATAGTGACCATCTCACACTACATAGTATATATATATATATATATATATATATATATATATATATATATAGATAGATAGATAGATAGATAGATAGATAAACAGACAGACAGATAGATAGATAGATAGATAGATAAACAGACAGACAGACAGACAGATAGATGGAGAGATAGATAGATAGATAGAAATGAACATAATGAGATACATGGATTGATTGATAGATATGAACAGACAGAAATAGATAGAGTTTGGTGATAAATAATAACTAATAATATCTGTTTTCCCCGTTTCTATGGACAATACTCTCTGAAATGCATCTTGCATTATTGCACATCAAAGAATATAACTAAAAATCCGAAGAAGCGTATCCTATTAAATGATAATTTCAAACCATTTCAAGCCAAGAGATTGTCGATAGCATGTCGGCCTTTCCTTAGTTCCGAAGCGGAAAGGTGCAAACTCAAAATATTGGATGAGATGAATATTTGAGATAGATAGATAATAACAGAATGAGATAGATAGATAGATAGATAGATAGATAGATATGAACAAAATTGAGATAGATTGATTGATTGATAAATATGAAGACAGAAAAAAATGAGTTTGTTGATGAATAATAAATAATAATATCCGTTTTTCCCGTTTCTTCGGACAACACTCACCAAAATGGCTGTTGCATTGACAAATAGACAGGGAGTAAGAGGATGAGGTAGGTATATATACTATATATAGATACGAACAGAGATAGATAGATAGATAGATAGAAACAGTCTGTGATAGATAGATAGATAGATAGATTAGATGGGAACATTCTGTGATAGATAGATAGATAGATAGATAGATAGGAACAGTCTGTGATAGATAGATAGATAGATAGATAGATAGATAGGAACAGTCTGTGATAGATAGATAGATAGATAGATAGATAGGAACATTTCTGTGAAAGATAGTTAGATATATGGGACAGAATGAGATGGAAAGATAGATAGATAGATGAATAGATAGATATGAACAGAATGAGATAGATTGGTTGATTGATATGAAGACAGAAAAAGGTTGAGTTTGGTGATAAATAATAAGTAATAATATCCGTTTTTTTCCATTTCTATGAACAATAGACTTCAAAATGGCTGCTGCATTATCATACATTAAAGAACACAACTAAAAATCCAAAGTTGCGTATAATGTAAATACCACCCCACAAAATGATAATTTAAAACCATTCTCATCAAGAAATTGTCGATAGCATGTCGGCTTTTTTCTGATTTCCGAAGCGGAAAAGCAGAAACCAGAATTATTGGATGAGGCGAATATTTGAGGTAGGTAGATAGATAGATAGATAGATAGATAGACTGAGAGTAATAGAAAGAGATAGATTGATAGATAGAAACATACTAAAATAGATAGGTAGATATGAACAGAATTAGATAGATATATAGACATGAATAGAATTAATTAAGTAGGTAGATATATAGATAAATAGACAGAGAGTAAGAGAATAAGATAGATAGATAAATAGAAAGAGAGGAACAGACTGAAATAGATAGATAGATAGATAGATAGATAGATAGATAGATAGATCTGAACAAAATGAGATAGATTGATTGATTTACAGATATGGACAGACATAATTAGAGTTTGGTATTGAATAATAACTAATAATATCCGTTTTCACAAATCCTCTCTGCAGATATAATCCAAAATGGCTGCAGCATTATTAAAGGCGAACACCACTAAAAATCCGAAGAGGCATATCATGTAACACCACACCCATTTAATGATAATGTTACATAATTATTAGATTCTTAATATTTATGTACAGTAGTGTAGAAATCAAAATGGCTGTTATAAGTTGCAGCCCACGGCCTTAAAGGATGAGTGACAAGGCTTGACCTCATCCTGATCCTTTCCGGTGGATACCGTGAGAATAGGTGGAGGAGACCCTCTTCCGGTTTAGATTAGAAAGAGATTTTAGCAGTCGGCCAGAAACCACGACGGTAGTGAGTCGTGTATATTGCACGCTCCGACTCGATCTGCGCAGGTAAGTCTGGTGGGGATTTCGAAATAAATATGATCGAAGTCTTGTGTTATTATCTAAAAACTACCAATGACACAGGGCTTCTGATAAAGAGAAATCCCCAATGGAAGACCAGACACGAAGTCCCCAAGATGAAGTCCAGACGTTAGAAGAGACCTTAAGATATCAAAGACGCCAGAAGAAGAATAGAGGTAAGTAAGTAAAGAGGTATACAACAATAATTTCAAGAAATTGTTGATAGCATGTCGGCTTTTGCCTGGTACCGAAAGCGGAATGGCACAAAACCCAAAATATTGAATGAGGCGAATATTTAGAATAGATATAAATAGATAGATATGAACAAAATGAGATATGAACAAAATCAGATAGATAGTTAGATAGATTGATATGAACAGCATGAGATAGATAGATAGATAGATAGATAGAAACAGACTAAGATAGATTGATTGATTGACATTCATGGAGAGAGATATATATTTACCAACCCCTCCGCATGAACAGGATGCGACACAAGGTCGATTTCTTAAGCGAAGTTTAACAGATTTGAATTCAGAGTTTTCCTTCTCCTAGACTGGTTACCTAGCCATGGTTAAAGAGTCCAGTCTTCCCTGCTATTCACCCATAGCTGGAGGGAAAATTGGATTCATACCTTTCCCAAGGGTACCAGCGCTATGTGAAATGCCAACATCTTCATAGAGATATATAGATATATAGATACATAGATAGATAGTTATGAACAGACTGAGATTAGAATTGATAGACATTTATAGATAGATAGATAGAGAGATATGAACAGACAGATAGATGATAGACATTTATAGATAGATAGATAGAGAGATATGAACAGACAGATAGATTGATAGACATTATAGATAGATAGATAGAGAGATATGAACAGACAGATAGATTGATAGACATTTATAGATAGATAGATAGAGAGATATATAGATAATAGATAGATATACATATATACATAGATAGATAGATAGTTATGAACAGACTGAGGTAGATTTATAGGCATTTATAGATAGATAGATAGATAGATAGATAGATAGAAGCAGAATGAGATTGATTGATTGACAGATATGAACAGACAGAAATAGATTTTGGTGATAAATATTAACTAATAACACCCGTCGTCCCCTTTTCTATGGACAAGAATCTCCAAAATGATTGCTGCATTATTGTGTATCTAAGAGGTGAACACAACTAAAAAGCCGAAGGGGCATATCGTGTCAGAGCAGCAACATTTAATGATAATTTCAAGCCATTCTCATCAAGAAATTGTTGAGAGCATGTCGGCCTTTGCCTGGTACCGAAGGCGAAAAGGCACGAAACCCAAATTATTGAATGAAGCGAATATTTGAGATAGATATAAATATATATATATATATATGAATAAAATGAGATATGAACAAAATCAGATAGATAGATAGATAGATAGATATGAACAAAATCAGATAATTACATAGAGAGTAACAGAATTCGATAGATAGATAAATAGGAACAGACTGGAATACATAGATAGATAGATAGATAGATAGATAGGAACAGTCTGTGATAGATAGATAGATAAATAGATAGATAGATAGATAGATAGATAGATAGATAGATAGATACCACACCCATTTAATGATGATTTGAAGCCATTCTTATCATTAAATTGTTGATAGCATGTCGGCCTTTGCCTGGTACCAAAAGCGGAAAGGCACAAAACACAAATTATTGAATGAGGTGAATATTTGAGATAGATATAAATAGATAGATATGAACAAAAATGAGATTGGTAGATATATAGATAGATATGAACAGAGATAGGAACAGTCTGTCAAAGGCAGATAGATAGATAGATAGATAGATAGACAGATAAATATAGAGAGAGCGAGAGGTAGATAGAGAGAGAGAGAGAGAGAGAGGGGGGGAGGGAGAGAGAGAGAGAGAGAGAGATTATATAAGCGGAAAGGCACAAAACCCAGATTATTGAATGAAGCGAATATTTGAGATAGATATGAATAAAATGAGATAGGTAGATATATAGATAGATACGAACAGAGATAGATAGATAGATATGAACAAAATCAGATAGATAGTTAGATAGATAGATAGATAGATAGATCCAAAACCCAAATAATTGGATGAGGCGAATATTTGAGATAGATATAGATAAATATGAATAAAATGAGATAGGTAGATATATAGATAGATACCAACAGAGATAGATAGATATGAACAAAATCAAATAGATATATATATAGATAGATAGATAGATTGATAGATAGACCCAAACCTAAAATTATTGGATGAGGCGAATATTTGAGATAAATATAGATAGATATGAATAAAATGAAATAGATAGATATATAGATAGATACGAACAGAGATAGATAGATAGATATGAACAAAATCAGATAGATAGATAGATAGATAGATAGACCTATAGATAGATAGATAGATCCAAAACCCAAATTATTGGATGAGGTGAATATTTGAGATAGATATAGATAGATATGAATAAAATGAGATAGGTAGATATATAGATAGATACGAACAGGGATAGATAGATAGATATGAACAAAATATGATAGATAGATAGATAGATAGATAGATAGATAGATAGATAGACCCAAACCTAAAATTATTGGATCGAGCGAATATTTGAGAGATAAAGATAGATATGAATAAAATGAGATAGATAGATAGATAGATAGATAGATAGATAGACCCAAACACCAAATTATTGGATGAGGCGAATATTTGAGATAGATATAGATAGATATGAATAAAATGAGATAAATAGATATATAGATAGATACCAACAGAGATAGATAGATAGATATGAACAAAATCAGATATATATATATATATATATATATATATAGATAGATAGATAGATAGACCCAAACCTAAAATTATTGGATGAGGCGAATATTTGAGATAGATATAGATAAATATGAATAAAATGAGATAGGTAGATATATAGATAGATACGAACAGAGATAGATAGATAGATAGATATGAATAAAATGAGATAGATAGATAGATATATAGATAGATAGATAGACCGAAACCCCAAATTATTGGATGAGGCGAATATCTGAGATAGATATAGATAGATATGAATAAAATGAGATAGGTAGATATATAGATAGATACGAACAGAGATAGATAGATAGATATGAACAAAATCAGATAGATAGATAGATAGATAGATAGATCGAAAACCCAAATTATTGAATGAGGCGAATATTTGAGATAGATATAGATAGATATGAATAAAATGAGATATATAGATAGATACGAACAGAGATAGATAGATAGATATGAACAAAATCAGATAGATAGATAGATAGACCCAAACCTAAAATTATTGGATGGGGCGAATATTTGAGAGATATAGATAGATATGAATAAAATGAGATAGGTAGATATATAGATAGATA
>CM042181.1:31263268-31273268 GCA_023376005.1 Doryteuthis pealeii
GTGGTCTAATGGTTAGTTGTAGGAAAACGGACTCGTCGACCCGAGTTCGATTCCAGGACGAAGCTGTTTGTACACTTTTTTATGACGCCCACCAAGTCTGTACACTTTTTTTTATGACGCCCAACAAGCCAGATCAATGCAAGGTCTTTTTTACGTAGGGATTTTAATGGGGCATCCTGCGATAATCCAACTCAAGATTCAGTAATAATGGATTTGCAAGACTGATATTTGCCCCCTTCATCTACCCAGGCGGCACCGGGTAGCCGCTTCTAGTACATAAGTAGGGAAGTTGATGTGTATGTATGTATATCTTGATAAAACTAGGAAAATATCTCAATTAACGACAATGTCTTACTATATTGTTATATATTTATGTGGGGATTTTATGGGGCAACTTGTGATAAGTAATAATGGATCTGCAAGACTAACTTTAAAAAAATCCCCTCTCTACCCTGGCGACGCCGGGTAGCCACTTCTAGTTAGGTATATAAAGGGCAGTGGGTGTGTATATGTGAATGTCCGGCTGAAACGTCGAAAATAAAGCTATTAACACAAAGTAAATATATATACACATTTACTATCACCAGATCTTGTTTTGCTTTAAGCAAAAATAATGAAGATGTGATTTATATTTGAATAGTAACAGCATAGATTTCTTTTGCATTTAATATTTTAAAAAGGAGACACCGATTTTTTTTTTTTTACATAGTGTCTGTGCACTTTTTTTTTATAACACCCTACCATCCGAAATACGATCATGGTAATCGTTCGAAATGTGGCATGACTTTGATCGTGAAAGTCATGTGCAACTTAAAGAAATCTAAAGAATAAAAAAATAAATAAAAATATGATATTACGTTACATCATTAGTCTTCGGCTCCTCGCCGTGTTTTAGGCCGAAATACGGGTTTTCATGGAATTTCTGCATTTTTTTTTTAGGGTTATATATTGTTGTGGGATATTAGGTATGGGGTGTGTGAAAGTATTTGTATGTGTTTAAAATGCCGAGGTCAGTATTCAAACCATTTTTAAGTGTATTTAGTTTGATTATCCATTTAATTTCTTTTTGTTCGCGTACTTGTGTTGTTGCAAAGTTACTGTCTATTAGAATACATTTCCTATTATCAAGTGTGTGTTCTGGTTGGTTAAAGTGTTTTGCTATTAATAAGGTGATTTTTATCGAATAGTTAGTTTGTGGTTATTAAATTAGGTCTTTTTTACGTAGGGATTTTAATGGGGCATTACTAAATTCTGTTAATTCCCTGATTTTGGGGGTTTCTTTTTCTTTCGAGAGGGTGACATACAATGGTGGAATTTAGGTCCGTTAAGTTCAACTTAAACCGAAATTGACCTTATGTCACATCCTGCTCGTGGGGAGAGCTTTGTAAATATATACAATTCTGTGTAGTGTACAGTATTTCAGTAAATAATATCATTGCTGATATAGATTTGATTAATCTAGTATATCACTCAATTTAACAAGAAACAATCACGGAAACATCTTTTGTTTGGAAGAATTATCGCTAAGAAACTTTTATGTGAACACGTCTCTTATTCCTTTGTACGATCACTCACCTCTCATCTCACATACCATCCAAGTAAGACTAACAAGAGAGAGCTGGAGAAGTAAGGACGAACTCATATGTGACATTCTCCTGTGGACACCTACACATAAACACACCGGTGTTAACTGATCAGCACAAATTTTATTTAAGATTTATCAGTTCTGCTAACTGGCTATCTATCTATCTATCTATCTATCTATCTATCTATCTCTCTCTCTCTCTCTATATATATATATATATATATATATATATAGAGAGAGAGAGAGAGAGAGAGAGAGATAGAGAGAGAGAGGGAGAGAAGGGGAGAGAGAGATAGAGAGATGTGAACAGATCGATATGAACTGATAGATACATAGATATAAAAAGACCGAGATATATGAACTGATTGATATAGATGGATAAATAGATAGATATGATCAAAATAAGATAGATAGATAGATAGATAGATAGATAGATAGATAGATAGATATGAAGTGAATCAGGTAGATAGATAGATATGGATATAATCAGATATATAGATAAATATGAACAGAACTACATATATATATATATATATATATATATATATATATATATAGAGAGAGAGAGAGAGAGAGAGAGAGAGAGAGAGAGATTAATAGAATCAAGTATATACATATGAACAGAACTATATATATATATATATATATATATATATATATATATATATATATATATATATATTTATTTATTTATTTATTTATTTATTTATTTATATATGCGTGTGTGCGTGTATATATATATATATAATATATATATATATATATATATATATATATATATATAGATAGATAGATAGATAGATAGATACATACATACATACATACACGAATAAATAAATAAATAAATAGATATGAACTGAATCATGTACTTAGATAGATATGGATATAATGATATATAGATCGATATGGACAGAACTAGATAGATAGATAGATATGAATAGAATCAAGTATGTACATATAAACAGGACTATATATATATATATATATATATATATATATATATATATATATATATATATATATATATATATATGAACTGATTCAGGTAGTTAGATAGATATGAACTGAAATTGATAGATAGATAGATAGATAGTCCAAACGTATAAGGCAATTATTGTGAATGACTATTTATGGAAAGCTTTTAACTGTTTTTCACATGTGAAAATTTAAAAATTAAAATCGTGATATCAAAATCTAAAAATAAATATCATTTTCCTTTCAACCTTAGGAAAAAAACAAAAAACAAAAATCAGAAAAAAAAAATACAGTACTTTTCTTTTATTTGGTTTTTTTTTTCTTTCTTTTTTTATTTCATGCGATTTATAGCCAACATTTTAGGGCATATTGAACAGTATGTAAACCTTTATTTAGTGATTCCTTATCCATTTTATAAATATCTCGAAATAACTACCCTATTATTATTAATTTTTTTTGTTGAACGGTGTTAAAGACTTATCGCATGACTTGTATATCTACAGGCTATAGAGAAAAAGGAAATGTTTAAGAAAATTGTTAAATAGGAACTATTTAAGGTATTAAAAGGTAGGGATACATAGTTTTATAGAGAGAAAGAAACAATTCAAGTCTATTCATTTATATATATATATATATATATATATATATATATATATATATATATACATATACATATATATATATACATATGCATATATATATGTATATATATACATATACATAAAATATATATATAATAAATATATATATATACATAAATATATATATATATACATATACATATATATATATATACATATATTATATATTAAATTTTTACTTGAAGGCACTTACAATGCATGTATCGTATAAAATTCGATACTTTTTCTTATAGAAAATGAACTTGACAAGTGTAATCCCGGCAAAGGATTGCTCGGTGTGTAGAATATCGTACAGACTGTTTCGACTTTATTAAGTCTCATCAGTATTAGTATATTCGCTGTATTAGTATATATCGCTGATGAGACTTAATAAAGTCGAAACAGTCTGTACGATATTCTACACACCGAGCGATCCTTTGCCGGGATTACACTTGTCAAGTTCATTTTCTATAAGAAAAAGTATCAAATTTTATACGATACATGCATTGTAAGTGCCTTCAAGTAAAAAATTAATATATACTTTATTCAGCAATGCTTCTAAAAGAAAAACAAAATCCAAAAATCTTATATACATATATATATATATATATACATATATATACATATATATATATATACATATATACATACACACACACACACACATATATATATATATATATATATATATATATATATATACATATAAACACACACATTCCGAAGATGGAGTCTACACAATAGATTGCTGAAATTGTAACAAAAAATATGTAGGAGAGACTTCCAGATCCTTATCTAAACGTCTATCGGAACACAGATATCCTATTAAACGGGGTTTTCTAAATAACACCCTAGCTAAACATATTTTAGATCATAAACATACCTTTGATTTTAAAGGTGCCAAAATATTAACCCACATACACAATAGAACACTACGTAGAATTATGGAATCTTGCGTTATTCTCACCCATCAAACCATCCCCAATGACAAGTTTTTTTAATATATCCCCTTTTTTAGCGACACTTGTAGTCAGAAATCATAAAACTTCACATGACATTTTCCGATATATACTTCCCAACAAATTTAAATTTCACATTATCCAAAAAAACAAAAAAAAACTTACAATCATTCATACTTTTTTACTTTATATATAAGAAAAATAAAAATAGAAAAAAAAAAATAGAAAATTAATTACAAAAATAAAAAATTATTTTCTAAAAATCCGTTGCAGGCCTACTGTCAACTGTTTGAATAAGAGAATTCGTCTAGTGTCGAACTTGGAATATGTCTTCTTTTTTTAAAAAACTGTTACAATAAGAGATACATGATTCGGTGATCGAGATAAGTGTGACGGAAGTGCTCATATTTGAAACAAACGCAGAACTTTTTTGCAACATCAAGGTTTTCGTTTTGAATTCATATTATTTTCGTCTCCGCTTTTGTTAATTTGAGGAAAAAATAAATTTATCACAGAGAATAAGAAGATGTGTGAGTCTTTAGTTTGGTCGGTCAATCTGTTTAAAAAATGTTGAATGAAAAACTAGCGTTCTTTGGATGTTTGAAAATATAACGATCGCTGAAACAACGGTTGTAAAATGTAAACAGACATAGACGCTCCTACTATATTACATACTGTCGGATTCACTTCCACTTTCTCTTCACACACACACACACACACACACAAACACACCAAACATATATATATATATATATATATATATATATATATATATATATTTGAAACTAACGCAGAACTCAGTTTACTCTGAGTCACACACACACACACACATATATATATATATGTGTGTGTGTGTGTGTGTGTGTGTGTGTGTAACTCAGAGTAAATCCTTATTTTTTAAAATGAAATTCATTCATAATTTTTTTCAACACACACACACACACACACACATATATATATATATATATATATATGTGTGTGTGTGTGTGTGTGGGTGTGTTGAAAAAAATTATGAATGAATTTCATTTTAAAAAATAAGGATTTTCTCTGAAGACGGTCGATCTTTCTTTGTGTGCTGAACATTTCTATATTTTTTCTATTATTATTATTATTTTATTTCATTTTGTTATTTAAAAATAATAATAGATAGAATAATGTACACATGGATAAACTCCTGACCGAAACATGTGTAAGTTAAATTGATTAAAATAATCCCATTTTATCCATTCAATACTTTCTTTCCTTTCTTCTCTTTTCAACATACCGTCGGATTCACTTCCATTTTCATTTTACATATATATCTATGTATATATAATATATATATACTGATATATATATTTATCAACCCCTCCGCACGAGCAGGATGTGACACACGGTCAATTTTTTAAGCGGAGTTTAACAGGTTTGAATTCAGAGTTTCCCTTCTCCTAGACTGGTTACCTAGCCATGGTTAAAGAGCCCAATCTGTCCTACTATTTATCCATAGCTGGAGGGAGAGTAGGATTCATACCTTTCCAAAGGGTATTAGCGCTAAGTGAAATGCAATTACCACGTCCAGGATTTGAACTCGGGGCGACGAGTTCATTTCCCATTACTTTAACCATTACACCACTCGCTTCCTTATATATACTGATATATATGTGCTTCCCACTCCCATGGTTGAGCATTGTGGGGGGATTAATTGTAACTTCACCGTTTGGCATAAGCCGTTACCCGTCTGTTTACAGATTTGAGTTCTCTGGTGATTGTAAAAACATACCGCCGTAAAGTATGTAGCAATTAGTTGTTCACCCTAGACTAACAGCCCGCTGATAGCTACAAGGGTAAGGAACTTGGCAGACGAAAATTCTGTCGGATTTCGATCCCAGCTAGAGGTAGCTGTTAAAATGTCGAGCCGCACTGATGAGAAATAAACTTCGAAACACGTGTCTGTGGATGACTGATATATATCGTTCATATTTTTGCTTGAAGGCAATTACAATGCGTATATCGCATAAAATTCGATAATTATAGAAGATAATAATGACAAGTGAATTTCGGTAAAGAATTATTCGGTGTGTAGAACATCGTACAGACTGTTTCAACTTTATTAAGTCTCATCAGCGACGTATACTAACGATTTCCCTCCGACAGAAATCGAAACCGGGACTTCAGCAGGATAGTCAGATGTTCTACACACCAAATAATTCTTTACCGAAATTCACTTGTCCTTATTATATATATATATATATATATATATATATATATATATATATATATATATATATATATATCGTTTGTCGTTGGGGTGGCCTAATGTAGGTATCAGCCAATCAGCGAGGGAGTCTATACCCTTTTCACTAGCGCTAGACCAAGGAGATTGTTTTTGCATCTGAGGTGGAGCGCCACACCTACCATCAGCTCCTTACTTTACCGCACAGATCCCTGTGCTACTCATAACGCTGAGTTCGCGTGGGCCGGAATCGAGCTAGGAACCTTGTGGTTTCTAGCCGAACGCTCTACCGACTGAGCTAACCCGATATACGAACTGTTCGAGAAAAATGTATAGAGACAGAGAAAGGTAGTGAATAGATTCCAAGTAATGCAGCCATATTGTAGTACTGACACGGCCACATAGATATATATCAACTATAGATATCATTTCGTGGCAGTCCAAGTGGTACTGCCATACGGCTGTACCACTTGGTACAGCCCTATGGCAATGATACGGCTACACTGATATATACCATCTATTGATATTGTTTCGCTAGAGCAAGTGTTACAGCCGTATAGTAGCACATGAACGGCTACCTTTACATATATCACCTACATATAGCAGTAAACGCCTAAGTTAAAGTTTATTAAATCAATTAAATTTACTTATCACTGGCAACCTAATGATTTAGAGGAAGGAAGATTTGTAGCGCCAGATTAGTCCTCTGGCCCTGAGGGATGCCATGAACGCGTCAGTTTTAACAGCATGTGTATAGTTGCAGTTTTAATAAATAAGATGTCAAGTCGAAATATTTCGCATCACACGAAATTTCCGAAAATGATGAAGGGTAAATTCCAAGCTATAATTCACCTGACAGGTGTGCTGGATCCGACAGGTAAGAATTCCTTTGAAGAAGGTAGATAGGAGGTTATCTATGTTATTGATGGAAAGGTGTCGGTTTGTGGTTTCCATAATAATTAAAAAGGATCATTGTAAGATGATGAATTTATCGCTCGATTATTTCTTATCATATCTACATTTGCCTGCCTAAGTAAAATACGTAGGGGTTTGGGTTGAGAGGGTGCACCAGGTTTTTAATACACGCACTACGATGCAGAAAGAGAATAGAGAGGGAGAGACAAGGAGGAAGAGAGGAAGAGAGAGGAGGGAGAGGGAAAGAGAGTGACAGAAATAGAGAGAGAGAGAAGAGAGAAGGAAGAGAGGAAAAGAGAGTGAGAGAGTGGGTGTGTGTAACAAATGTGTGTGAGAGATAGATAGATAGATAGAGAGAGAGAGAGAGAGAGAGAGAGAGAGAGAGAAGGAGAGTAACAAAGACTGAGACAAAGAAGAGAGAAGGAAGAGAGGAAAAGAGAGAGAGAGTGTGTGTGTCGTGAGGTGTGTAACTAATGTGTGTGTGAGAGATAGATAGATGGAGAGAAAGAGAGAGAGAGAGAGAAGTAGAGTGACAGAGACAGAGAGGAGAGAAGGAAGTGTGAGAGAGAGAGAGAGAGAAAGAGAGAGAGAGGGGAGAGTGAGGGTGTGTAGCCAATGTGTGTGTGATAGATACATAGATAGATATAGAGAGGGAGGGAGAGAGAGAGAGAGAGAGAACGGGTTATACGACACAAAGTGACAAAGAAAGAGACAGCCAGAAACAGAGACAGAAATGCAGTGGTGTGTGTGTGTGTGTGTGTGTGTGTGAGAGAGAGAGAGAGAGAGAGAGAGAGATAAGGCAAATAAAGAGAATTTATATATATATATATATATATATATATATTATATATATATATATATATATATTTCTAATCATTTACACATATATATATATATATATATATATATATATATATATATATAAAATCATTTTATATTTATAAGCAGGTAGATAGGAGGTTATCTATGTTATTGATGAAAAGGTGTCGGTTTGTGGCGCCAAAAGGTTTCCATGATAATAAAAAAGGATCTTTGAAATATGATGAATTTATCTCTCTCGATATCTCTCATTATGTGTGTTCATATCTACCTACCTAGGTGAATAAAATATGCGTAGGATTAATTGGAGGGCATGAGTGTACGAAGTTTTTATACACACACACACACACACACACACACACACACACACACACACACATATATATATATATATATATATATATATATATATATATATATATACTCAAATAATTTTTTCACTAAACAGGTGGACTTGCCACTGCTAAGACACTTCTCTGCCCGGATTATAGTGGCTTGTCAAACACTTAAAAATCTGGGCAGGGATACATGCTCTAATTTGAAAGTGGAACATTACTATTAAGAGAAACAGTGACTATATGCAGGAAGAATGTGATCCACAGAGGACCAGCTTGATTTTGATGTATGATACATGTTCTTGTGTTGGTAATTATACCTGTCCTTAACAAAATGATATTACAAAATTCTTTATCTCTGAATTTTTGTGATGGGATTTGTTAATTAGTATCATTTGGATTATTCAGACAATTGTCGTTCATCTCGGGTATATAAATGGCAAGAGAGAGAGAGAGAGAGAGAGAGAGAGAGAGAGAGAGAGAGAGAGACGGGATGAGAGTTTTATGGGTTCTTCTATTTTTCTCGGCTTGTCTACTTCATCGGCCGTCATCTTCTCTGGTCTCTTAGTTTCTTCTGTTGTTCAGTTTAGGCTGATTGTCTGTTCATCTCTTGTTAAATGATCAAGCACGTCTTTCTTGTTGTTTTTTTATATTCTTTATTAACAAAACCCCAGCCCAAAAGACTCCAACCGCGCGGATGAAAAGTGGCATCTTGAGCGATGTACAACTGCGTCCGCTACTGCTGACTGGTTGGCTGGTACCTGCTAGCTAAATCTAATTTCTGTTCACACGCTTCTAATTGCAGGTTTCCAAAGGTGTCAAGTAGAGTTCACCATCTGCTAATCATAACGGTCGACAGCAACTCTCCATTCAACCCTCCGATTCTGAATCTTGTTTTAGCCGATGTGCCCTCCGGCCTTCTTCAGGTATTTCTCGGGAATTCGGAACCTTCTGTTGGACTCGGGAGCCTTCACGAACTCGGGAACCTTCTTGTCGGACTTGGGAGCCTTCTCGAACTCGGGAACCTTCTTGTCGGACTCGGGAGCCTTCTCGAATTCGGGAACCTTCTTTTTTCTTCTTTTGGTGCCAGTAATACTTATTGCCTATTGATCTATAGTTTTAACAATTCCATGATATTGAAAAATACTAGATCACCAAAGTTAAGCATCAGTTAGCCTGTCCAATACTTAATTGGGTGACCACTTAAGCAACCACAAGTACTGTAAGCATCCTGTGCCCTTTGTTTATCAAAAATGACTTTTCTTTTTTTCTTTCTTTTAGAAGTCCGTTGCACACAACGGTGACGTCACTCCATATCTTCATTTGTGGACCCTATAGTGGCTCATTATTCCAAATCTGGACTTGTAGATGCATCTAACTCGTCGGTTGCTATCTTCTCTGGGCTGACTTCTATCTGCTGGGGGTTGATTTTCTCTGTTAGTTCTTCTTACAGGGCTGTGCTGGACATTTTTTTAATGTATTAATTAAAAAACAAGACGTGGTTGTACTTGATCAAGCTTTTATTTTCAATCCTGCCTATTTGATTTTGCCGCGGGGAAACCGACCCACCAGAGCCGACA
>CM042181.1:31283268-31294995 GCA_023376005.1 Doryteuthis pealeii
AAATATCTTTGAATATAAATCAAATCTTCATAATTTACAAATGCTGGACATTTTAAGTAGAATTTCAATGCTATTTCTATGTATATTTTAATTTTGAAATATCTTTGAATATAAATCAAATCTTCATAATTTACAAATGCTGGACATTTTTAAGTAGAATTTCAATGCTATTTCTATGTATATTTTAATTTTGAAATATCTTTGAATATGAATCGAATCTTCATAATTTACAAATGCTGGAAATTTTTAAGTAGAATTTCAATGCTATTTCTATGTATATTTTAATTTTGAAATATCTTTGAATATAAATCAAATCTTCATAATTTACAAATGCTGGACATTTTTAAGTAGAATTTCAATGCTATTTCTATGTATATTTTAATTTTGAAATATCTTTGAATATAAATCAAATTTTCAAAAATCTTGCACAAAAAACTGGTGATATTTAATGTACATATATATATTTAATTTGTCGTTAATTGAGGTATTTTCCTAGTTTCATCAGGACATACATACATACATACACACCAACTGCCCTACATATGTACTAGAAGCGGCTACCCGGTGGCGCCTGGGTATATGAAGGGGGCAAATATCGGTATTGGAAATCCATTATTACTGAATCTTGAGTTGGATCATCGCAGGATGCCCCATTAAGATCCATACGTAAAAAAGACCTTGCGTTGATCTGGCTTGGTGGGACGTCATTAAAAAAAGTGTACAGACACTCTGTAAAGAAAAATCATTGTCTCCTATTTAAAATATTAAATACAAAAGAAATCTATGCTGTTACTATTCAAATTTGGTTTTTAATCATTTTCACGAATATAAATCACGTCTTCATTATTTTTGCTCAAAGCAAAACAAGATCTGGTGATAGTAAATGTGCATATATATTTACTTTATTGTTAATAGCTTTATTTTCGAAGTTTCAGCCGGACATTCATATATACACACCCACTGCCCTTTATATATGTACAAGAAGTGGCTACCCGGCGTCGCCTGGGTAGAGAGGGGATTTTTTAAAAAGTTAGTCTCGCAGATCCATTATTGCTTGTCACAAGTTGTCCCATAAAATCCCCACATAAATATATAACAATATAGCAAGAAATTCTATTCAATAATTTACAATTTTAAAAAAGATCCAATATAAATGAGGCGATTAATTCAATCAATGAACTTCATATTTCAAATACCTTCTGTTACTATGAAAATTTTAATTTTTAAATATCTTCCCAAGTATAAATAAAATCTTCATTATTTTTGCTCAAAAACCAATCCCTGGTGATAATGAATGTATATATATATATATATATATATATATATATATATATATATATATATATATATATACTTTGTTGTTAATTGTTTTATTTTCGAAGTTTCCTCTGGACATACACATATACACCAACTTCCCTTTATATATGTATAGATAGATAATAGCTCTATTACAACGCGTACGTAATTTGAGCGAGTTATGCTTACAAATCATCATCATGTTGCGCATGCAGCACGGATATCCATGACAATCTCTCGCCAACCTTCCCTATCATTCGTTGCACCTGGTAGCTCCTCTGCGGAGCAGCCAGCATCTTCACATAACTACTCAATGTAGGTCCTTGATGGGCGCCCCACACTTGCATGTCCATGTGTTGGCTTCCATAGGAGAACGTTGCTTATGAGTTCATCCTTGCTTCTCCAGCATTATTCTATACTTTAATAAAAGCGACTCTTGTTCATTTGGTTTTAATGCTAGATTTTATAATTGACTAAAAGTAAAAGGTATGAAATATTGTATTACTTTTATGCGGATACACGACTAACTCGTTTTTTTCTGTTCACACACACACACACACACACGCACACATTGTGACTGTTGCACGACTTCAAACTCACGAAGACAACGACCTACGCCTAATCTCGTTTTTAATTATATAAAAACAAACATGTAAAAGAAAAAAGCCAGTTAGCACACTTCATACAGTTCTATAAAAACAAATTTTACCATTCTTGAAAATGGATAGAGATAAAACTGAAAGTGGTCAAAATTACGAAGATTTCTTCAATCATTCAATCTGGATTCACTGTTTTTAAAAGATTCATACAGTTTCCCTTATATATACTAGCTAAAGTACCCCGTCCGTGACCGGACTAAAAAATATGACAAAAACTAAAATTCATTTCTTAATTGCTTATTACGTTAAAGTGATAAAAATATTCATTTAATTCATTTTCTTTTATATATATTCTTCGGTAAGATACCAAGTTTCTTGGTATTAAGATGATTCTAAGCTGGTCCTTTACTAAGGAGTACCACACATTAGGATAAATAGATAAAGACTTTTAGTTGAAAATAAACACGAGCAGACAAACCTAAGCGCCAACCCAATAAGGAAAGAAACTGCTAGGAAGGAATCGGCGTAACATCAAACGCACCACCATTGGCTGAAATTGTAGATTTATATTTGCTGTCTGACCTACATTTGATGGATTTTCTGGTGAGATTTATTTAGGTTATTCATTCTATCTGTGATTGTCTGATGAGACTAAACTTGGGAGTTTTGGAAATTTCTTAAGGTTTTTGTCGAAATAAATTTATCACAGAATGATGGTTTATTGAGTTTTTCCTTTCTTTCAAAGGTAAATATTGCTCTGTATTTAATCTAAATTATAGATTATTATACATTGAGCTCTTTTGTGGGATTTATGAAAATCCTTGTATTTGCACCTACAAAAA
The DNA here is from genome assembly GCA_023376005.1 of Doryteuthis pealeii. Lineage (NCBI taxonomy): Eukaryota > Metazoa > Mollusca > Cephalopoda > Myopsida > Loliginidae > Doryteuthis > Doryteuthis pealeii. Next base: position 31,286,006 of record CM042181.1, read on the forward strand.
CGAGCAATATATTATAGTGTAAGATTTTGAAGATCCTATGTACAATCATTCCTTACTACCAGTTTTGTACATTTATGTATATATATATATATATATAAAAATAGCCATATCACAAACATCGTCTGTTTGTTTACGTCTCGTAAGTTCGTGTAGAGGTCACTTAAGAGGAATATAAAATACTACTACTTAACAAAGCGAAGAGAATTCTGCTAAGTCCGTTTGGTGTGGAGGTAAGACACTTGCCTGCTAATTTGACAGACAGGTTTCGAATCACACACGGGGCGGTCTTCGTATCTATAGCTCTGCTGATGAGGCCTAATAGGCCGAAATGTACATACAGAGATTGATTTTTCTCGATTTGTTTAGCCTTACATTTAAATAGTTTAATCCCGCCTAATTAATTATTAATGAATTAAATTTCAAAAAAATAGGTTCGACTTCATTTAAGCACATATTCTCCCAAATATATATATATATATATATACATGTGTGTGTGTGTGTGTGTGTGTGTGTGCATATATATATATATATATATATATATATATATATATAAGAGATTTATCTAAAACTTGGTAGTAAGGGGTGATTCTATATGTGATTTCTAAGATCCACTGTATTAATATTGATGATCTAGTATGTATAAATACAGCGAATCTTTAAATCACTGAAGAGAGCTCAATGTTTAATAAACTTTTTAGATTATATACAGAGCAAAATTCATCAATAAAGGAAGGAAGAACTCAACACCGTAATTCCATAATAAATTTATTTCGACCAAAATTGGGGCCTATATAAATCTAAGTTGATTTACTACAGCTCCCCAAATTTTCGTCTCATCAGATGGGTCACATAACAAAAAAAACAATATATATATATATATATATATAATATATATATATATATATATAATCCAAAAATCCGGAGAAGAAATATTCCTTACGACATAGGAATTTTTTTTTTTAAACGTATCGCAGTTTGCAGAGCTCAATGTGTACTCTTATTGTTAGAGTCACATAGCAAATTGATAAGTAAAAAATATATCAAAAACCTTAGAATTTTTGCATTATAGTCTATTTCAGGGAGCTTAGACAAGGTGTCTAACTCTCCCAAATCATCAGATGCGAATGATGAATTCTTTATTACTTTTAAGGCATTTGAAAACAGATTTTTTTTATTGTCCTGTTTCCCTCTGCCGTGGGGCCATGAAAAAGATATTTGACCATTTGTTGTCGGTAATTTATTAGGAATTTCTGTTAAATCATATATGTATATATATATATATATATATATATATCAGAAAAATTACAGAAACACGCACAACCTATGTATATATATATGTGTGTATATGTGTATATATATATATATGTATATCAATATATGTATTGATCAAAGTCTGAAGAAGATACCAGAATATCTGAAACACGTGTTGCGTATGTGAAATAAAAAGAATAAAACATTTTTTCTGAGAACGATACATTTTGCGGACCTTCTTCTTTTTTCTATAAAATATTACATTTTCTCCCGTTGGAACCAGAACAACATTTATATATACTAGCAAATATATGCACCCTCCGGGTGCAAGTATTTAAGTTTTATATAATAAAATATCATATTAAATTAGAAAGGCTAATGAAACTGAATAAGGATGTAGATAAAAAGATTTGGAACAGAGGGGGTATGATTGAAAAATAGAACAACTTTGAAACTAACTCTTCCATCATTTTCCGTTACTCCCGTCTTTCATTGTTAATTTTTCCTAATTTAACTGTTTAGTTAAAATAGGAAGTAAAGAATAATATTAGTTATTTCTTCTTGTTAATGAATTTATTTTAAGATTTATTGAAGAGATTTTTTCTCATATTCATTGATAAAATCAAAAATTAGAAATCAATAATACTAAGCATATATTTATTAAAATCAAATTTTTAAGATCAATATGCAAATTAGCCTTCCCATTCATACTGTAAACCGCTATTTTGTTGTATATATAAATACAATTGCATGTTATTAGTATGTAGATATGGTCAACAGTATAAGTAATATAAAACAATTTTATTAATAATTGAGGTATAAATAAAAATAAAATCATGGTAAATGTGTTTTAAATAACAAAGGGAATTGTGACTTGTATAGTAATATAGTTTCGGTTACAGACAGACAAACCCACAATCTCCATTATAATAAGATATATATATATATATATATATATAGGGGGGTGCAAAAGTAGGTATCGAGCTATAAGAAAACATATACAATGCTCATTGCATTTATTAAACAAGCAAATGTGTAATAACATTAATTAGTATTATTAATAACACGTTGATTATTAGTCACAATTAAATATGGCTAATCACACCAACATTTTACTTATGATAATATGCTACTAATTTCATCTGTTGGATACTGTTGTATACCTACTCTTGCACTCCCTGTATATATATATATATATATATATATATATATATATATATATACATCGTCTTAGATTTTTCAGATTTTCAATTAATGTCAATTTTCAATTAAGACGCGTCGAGAAAAATTTGAAATAACCCGTTGCGTTGTCTCGTGAGTTAAAATGGCATATATAAATATTCATAGCAACCCTCATCACTCACTCTCTCTCTCTCTCTCTCTCTCTCTCTCTCTCTCTCTCTCTCTCTCTCTCTCTCTCTGAACTGTGTGCACTAAATACACTGAAGGTACATAAGTGCAGTTACAGAACATAAATGAATATGACAGTAGGTATCATTCTCCTCTATTACCATCACCAGGTCATGCTGACAGCACGGATTCGCATCTCTCTCAACTGTGTGCACTAAATACACTGAAGGTACATAAGTGCAGTTAGAGAAAATAGACGAATCCAATTTATACTCCGCCCTGTCGGTGGGGTGTTAGAATGCACCGACTGCACCTCTGCAGAGAGGTAAGACTCCCATAATTGAGCTACCTGTTGGCTATGTGTGGCAATACGTGATACTTAAGGATAGAACCCAGGTGTATGAGCAGTTCATGACTTGTAATACTCCACTTTGGCCATATCTTGGGCTAGACGGGCGGTCGGAGAGGCCCCCTCCGATCAATCGACTGGTCCCGTCAAGCCCTAGTACCTATATATATTTCCCAACCCTATTGCCCTTATGGCAAGCCCCAACCCCTTTTTATCATATGGGTGCTAGAAGGCGGTGACTGAGTGTCTACATGTCCTGTGAATGGCGTTAAACTCTATCTGATGGCGAGGTTCCAGTTTTGGAGGTTTGGAGAAAGTGGAGCACCCCTTCATTACCATTGCTCCCTGGTTCTCTCTGGCTCAGAGTGGTAGTACCCGTTAGAGTGTTAGGGTGCCATCTATGGGTTAAATAGAAAAACATGAGTTGATAAACAAAATTGTATTATCCATTAAGAATTGATTTATTTCAAAACTTTATCGGCATTAGATAACCCACTGAGGTTGATATGCCGTAAAACTAAACAAACCAAACAAACAAACCAATCTATACTACTCAAGTGGTTCGTTGGCAAAGGTCAGTATCGAACCCGGAACCTTGTGCCTCCCAGACAGATGCTCTGACTGAGTTAAACTGCTCTGATCTAATTATGAATTTAGTTAATAGAACTTCAGCACTCAGTAAGGATCGAACTCACTACCTATGAGGGAACACGTGAATTTGTTCAACATTATGCTACACCAGTGACAAACCCTTGTTGGGTTATTTTATACCAAAGACATTTTGTTTTATTCATTCTTGTTGGGTATTCAACGAAAAAACTTTTCGAAAGTACATTTTTTTAAAACACATATCGAATACTAATTTTCATCTGTTTAATCGATAATGGCGTGTCAATGTGGACCGGAGTAATGGCTTTAAAGGGGTACTCCACATTTCCCAGAGTTCCAGAATTGGAACCTCACCACTAGGGTGAAAAGGATGTGCATGTCATAGACTGATCATCCACTAGGATTCCATCCTTAAGCATTACGTATCGCCACCCATAGCGAATAGGTGGCCACATTGAGGGGATTTTACCACTGCAGAGGTGCATTCTATTTTTCTGTCCCAGCCTACAGGACGCCCCTTCGACCACTCGGCTGGTCACATCAAGCCCTAGCACCTGTATGATTGTTCCAGTACCCTTCAGAAAAGCCCCAACCCTTTTTATCATATATAAGCTTGAAGGCAGTGGCAGAGGGTCTTCATGTCCTAGAGATGATGTTAAACTCTATCTGATGGTGGGGTTCCGGTTCTGGAGGTCTGGGGAATGTGGAGCACCCCTTTATCACCAATCCTCCCAGCTCTACTCTGATCGGAAGTGGTAGTACCTGTTAGGGTACCATCAATGGGTTTAATAAAACAAATGTGTTTTTAAAAATTGAGTACACGTCAAGAATGAATAAAACAAAAACGTCTTCGGCATAAAATGACCCAACAAGGGTTGACATGCCAAAAAATCCAACCAACCAACCAGCCAGCCAGCCAATGTATGTAAGCTAAAAACTGGAACGGAACCGTAGATCTCTTTGCTTTCAGTCTGAGCTTATCTAGCTCTTAAAATCAAAACAAGCAAATGTACCATATAAAATAACCCAAAAAGGGTTGACATGCCAAAAAATCCAACCAACCAACCAGCCAGCAGCCAATGTATGTAAGCTAAAAACTGGAACGGAACCGTAGATCTCTTTGCTTTCAGTCTGTGCTTATCTAGCTCTTAAATCAAAAACAAGCAAATAAATATATAAAATACCATATAAAATAACCCAAAAAGGGTTGAGATGCCATAAAATCCAACCAACCAGCCAGCCAACCAATCAACATCCAACAGAGCGAAAAAAAATCAATTTTAGATTTGTATCCCGACTCTGATATGCCTAGGAAATGTTATGTTCTTAGAAGATAAGAATGAGTGAGTTTAAGACAGTAACCTAACCATAATGGTATTGGCACCATAATGGTATCGGCACCAACATTTATCTATTGCAAAGAACAATAGTCTGAAGAATCCTACGTGTGGAAATCATGCTTCACCGTAATCTTCTTAATAAAAAAAGACAAATGTAATATTTGTTGACAGAAATATGCACCGGTGACTGTATCAGATATGACATAAAAGATTATATTTTCATTTTTAGCGAAGTTTTCAAAAAGTCTTCAGTTCCATCGTCTCTTGCCAGACGAGCGGAACTAATTTAGATGTCGGCAAAAGAAAATTTCAAAGTTTTATTTAAAAAATCCCCAAACTATTTAAGATACTGATATAGGGTTTGCAAAATGAATATAATATATATATATATTATATATATATATATAATATATAATATATAGTTGATTATTCATTTTGCAAAACCCTATATCATATCTTAAAAATAGTTTGGGGATTTTTTAAAATAAAACTTTGAAATTTTTTTTGGCCGACATCTAAATTAGTTCCGCTCGTCTGGCAAGAGACGATGGAAGCTGAGACTTTGAAAACTTCGCTAAAATGAAAATATTAACTTTTATGTCATATCTGATACAGTCACCGTGCATATTTCTGTCAACAATTTACATTTGTCTTTTTTTATTAAGAAGATTACGGTGAAGCATGATTTCCACACTAGGATTCTTCAGACAATTGGTTATTTGCAATCGATAAATGTTGTTGCCGATACCATTATGGTGCCAATACCATTATGGTTAGGTTACTGTCTAAACTCACTCATTCTTATCTTCTAAGAACATAACATTTCTAGGCAATATCAGAGTCGGGATACAAATCTAAAATTGATTGTTTTTCGCTCTGTTTGAATGTTTGATTGGTTGGCTGGCTGGTTGTTGGATTTTTATGGCATCTCACCTTTTTGGTATTTTAATATGGTATTTTATAATATTTATTTGCTTGTTTTTGATTTAGAGAGCTAGATTAAGCACAGACTGAAAGCAAGGATCTAGCGGTTCCGTTCCAGTTTTTAGCTTACATATACATTGGCTGGCTGGCTGGTTGGTTGGTTGGATTTTTTGGCATGTCAACCTTTTTGGGTTATTTTATATGGTCATTTGCTTGTTTTGATTTTAAGAGCTTAGATAAGCTCAGACTGAAAGCAAGAGATGCTACGGTTCCGTTCCAGTTTTTAGCTTAATACATTGGCTGGCTGGCTGGTTGTTTGGTTGGGATTTTTTGGCATGTCACCCTTGTTGGGTCATTTATGCCGAATGACGTTTTGTTTTTTTCATTCTTGACGTGTACTCAATTTTTAAAAACACATTTGTTTTATTAAACGCATTGATGGTACCCTAACAGGTCTACCTACTTCCGATCAGAGTAGCAGCTGGGAGGATTGGTGATAAAGGGGTGCTCCACATCCCAGACTCCGAACCGAACCCCACCATCAGATAGAGTTTAACATCATCTCTAGGACATGAAGACCCTCTGCCACTGCCTTCAAGCTTATATATGATAAAAAGGTGTTGGGCTTTTCTGAAGGGTGAGCTGGAACAATCATACGAGGTGCTAGGGCTTGATGTGAACCAGCCGATGGTCGCAGGGGCGTCCCTGTAGCTGGGACAGAAAAATAGATAGCCAACCTCTGCAGTGGTAAATCCCCTCAAAGTGGCCACCTATTCTATGGGTGGCGGATACGTAATGCTTAAGGATGGAATCCTAGTGGATGATCAGTCTATGAACATGCACATCCTTTCACCCTAGTGAGTGAGGTCCAAATTCTGGAACTCTGGGAATGTGGAGTACCCTTTACCATTGACTCCGGTCCACATTGACACGCCATTTATCGATTAAACAGATGAAAATTAGTAATTACGATATGTGTTTTTAAATAAAAATGTTACTTTCGAAAGTTTTTTCGTTGAATACCCAACTAAGAATGATAAAACAAATGTCCTTGGTATAAAATAACCAAACAAGGGTTTTGTCAACTGGTGTAGGCATAATGTTAACAAATTCACGTGTTCCCTCCATAGGTATGAGTTCGATCCTTACTGAGTGGCTGAAGTTCTATTAACTAATTCATAATTAGATCAGAGCGTTTAACTCAGTCAGAGCATCTGTCTGGGAGGCACAAGGTTCCGGGTTCGAGTACTTGACCTTGCCAACGAACCCTTGAGTAGTATAGATTGGTTTGTTTGTTGGTTTTGTTTAGTTTTCGGCAATATCAACCTCAAGTGGGTTATCTAAATGCCGATAAGTTTGAAATAAATCAATCTTAATGGATAATACAATTTTGTTTATCAACTCATGTTTTCTATTTAACCCATAGATGGCACCCTAACACTCTAACTGGGGGGGTACTACACTCTGAGCCAGAGAGAACCAGGGAGCAATGGTAATGAAGGGGTGCTCCACTTTCTCCGGCAAACCTCCAAAACTGGAAACCTCCGCCATCAGATAGAGTTTAACGCATTCACAGGACATGTAGCACTCAGTCACCGCTTCTAGCCCGGGTCATAATGATAAAGGGTTGGGGGCTTGCCATAAGGGCAATAGGGCTTGGAAATATATATAGGTATCGGCTTGACGGGACCAGTCGATTGAATCGGAGGGGGCCTCTCCGACCGCCCGTTTAGCCCAAGATTGGCCAAAGTGGAGTAATTCAATCCATGAAACTGCTCATACACCTTGGGTTTTCTATCCTTAAGTATCACGTATTGCCAACATAGCCAACACGGTAGCTCAATATGGGAGTCCCTTACCTTCTGCAGAGTGCAGTCGGTGCATTCTAACACCTCCACCGACAGGGCGGAGTATAAATTGAATTCGTCTATTTTTTCTCTAACTGCAACTTATGTACCTTTCAGTGTATCTAGTGCACACAGTTGAGAGAGATGCGAATCCGTGGCTGGTCAGATGACCTGTGATCGGTAGTTAGAGGAGAATGATACCTACTGTCATAATTCATGTTATTTTCTGTAACTGCTACTTTGTACCTTCAGTGTATTTATGCACACAGTTCCGAGAGAAGAGAGAGAGAGAGAGAGAGAGAGAGAGAGAGAGAGAGAGAGAGAGATGAGAGTGAGTGAATGAGGGTTGCTATGAATTTTATAATATGCCATTTTAACTTCACGAACACGCAACGGGTTATTTCAAATTTTTCTCGACGCGTCCTTAAGAAAATTGACATTCATTGATAAATCTGAAAAATTAAGACGTGTATATTATATATCTATATATATTTATTATAATATAATATATACAGGGAGTGCAAGAGTGGTAATCAACAGTATCCAAGCAGAGAAATGTAGTAGCATATTTATCGATAGTAAAAAATGTTGGTGTGATTAAGCATTTAATGTTGACTAATAATCACGTGTTATTAAATAATACTAATTATGTTATTACAACATTTGCTTGTTTAATAAAATGCAATGAGCATTGTATATGTTTTCTTTATAGCCGTAACCTACTTTTGCACCCCCCTATATATAATATATTATATATATATCTTATTATAATGGAGATTGTGGGTTTGTCTGTCCTGTAAAACCGAAACTATATTACTATACAATCACCAATTCCTTTGTTATTTAAAAACACATTTACCATGAATTTTTATTTTATTTATACCTAATTATTAATAAAATTGTTTTATATTATTATACTGTTGAAACCATATCTACATACAATACATGCAATTGTATTTATATTACAAAAAATAGCGGTTTACAGTATGAATGGGAAGGCTAATTTGCATATTTGATCTTAAAAATTTGATTTTAATAAATATATGCTTAAGTATTATTGATTTCTAATTTTTGATTTTAATCAATGAATATGAGAAAAAAATCTCTCATAAATCTAAAATAAATTCATAACAAGAAGAAATAACTAATATTATCTTTACTTCCTATTTTTAACTAAACAGTAAATTAGGAAAAATTAACAATGAAAAGACGGAGTAACGAAAATGATGGAAGAGTTAGTTTCAAAGTTGTTCCTATTTCAATCAAATACCCTCTGTTCAATCTTTTTATCTACATCCTTAATTCAGTTTTATTACCTTT
>CM042181.1:31295095-31302595 GCA_023376005.1 Doryteuthis pealeii
AAAGAGAGATAAGAGAGGAAAAGAGAGAGAGAGTGTGTGTAACCAATGTGTTGTGATAGATAGATAGATGGAGAGAAAGAGAGAGAGAAGAGAGAAGTAGAGTGACAGAGAAGAGAGGAGAGAAGGAAGTGTGAGAGAGAAGAGAAAAGAGAGAGGGGAGAGTGAGGGTGTGTAGCCAATGTGTGTGGATAGATACATAGATAGATATAAGAGAGGGGGGAGGGAGAGAGAGAGAGAATGGGTTATACGACACAAAGTGATAAAGAAAGAGACAGACAGAAACAGAGACAGAAATGCAGTGGAGTGTGTGTGAGTGGGAGAGAGAGAGAGAGAGAGAGAGAGAGAGAGAGAGAGAGAAGAGAGAGAGATAAGGCAAATAAAGAGAATTATATATATATATATATTTCTAATCATTTACATATGTATATATATAATATTATATTTCTAATCATTTACATATATATATATATATATATATTATATATATATATATATATATATATATATTTCTAAGCAGGTAGATAGGAGGTTATCTATGTATTGATGAAAAGGTGTCGGTTTGTGGTGCCAAAAGGTTTCCATGATAAAAAGGATCTTTGAATATGATGAATTTATCTCTTTCGATAATATGTGTGTTCATATCTACCTACCTAGGTGAATAAAATATGCGTATGATTATTGGAGGGCATGCGTGTACGAAGTTTTTAATACACGCAGTAAGGAACACACACACAACACACACACCACACACACACACACATATATATATAATATAATATTATATATATATATATACTCAAATAATTTTTTTCACTAAACAGGTTGGACTTGCCACTACTAAGACACTTCTCTGCCCGAATTATAGTGGCTTGTCAAACACTTAAAAATCTGGGCAGGGATACATGTTCTAATTTGAAGGTGGAACATTACTATTAAGAGAAACAGTGACTATATGCAGGAAGATTGTGATCTACAGAGGACCAGCTTGATTTTGATGTGTGATACATGTTCTTGTGTTGGTAATTATACCTGTCCTTAACAAAATGGTATTAAAAAATTCTTTATCTCTGAAATTTTGTGATGGGATTTGTTAATTAGTATCATTTGGATTATTCAGACAATTGTCGTTCATCTCGGGTATATAAATGGCAAGAGAGAGAGAGAGAGAGAGAGAGAGAGAGAGAGAGAGAGAGACGGGATGAGAGTTTGATGGGTTCTTCTATTTTTCTCTGCTTGTCTACTTCATCGGCCGTCATCTTCTCTGGTCTCTTAGTTTCTTCTGTTGTTCAGTTTAGGCTGATTGTCTGTTCATCTCTTCTTAAATGATCAAGCAAGACTTTGTTGTTGTTTTTTTATATTCTTTATTAACAAAACCCCAGCCCAAAAGACTCCAACCGCGCGGATGAAAAGTGGCATCTTGAGCGATGTACAACTGCGTCCGCTCCTGCTGACTGGTTGGCTGGTACCTGCTAGCTAAATCTAATTTCTGTTCACACGCTTCTAATTGCAGGTTTCCAAAGGTGTCAAGTAGAGTTCACCATCTGCTAATCATAACGGTCGACAGCAACTCTCCATTCAACCCTCCGATTCTGAATCTTGTTTCAGCCGATATGCCCTCCGGCCTTCTTCAGGTATTTCTTGTCGGACTCGGGAGCCTTCTCGAACTCGGGAACCTTCTTGTCGGACTCGGGAACCTTCACGAATTCGGGAACCTTCTTTTTTCTTCTTTTGGTGCCAGTAATACCTATTGCCTATTGATCAATAGTTTTAACAATTCCATGATATTGAAAAATACTAGATCACCAAAGTTAAGCCTCAGTTAGCCTGTCCAATACTTAATTGGGTGACCACTTAAGCAACCACAAGTACTGTAAGCATCCTGAGTCCTTTGTTTTTCAAAAATGACTTTTCTTTTTTTCTTTCTTTTGGAAGTCCGTTGCAAATGACGGTGACGTCACTCCATATCTTCATTTGTGGACCCTATAATGGCTCATTATTCCAAATCTGGACTTGCAGATGCATCTAACTCGTCGGTTGCTATCTTCTCTGGGCTGACTTCTATCTGCTGGGGGTTGATTTTCTCTGTTAGTTTTTCTTACAGGGCTGTGCTGGACATTGTTTTAATATACTAATTAAAAAACAAGACGTGGTTGTACTTGATCAAGCTTTTATTTTCAACCCAAGCCCATTTGATCCTGCCGCGGCGAGACCGACCCACCAGAGCCGACAATTGCGTCCGCACCCCTTTGAAGTCGGGTCACATCTGCCTAACTAACTAAAACCTATTTTCATGGAGCCCAATCGCACGCCTTTAACGGGGCAAAGGTCATTAACCGTCACCGCGTAATTTTCTATGGACTCCATGATTTTAAGTTAACTGATCCTATTTGAATATTCGGGCCATATGACCTTTAGGCACCCCTTTTTGATCTCGATAAAGAAATGACATGTTTTTCATTTACACCGTCAATATCCGTTTGTTTTAACAGACGATTTTTAGATTTTGAAAAAATGATAAAACTAACCCCTAACCCTAACCCTAACCCTAAACCCTAACAAACAACCGGATATTGACGGTGTAAATGAAAAACATGTCCTTACTTAATCGAGATCAAAAAGGGGTGCCTAAAGGTAATATGGTTCAATATTCTAACTACAGGTACGTTAATAATTTATGACTGTTTATAAATTATGTAACAGAGCCTTGGGACAAAGACACCATTAAGCACCCCAGGTGTGACCTAGATTCAAAAGGACATGTTTTGCTTTTCACCGTCAAAATCCGGTTGTTTGTTAACAGACGATTTTTAGACGCACTTTTTTAAATTTATAAAACTATAAATGAAAGGCACGTTTTTATATTAAAGACACTTGTTTTTACGTATTTCATGTTGTTGTTAATTCAATAGCAATTCTTTTTTTAATAAATAAACATGTCTTTCGTTTTAAGTTTTATTTTTTTAAAATAACAATATTAGTTTTGTGGCGAGAGAAACCACGAACGTAGTAGTTCGAAGCGTGCACGACTGTGTTTGGCATGCAGAATGAGATCAGAGGCGAGTGGGGAGATTGAACTCACATTCTCCTGATCGTGAGTCGTGGCCTGGCGCAGAGGAATTGCTAAACTATCCAGAGTGGCCCGGATGGGAAGGATTGACGCGTGCTGATTAGTGTCGCACGTGCTGCACAGGCAGGTCAGAGTAAGGAGCCCGGATGAACACTGTAATTGTGTATTTATTGACCAGCCCTCACAAACCGGGAGGAAAGCTTGCAGTAGCATTTTGGCTGTGGCGACGAGTGGACGAGAGACAAGATAGTTTGATAGTGTTGGTGAGAAGGGTGCAGCATTGCTGGGAGAGTAAAAGCGTCGGACTTAACTGTGCCCCCCAGAGAACATTCTTATTAGAAGTTTATCTTTAGTGCAAAATTAATTTATTCACATATGCTGACAACAACAACAACATGAAATAACTAATTTTTTTAAATTAAAATCAAAAACTATTTTAGTATATAAATGTTACTGGTTATTATCGGCCGGCTGTTTTGTTTACAAACAACCGTTGAAAAGCAAAATTCAGTTCCTTTCAAAACGGATTTGGGATGGTGTCAAGGTCCGAGGCTTGTACCAGACTAGCAAACATCTACTTATAAAATCCAAGCCAGTCTCCCCCACGTTAAGACGGCGGAGGAGGTGTAAGGCTGGTTCTTTGGGGGATAAGAGCCACTTGGAAATCTGCCACGAATTTCCATTGCTTCGTACGAACAAGCGAACAAGTAGAGACGGAGTATTCGAATTTGCATTCCTTCTCCCCCTGGCACGCGAAAGCAATGAGAAAATGAAAACGTGTTGCAGAGAACTGAACCAGAAGGCCTAATTCCCGTTAATCCAACAAGAAACTATGGAGGTTATCTATCAGGTTTAGGAGTCTAAACCAGATATCGGTGTTTAGAATATATGAACGGATAATCAGCACAGCGAGTAGTGTATAAATGATAAATATTAGATCTCTCAACACCAGAATTATCATAACTGAAAAAGAAAGGAAGCATTAGATTGGAAATGAAACTAGAAGGACAAATAGGAAAACTACGAGAACAAGGTAAATCTAACTCAGCTAGTATTTAAGTTTTAATGTAATAAAAATATGAGATTAGGTCTCGGCGTTTAGAATATATGAACGGATAATCAGCACAGCGAGTAGTGTATATTAGATCTCTCAATTCCTGAATTATCATAACTGAAAAAGAAAGGAAGCATTAGTTTGGAAATGAAGCTAGAAGGACAAATAGAAAAACTACGAGAACAATGCAAATCTAACTTAGCAAGTATTTAAGTTTTAAAATAATAAATAAAATATAGATTAGGTCTCGGCGTTTAGAATATATGAACGGATAATCATCTCAACGAATGGTGTATAAATGATAAATATTAGATCTCTCAACACCAGAATTATCATGCATGAAAAAGATAGGAAACATTAGATTGGAAATGAAACTAGAAGGACAAATAGAAAAACTACGAGAACAAGGCAAATCTAACTCAGCTAGTATTTAAGGTTTAATGTAATAAAATATATTAGATTAGGTCTCGGCGTTTAGAATATATGAACGGATAATCAGCTCAACGAATGGTGTTTAAATGATAGATATTATATTTCTCAACACCAGAATTATCATGCATGAAAAACTATATTGGAAATGAAACTAGAAGGACAAATAGAAAAACTACGAGAACAAAGCATTATCAGAATTATCATGCATGAAAAAGAAAGGAAACATTAGATTGGAAATGAAACTAGAAAGAAAAATAGAGAAACTACGAGAACAAAGCAAATTTAACTCAAGCTAATATTTAAGTTTTAATGTAATAAAATATATTAGATTAGAAGGTCTAATTAAACTAGATAAGAATGTATATAAAAATTACATATTCTATTTTGTTTTAATTAATTTCTATATGAAATTATACATAGAATTGCTTTTAATATGTTTGATGATAAAACAATATTAAAATCCCCAACACCAATTAATCTATACGAGGTATGTCAGAAAAGTTCCAGAATGATCGCATTCTCCGATATAAGGGGCATCGTCCACTACGAGTTCTTGCCACGTGCGGAGGCGCTGGTAAATACATATATGATAAAAGGGTTGGGGTTTGCCATTGGGGTGGTAGGGCCGGAACAATCATATAGATGCTAGGGTTTGATATTGACTAGGGGGAAAATACTGATGCAGAATTATATCAAAAGGAACCAATCCCAAACATCGATTGATAACGTGTGAAAAAAAACTAACCGTACATATTAAAGAAATACATTTCTCTTTTCTTTGCCATGAGCTATTTCCGGAAGAACATAGGGAAGACCGCGAGAGAATAAGAGGAACAGATTACCTATTATATTCAGATCATCACATACACATGAAGGTTAAAACAAAGACAAAAAGAATGTAGCCATGACCTGGAGTAACCATAAAAATATATATATTTGATATAGTCCGAAATAATTGGCTAATATAATGTTTGAAAATATTCCAAATATCCGACTATGTCATATACTTCATATCGATATATATATATATATATATATATATATATATATATATATATATATATTATGGACTCTCTCGTCGATTTTCGACGCATGAGGATTCATACAATGAACAACCCACACAGTGATTTGTTTATAGTGGTGAAGGATTGTGTTGGACCATCCGCACTTTTTGGCACAGTCGATAGGAAAGAATTGGTGCGCAAGGAATGCCACAAACCCAATCAACGACTGACCTCAGGAATTTTGAATTCAGAGTTTTCCCTCTCCTAGACTGGTTACCTACCCAAGGTTAAATAGCCCAGTCTGCCCTACTATTTAACCCATAGCTGGAGGGAGAATATATGGATTCATACCTTTCCCAGGTATTAGCGCTATGTCAAATGCAAACAGCCTTGTCTGGGATTTGAACTTGGGTCGACAAGTCCATTTCCCACGACTCTAAGGCGAGTGTTATAAAAGCGAGTTTTATAAAAAATTCCTACTCGAGTTTCATGCCGGAGCAATTCAGCACTTTCTCCAGCCTTCTATTCTTATAAACATCCCGGCTACGTTCATTCACAATTGCGTGGGTGTGCCACCCTATGTTATTCCTGAACCTACCTGGCTCAGTTTGTGTTTGTTTATGTGCCTACATCTGTTAGTCAACTCTGCTCGCGAGTTCAATACCTTCCCTGGGTCTCTATATTCAGCTGTTTTTAATTTTTCGTTTAAACATAGCATACAGGGTCTTTATATATATATATATATATATATATATATATATATATATATATATATATATATATATATATATTCCACTACTAATATTATATATTGACATTTGCTGTATTTCTTAACAGGTTTGTTGTCTTGAAGAAAGGTGGCTAATATGCTGCCTGGAAACCTATGGTAACAATGCCAACTTAAATGTACTGTACACTATAACAAATAAATAAATAAAACTCTTACACACGTAATCAAGCACTTTATTTTCAATTCTCCAATACTAACAAAGGACTACCAATATATATATATATATATATATATATATATATATATATATATATATATATATATATAGTAATGGAAAAGAAAATTTATTTCCTCTACTATTATTATTTTCACTCCTTTTGAGATTTTCACATCAGCGTTAGCTGATGGTATTTCACTGGCGTCTGAGTGACAGCAAGTCTCCTCAGGTCTCCAGGACTCTTCTGAGTATTCTAGCCGATTGCAACAGTGCAGTAGTCTGGATGGTCTCAATTCTTCCTCTGATTTCTAGATCCTCCAGTCTTTTTTCCAAGTTTATTGGTACCGTTCCTCTCATATTCCACAGCTTTTTCAATTCTCTGGCAAGGTCCAGGTATTTATCCATCTTTTCATTTTCCTTCAGTTTCACTGTGATCTGCTGGGACCGCAAAAACCACCAGTTGACACGTTCTCTTTTTTTTTTGTTAATCAACACTAGGTCTGGACTCCTGGCTGGGATAGGGTGAGCCATCTTTATCTCAGTCTATCCCAGAGAATTTTATGCGTTTCATTCTCAAGAACAGATTCTGGTTTATGCATCTACCATTTTGTTGTATGGTCAAAGTTTTATTATTATTATTATTATTATTATTATTGTCCTATGTTTTTAATATATTGAGCACTTTTTTATAGACAAAGCAGAATAGACTATTATTTACAACAGCTTCGCTCTCAGAAAACTTCTGTCAAAGAGATTTTCATCTCAATATATTAAGAATAAATTAAAGGTTAACCAACAACACCATAGTTACCTTATTTTTCTTTTTTATATCACAAGGTGTGTCGAAAAAGTATCGAGATTGAAGCTGTGTTTACCAAGATAGAAATGAAGAATAAATGGAACGTTAATTTTTCAGAATACAAGGTGTGTTAAAAAGTACCAAATATCTCTATACTTTTTGACACTCTTTGTATATATATATTGAGGAAAATGAAT
>CM042181.1:31307595-31310095 GCA_023376005.1 Doryteuthis pealeii
TATATATATTTAATTTGTCGTTAATTGAGGTATTTTCCTAGTTTTATCAGGACATACATACATACATACACACCAACTGCCCTACATATGTACTAGAAGCGGCTACCCGGTGCCGCCTGGGTAGATGAAGGGGGCAAATATCAGTCTTGCAAATCCATTATTACTGAATATTGAGTTGGATCATCGCAGGATGCCCCATTAAGATCCCTACGTAAAAAAGACCTTGCGTTGATCTGGCTTGGTGGGACGTCATTAAAAAAAGTGTACAGACACTCTGTAAAGAAAAATCAGTGTCTCCTATTTAAAATATTAAATACAAAAGAAATCTATGCTGTTACTATTCAAATTTGGTTTTTAATCATTTTCACGAATATAAATCACGTCTTCATTATTTTTGCTCAAAGCAAAACAAGATCTGGTGATAGTAAATGTGTATATATATTTATTTTGTTGTTAATAGCTTTATTTTCGAAGTTTCAGCCGGACATTCACATATACACACCCGCTGCCCTTTATATATGTACTAGAAGTGGCTACCCGGCGTCGCCTAGGTAGAGAGGGTTTTTTTTTAAGTTAGCCTCGAAGATCCATTATTGCTTGTCACAAGTTGTCCCATAAAATCCCCACATAAATATATAACAATATAGCAAGAAATTCTATTCAATAATTTACAATTTTAAAAAAGATCCAATATAAATGAGGCGATTAATTCAATCAATGAACATCATATTTCAAATACCTTCTGTCATTATACAAATTTTAATTTTTAAATATCTTCCCGAGTATAAATAAAATCTTCATTATTTTTGCTCAAAAACCAAGCCCTGGTGATAATGAATGTATAATATATATATATATATATATATATATATATATATATATATATATATATATATTTACTTTGTTGTTAATAGCTAAATTTTCGTAGCTTCAGCCGGACATACATATATACGTACATATACACAACTGCCCTTTATGTATGTTTAGATAGATAATAGCTCTATAACGACGCGTACGTAATTTGAGTGAGTTATGCGTACAAATAATTATTCTATACTTTAATAAAAGCGACTCTTGGTCATTTGCTTTTAATGCTAGATATTATAATTGACTAAAAGTAAAAAGGTATGAAATATTGTATTACTTTTATGCGGATACGCGACTAACTCGTTTTTTTTCTGTTAACACACATACACACACACACACACACACACACACACATATATATATATATATATATATATATATATATATATATATATATGTAGTATAATAAAAAATTGAAAAACACAGGTTTAAATGAGTTAAATGGTGAGTTTATTGGCCGAGGCTGCAGTGTTTCGATCTATTAAGTAGATCATCTTCAGGGCTTTTGTTGGTATGCGGAAGGTGATAAAAAATTTTTTATCTCAGAATAAGGAGAAAGGCGAGTAATAGTCCTTGTTTATCGGTCTGTTTGAAATTTGAAGTCTGAGAAAAAAGAACGTTGAAAAAATAAACGGTTTGAAATATGACGTCAAATAATCTTTCTTGCGGTGTGAGTATTGGAATGTGTAATATATATATATATATATTCTTTGGTGGGATACCAAGTTTCTTGGTATTAAGATGATTCTAAGCTGGTCCTTTACTAAGGAGTATCACACATTAGGATAAATAGAAAAATACTTTTAGTTGAAAATAAACACGAGCAGACAAACCTAAGCGCCAACCCAATAAGGAAAGAAACTGCTAGGAAGTAATCGGCGTAATATCAAGAGCACCACCATTGGCTGAAATTGTAAATTTATATATGCTGTCTGACCTACATTTGATGGATTTTCTGGTGAGATTTATTTAGGTTATTCATTCTATCTGTGACTGTCTGATGAGACTAAACTTGGGAGTTTTGGAAATTTCATTAAATTTCTTAAAGCCTTTTAAGGTTTTGGTTGAAATAAATTTATCACAGAATGGTGGTTTATTGAGTTTTTCCTTTCTTTCGACGGTGAATATTGCTCTGTATTTAATCTAAAATAGATTATTATACATTGAGCTCTTTCTAGGGATTTATAAACATCCTTGTATTTGCACCTACTAAAACAAGCAATATATTATAGTGTAAGATTTTGAAGATCCTATGTAGAATCATTCCTTACTACCAGTTTTGTACATTTATGTATATATATATGTATGTGTGCATATATATATATATATATATATATATATATATATATATATATATTATAAAAAAAGAAGGTCCGCAAAATGTATTTTGTTCTCAGGAAAATCTTTTTAATTCTTTTTGTTTTACATATGCAACACGTGTTTCAGATCTTCTGGTATCTTCTTCAGGCTTTGATTATGTATATGTGCATATATATATATATATATATATATATATATATATATATATATATATATATATATATATATATATATATATATATATAACGTAAAATTCGGAGAAATCTTCCTTATTACATAGGAGTTTTTTTTTTTTAAACGTGTCGCAGTTTGC
>CM042181.1:31312595-31325095 GCA_023376005.1 Doryteuthis pealeii
TTTCTGCGTCTGATATGAAGCGCTACAACTGTCAGCTTCTTTCTTTACCGCACAGATCCAATTAGTACTACTCAAGTGCTTCGTTGGCAAAGGTTAGTATCGAACCCGGAACCTTGTGCCCCCCATACAGACGCTCTGACTGAGCTAAACTGCTCTGATCTAATTATGAATTTAGTTAATAGAACTTCAGCACTCAGTAAGGATCGAACTCACTACCTATGAGGGAACACGTGAATTTGTTCAACATTATGCTACACCAGTGACAAACCCTTGTTGGGTTATTTTATACCAAATACATTTTGTTTTATTCATTCTTGTTGGGTATTCAACGAAAAAATTTTTCGAAAGTACATTTTTTAAAAACACATATCGAATACTAATTTTCATCTGTTTAATCGATAATGGCGTATCAATGTGGACCGGAGTAATGGCTTTAAAGGGGTACTCCACATTTCCCGGAGTTCCAGAATTGGAACCTCACCACTAGGGTGAAAAGGATGTGCATGTCATAGACTGCTCATCCACTAGGATTCCATCCTTAAGCATTACGTATCGCCACCCATAGCGAATAGGTGGCCACATTGAGGGGATTTTACCACTGCAGAGGTGCATTCTATTTTTCTGTCCCAGCCTACAGGACGCCCCTTCGACCAATCGGCTGGTCACATCAAGCCCTAGCACCTGTATGATTATTCCAGTACCCTTCAGAAAGGCCCCAACCCTTTTATCATATATAAGCTTGAATGCAGTGGCAGAGGGTCTTCATGTCCTGAGTATGACGTTAAACTCTATGTGATGGTGGGGTTCCGGTTCTGGAGGTCTGGGGAATGTGGACCATCCTTTTATCACCATTGCTCACAGCTCTACCCTGACCCGAAGTGGTAGTACCTGTTAGGGTGCCATCAATGGGTTTAATAAAACAAATGTGTCTTTAAAAATTGAGTACACATCAAGAATGAATAAAACAAAAACGTCTTCGACATAAAATGACCCAACAAGGGTTGACATGCCGTAAAATCCAACCAACTAACTAATCAATGTATGTTAGCTAAAAACTGGAACGGAACCGTAGATCTCTTTGTTTTCAGTCTGCGCTTATTAAAAAACCAAAACAAGCAAATGTACCATATAAAATAACCCAACAAGGGTTGACATGCCATAAAATCCAACCAACGAGCCAGCCAGTCAACCAATACATGTAAGCTAAAAACTGGAACGGAACCGTAGATCTCTTTGCTTTCAGTCTGCATTTATCTAGCTCTTAGAACCAAGACAAGCAAATGTACCATATAAAATAACCCAACAGGGGTTGACATGCCGTAAAATCCAACAAACCAACCAACGAGCCAGCCAACCAATGTATGTAATCCAAAAACTGAAACGGAACCGTAGATCTCTTTTCTTTCAGTCTGTGCTTAGTCCAAAACAAGCAAATATAAAATAACACAGAAAGGGTTGAGATGCCATAAGATCCAACCAACCAACCAGCCAACCAATGTATGTAAGTTAAAAACTGGAACAGAACCGTAGATCTCTTTTCTTTCAGTCTGTGCTTATCTAGCTCTTAAAACCAAAACAAGCAAATGTACCATATAAAATAACCCAAAAAGGGTTGACATGCCATAAAATCCAACCAACCAACCAACGAGCCAGTCAACCAATGTATGTAATCCAAAAACTGAAACGGAACCGTAGATCTCTTTGCTTTTAGTCTGTGTTTATCTAACTCTTAAATCTAAAACAAGCAAATATACCATATAAAATAACCCAACAAGGGTTGATGTGCCGTAAAATCCAACCAACCAACCAGCCAGCTAGCCAGCCAGCCAGCCAATGTATGTAAGCTAAAAACTGAAACGGAACTGTAGATCTCTTTGCTTTTAGTCTGTGCTTATCTAGCTCTTAAATCTAAAACAAGCAAATATACCATATAAAATAACCCCAAAAGGGTTGAGATGCCATAAGATCCAACCAACCAGCCAGCCAACCAATCAACATCCAACAGAGCGAAAAAAAATCAATTTTAGATTTGTATCCCGACTCTGATATGCCTAGGAAATGTTATGTTCTTAGAAGATAAGAATGAGTGAGTTTAAGACAGTAACCTAACCATAATGGTATTGGCACCATAATGGTATCGGCACCAACATTTATCTATTGCAAAGAACAATAGTCTGAAGAATCCTACGTGTGGAAATCATGCTTCACCGTAATCTTCTTAATAAAAAAAGACAAATGTAATATTTGTTGACAGAAATATGCACCGGTGACTGTATCAGATATGACATAAAAGATTATATTTTCATTTTTAGCGAAGTTTTCAAAAAGTCTTCAGTTCCATCGTCTCTTGCCAGACGAGCGGAACTAATTTAGATGTCGGCAAAAGAAAATTTCAAAGTTTTATTTAAAAAATCCCCAAACTATTTAAGATACTGATATAGAGTTTTGCAAAATGAATAAATCAATATATATATATAATATATATATATATATATATATATATATATATATATATATATATGAAGAAAAGGAAGTGAATTCATTCTTTCTTAATATATATATATATATATATATATATATATATATATATATATATATATATGTGTGTTGAAAGAATGAAAAAAGGAAAGAATGTATAGAAAGGATAATTTCAAAATCTCCGTATTTTGAATTCGGTTATCTGTTTCGGTAGTGCTGATGTTATAATTTAAACATCAACACCATCGAAATGGATAACTGAAATTAAAATACGGAAATTTTGAAATTATTCATTCTATACTTTCTTTCCTTTATTCATTCTTTCAACATACCGTTGGATTCACTTCCAGTTTCATCTTTATATATACTAGCAAATATATGCACCCTCCGGGTGCAAGTATTTAAGTTTTAATATAATAAAATATCATTTTAAATTAGAAAGGCTAATGAAACTGAATAAGAATGTAGATAAAAAGATTTTGAACAGAGGGGGTATGATTGAAAAATAGAACTTTGAAACTAACTCTTCCATCATTTTCCCTTACTCCCGTCTTTCATTGGTAAATTTTCCTAATTAAAATGTTTAGCTAAAATAGGAAGTAAAGAATAATATTACAGTTAGTTTTTCTTGTTAAGGGATTTCTTTTAAGATTTATTGAAGAGATTTTTGCTCATATTCAATAAGATAAAACCAAACAATTAGAAATCAATAATACTAAGCATATATTTATCAAAATCAATTTTTTAAGATCAATATGCAAATTAGCCTTCCCATTCACACTGTAAACCTCTATTTTGTTGTATATATAAATACAATTGCATGTTATTAGTATGTAGATATGGTCAACAGTGTAAGTAATGTAAAACAATTTTATTAATAATTGAGGTTTAAATAAAATCATGGAGAATATGATGTAAATAACGAAAGGAATTGTGACTTGTATAGTAATATAGTTTCGGTTACAGACAGACAAACCCACAATCTCCATTATAATAAGATATATATATATATATATATATATATATGAAATTTAACATTTTGAAAAAACAAATGATGTTTGTTATGTAATTGCTGACAGAATCTGTTTCGACCAAATCGATGTTGGTCTTCATCAAAGAGCGACATAGACGGGAAGAAAGATATCCGTTAAAAGACTGTTTACAAAAACGAACGCTGTATTCAACCGCTGAAAATTTTGAAAAATGCGTGTTCTGTTTTAAAAATAAAATAAATTTTATTTTTAATTTTTAAAAATCAGAAGCATTATAGTTTATAGTAAAACTCAAAAGAGTTTGTTGTAAAAATTATATAAAAAAATGTAAAGTGGGTATCAAAATTGTTTAGGATATATTTCAGCTGTTACAAATATACAAGTCCACAGTTTAATATATATATATATATATATATATATATATATATATATATATATAATACTAATATTATTGTTAGATGGAAAATAAAGGGTCTACAATGATTTCAATCAAATTGAAATGGTTTCCTCAGGACCCTAATCTACGTTATCTAAGTCGATGTAATTACATCGACTTAGTTAACGTAGAGTAGGGTCCCGAGGAGATCATTTTGATTGAAACCATGGTAGACGCTTTATTTTCCATCTAACAATAATATTTTTAGTATTATTACTGCTCTGTATTTTTAATATATTGCGCACTTTTGGATTATTTACGCCACTGCGACGGAAAAGTTAAAGCGGATACTATATATATATATATATATATATATATATATATATATATATATATATATATAATTTAATATACCAAGCGTGTTAGTTGATCCTTGCGGAGAGAAAAAAACCAGCAGAGTGTTTGATTGTAAAAATATACTACCAAACATCAACCAGGAAGAAAAAATGTTTTGAAAAAAAGAAAGGACCAAGATATTCGTACCAACAAAAAATAATCTATTGGTACAGTATTTGGCCAAAAGAAAAAAACAATTTATATGTATATATATGTATATAAGATATATATATTCATATAACCGCTAGGAGAAGCTAATATGTAAAAAGTGCTCGATACCTAAGTAGAGCCAAGTAATAAAGATAATCTAATGAGTCAGACGAACCTACTATTAGTTTCGCATATTTGTCATGCTCCTTTTTCTTCTTTAGTCAGATTTTAGCCCTGAAGAGCTTTATGCGAAACTAATAGTAGGTTCGTCTGACTCATTAGATTATCTTTATTATATATATATATATATATATATATATATATATATATACAAAGAAAGACCGGGTATATAGCGATTATGGTCCATTTCCACCCGTGGCTATCTGAGACCCTACGAGTTACTTTGTTCTGTTTATAAAAATTAAACATTGAGTTCTCAAACGTGACCTGAACTTTGCAACACCCAACTGTTGGGGGAAAGGACCAGTTTTAGAATCATCCTAATACCAAAAAACCAAAAGAAAAAAAAGTATATATATATATATATAGTGTGTACAGAAATAACCCACTCGAGTTTCACCATAATGATCTTCAGGGTTAAACCCACTGAATCAATCAAGATATTGATCAATTACAACTAGTTACAGCTAACTTCAGGAGTCCATGTTGTAGTTATCCGCTCTACTTACGTATTTAGCACTTTATATTTGTTATAACGCTGACTTATCTGGGCAAAACTTGTACCAACCAAATATTGAGACCAACCCAATATTTTTACCGGTAAGTCATTCCTTATTCATATATATAGGGTTTGTAAGCTACCTACTGCCGGAATTGAAATCCGATCGGTTGGGTGTCAGTCCGGCATCTTAACAATTAGGCTGTATTCACTTACAGAATGCGAAGGGGATTTAACTCTTTTAATACAGACATCACTTTGTGTGTAAAGGCAGTCACAGAGTGCTCCATTCCTTATATAGAAGAGCGTTGCGTTTACGCTTGAGTTGGCGGCCGTCAGCGAGATCCCCCCAGAGTGCTCAACCCTAGGGGATGGGGAGCATATATATATTATATATATATATATATATATATATATATATAAACAATTTTTTTTAAATATATATATATATATATATATATATATATATATATATATATATATAAACAATTTTTTGAAAATAAAGGAATCTTTATTGATTTGAATTTTTTTCTTTCAATTTTCAATGTGTCTGTATATTTGGAAATATAATTCTTAATTGGAGAATATTTTATGTATTTAGCCAAAACCCAGGGCAAAAGAGAATTTCAAAGTTTTAATTTTAAAAAACCCAAATATTTAAGATACGAATACAGATACTTGCAAACTGAATGTATATACAGTGGCTTTCTTTCTTCTGGTCTACACTACCTTCCTTCCACTCTCCCTTCCAGCCTTCATTATTTCCTTCTCCCTCCCTCCCTCCCTCCCTCTCTCCTTTCTTTATTTTTCTTTCTTTCCTTCCTTTCTTCTTTCTTTCTTTCTTTCTTTTTTCCTTCCTTCATTCATTACTTCTTTTCTTCTTTCTCTTGTTTCTTCTTTCTTTTCTTCCTTCTTTTCATCCTTTTCTTTTTTCCTTCCTTTCTTCTTCTTTTGTTCGTTCGTTCTTTTCTCCTTTCCTTCCTTTTTTCCTTCGTTTCTTTCTCCTTTCATACATTCATTCGTTCATTCTTTTCTTTTTTTCCTTCCATTCTTCTTTCATTCTTTATTTTCTTACTTTTTTCTTCTTTCCTTTCCCCTTTTCTTTCGTTCATTTCTTTCTTCTTTCCTTCCTTTCTTTCTTCTTCCGTTCATTCATTCATTCATTCTTTCTTTCCTTTCTTCTTTCTTTTCTTCCTCCTCTTCTTTTTCTTCTCTCTCTCCTTTCTTTCTTCTTTCGTTCATTCCTTCGTTCCTTCTTTTCTTCTTTCTTTCCTTTCTTTCCTTCTTCTTTTCTTTTTTTATTTCCTTCCTTTCTTCTTCATTCGTTCATTCATTCGTTCCTTCTTTATCTTCCTTCCTTCTTTTCTTCTTTTTCTTTTTCCTCTCTTTCTTTCTTTCTTTCTTCTTTCGTTCATTCATTCGTTCCTTCTTTCCTTTTTTCTTTCCTTCCTTCCTTCTTTTCTTTTTTTTCTTCTTTTATTCCTTTCTTTCTTCTTTCGTTCGTTCGTTCATTCTTCCTTTTCTTCTTTCCTTCTTTCTTCTTTTTTTCTTTCCTCCTTTTCTTCTTTTCTCTCCCTCCTTCTTTTCTTCTTTCCTTCCTTCCTACACCCCTTTCCATCTACAGCTTCATTTCCTATTGTATTATCTAACCTTCTTTTTTTTCACTGGTCACAACAAATGATTATAGGTTAATCTTTATTGAACATATCCACTTTAAACACCCAGGATATGAATACCGACATATTCATGAACACTTCAGCTGCAAATTGATATATTTCACCAACAATTTCTTACATGATTTTAGCAAAAACAAAAACGTGCCGGATAAACCAAAAAACAAAAATAAAAGCCACAAATGTTTTTGGTCAAATATGTTCCTGGTAGTCCATCTATTGATAATTTTGCCTTCGACACCACAGAAGACAACATATAGTTATGGAGCCTCACCTGACACTCTGAAATCTTTGTCTCCAGTTAATCACCGGCTAGATGTACAGAGACAGTAGACAAACATGTCTTGACAATGATGGAGAGAACATCTGACTTTATTCTCTCGATGGTTGCATTATTAAAGTATAAATATTGATGATGGTCGTGCAACATCGGGGATGATGCTGCAGGGAGGATATAAGAAATGTGTTTGCATACTTACGTCTATTTTACGCCAGCTCTGGTGGTTCTTTACTGTGGCTCAAGTGGCAGCAAGTCTCCTCAGATTTCCAATTCCTCTACACAAGTAGGATGTGAAATATTGTCAGAGGTTTCTTTCTTCTAGACTGGTTGACTAACCAATGTTAAAGAGCCAAGGATGGTCACATACACGGTGTTAGGTTGGGGGCATATGAGAAATGCATTTGCATACGTGCGCGTGTTTTACACCAGATCTAGTGGTTCTTCACTGTGGCTCAAGTGACAGCAAGTCTCCTCAGATTTCCAACCCCTCTACACAAGTAGGGTGTGAATATGGTCAGTGGTTTCTTTCTCCTAGACTGGTTGACTAACCAAGGTTAAGAGCCAAGGATGGTCACATACACGGTGTTAGGTTGGGGCATATGAGAAATGCATTTGCATACGTGCGCGTGTTTTACACCAGATCTAGTGGTTCTTCACTGTGGCTCAAGTGACAGCAAGTCTCCTCAGATTTCCAACCCCTCTACACAAGTAGGGTGTGAAATATGGTCAGTGGTTTCTTTCTCCTAGACTGGTTGACTAACCAAAGTTAAAGATCCAAGGATGCTCTCATACATGGCGTTGGTTTGGGGGGGGTATTTGAATTGTATTTGCATACATGCGTCTACTTCATGCCAGCTTTAGTGGTTCTTCACTGTGGCCCAGGTGACAGCAAGTCTCCTCAGATTTCCAACCCTTCCACACCAGTAGGAATGTAACATCGTCAATTTCTTAAGCGAAGTTTAACAGGTTTGAATTCAGTTTTCTTTCTCCTAGACTGGTTGACAAACCAAGGTTAAAGAGCCCAGTATTCCCTACTATCATTATCTAGGAGACTTTTGAGTATTCTAGCTGATCTTAACAATGCTAGTGGTTATTCACTGTGGCCCGAGTGACAGCAAGTCTCCTAAGATTTCCAACTCCTCTACACAAGTAGGATGTGAAATATGGTCAGATGTTTCTTTCTCCTAGACTGGTTGACTAACCAAGGTTAAAGAGCCAAGGATGGTCACATACACGGTGTTAGGTTGGGGCATATGAGAAATGTATTTGCATACGTGCGTGTATTTTACGCCAGCTCTAGTGGTTCCTCACTGTGACTCGAGTGACAGCAAGTCTCCTCAGATTTCCAATTCCTCTACACAAGTAAAATGTGAAATATGGTCAGATGTTTCTTTCTCCTAGACTGGTTGACTAACCAAGGTTAAAGAGCCAAGGATGGTCTCATACACGGTGTTGGGTTGAGGCATATAAGAAATGTATTTGCATACGTGCGTGTGTTTTACACCAGCTCTAGTGGTTCCTCACTGTGACTCGAGTGACAGCAAGTCTCCTCAGATTTCCAAACCCTCCGCACGAGTAGGAGTGAAACATCGTCAATTTCTTAAGCGATGTTTAACAGGTTTCAGTTCAGAGGATAGTCTCACGTTTTGGATTGAGCTGCATATAAGAAATATGTTTGCTTACCTGCGTCTATTTTACGCCAGCTCTAGTGGTTCTTCGCCGCGGCCCGAGTGGCAGCAAGTCTCCCCAGATTTCCAATCCCTCTACACAAGTAGGATGTGATAATTCACATCCTATTTAGTCAGAGGTTTCTTTCTCTTAGACTGGTTGACTAAGCAAGGTTAAAGAGCCTAGGATAGACTCATACATGGTGTTATGTTGGGGGCATATGAGAAATGTATTTGCATACGTGCATGTGTTTTACACCAGCTCTAGTGGGTCTCTACTATGGCCCGAGTGGCAGCAGTCTCCTAAGATTGCTGTTGTCAGGGTGGTCTCATACATAGGGTTGGGTTGAGCGGCATATAAGAAATGTGCTTGCTAGATTGTGTCTATTTTACGCCAGCTCTAACTGGTAGTTAGACCGAGTGACAGCAAGTCTCCTCAGATTTCCAGGACTTTCCAAAGTATTATTTATTAACACCCCCGTAGGATGTGACACAATGTCAATTTCTTGAGCGAAGTTTAACAGGTTTGAATTCAGGAGTTTCCTTCTCCTAGACTGGTTGCCCACCCAAATTTAAAGAGCCCAGTTTACCCTAGTCATTTTCTAGGACATTTTTGTGTATTATAGCCAATCTTAACAATGTTGTAGTGTGGATGGTCTCCATTTCAAACCAGTTCTTCACAGGGGCCCAAGTGACAACAAGTTTTCTCAGATTTCTCTTCTAAATACATATTCAAACCCTCCACACGAGGGGGATATGACACATGGTCAATTTCTTAAGAGAAGTTTAACAGGTTTGAATTCAGTTTCCTTCTCCTAGACAGGTTGACTAACCAAGGTTAAAAATCCCAGTATCCCTTACTATCATTATCTATGAGACTTTTGAGGATTCTAGCTAATCTTAACAATGCTGTTGTTAGGATGGTTTCATACATGGTGTTGGTTTGGGGTCATATAAGAAATGTATTTACTTACATGCGTCTATTTCACGCCAGCTTTAGTGGTTCTTCACTGTGGCCCGTGTGGCAGCAAGTCTCCTCAGATTCCCAACACCTCTAAACAAGTAGGATGTGAAAATATGGTCAATTTCTTAAGCGAAGTTTTAATTCAGAGGTTTCCTTCTCCTACACTGGTTGACTAACCAAGGTTAAAGATCCAAGGATGGTTTCATACATGGTATTGGGTTGGGGAGCATATAAGAAATGTATTTGCATACTTGTGTCTATTTTACGCCAGCTTTAGTGGTTCTCTACTGTGGTCCAAGTGACAACAGGTCTCCTAAGATTTCCAACCCCTCCACACCAGTAGGAATGAAACATCGTCAATTTCTTAAGCGAAGTTTAACAGGTTTGAATTCAGTTTTCTTTCTCCTAGACTGGTTGACAAACCAAGGTTAAAGAGCCCAATATTCCTTACTATCATTATCTAGGAGACTTTAGAGTATTCTAGCTGATCTTAACAATGCTAGTGGTTCTTCCCTGTGGCCCGAGTGGCAGCAAGTCTCCTCAGATTTCCAACTCTAAACAAGTAGCATGTGAAATATGGTCAATTTCTTGAGCGAAGTTTAACAGGTTTTAATTCAGAGGTTTCTTTCTCCTACATTGGTTGATTAACCAAGGTAAAAGTTCAAGGATTTAATTCAGTTTTCCTTCTCCTAGACTGGTTGACCAACCAGTGTTAAAGAGCCCTGTATTCCTTACTATCATTATCTAGGAGACTTTTGAGTATTCTAGCCGATCTTAACAATGCTGTTGTCAGGATAGTCTCGTACATGGGGTTAGGGATGGACCAATACAAAATGTATCTGTATATTTGTGACTGTTTCACACTAGCAACTGTAATCCTGCACTTTATATTCAATGTTACAATACTAGAAAAACCTACCAATATATATATATATATATATATATATATATATATATATATATGTTGTGTGTGTGTGTGTGTGTGTGTGTGTTTATGCGTGTGTATCTGTATCCATTGGGAGTTTTGAAATGTCTTTACCGATATCATTTTAAATCAGCGATTCTTGTTTATGTAAATTATTTGACATTGGATAACACAGCGTGACCATTGATAAATTGTGAGAAGACATTGGGGGATTCTTATGTCTTTACATTTGTAACCTTCAATAAGAAAACAAATGATTTTCTCAATTCTCTTTGTTACAATAGATTAAAACCAAAGAGCTGACTTGATATTTTTTTTTTAAGATCAGACTAGAAGCACCATTCCTGGACATTTCCCATTTTACATAAGAAATGAACGAAAGAAAGGAAAGAAGGTAAGAAGAAAAAAGCAAAGAAGGAAAGAAAGAAGAAAAAAAGGAAGGAAAGAAGAAAAAGAAGAAGAAGGAAGAAAAGAATTAAAGAAAGGAAGAAAAGAAGGAACGAATGAATGAACGAAAGAAGAAAGAAAAGAAGGAAAGAAGAAAAGAAGGAAAGAAGGAAGGAAAGAAGAAAAGAAGGAAAGAAGAAAAAAGGAAAGAAAGAAGAAACAAAGGAAGAAAAGAACGAAAGAAGAAAGGAAGGAAGGAAAGAAGGAAAGAAGAAAGAAAGGAAAGAAAGAAGAAAAGAAGGATTGAATGAATGAATGAAAGAAGAAAGAAAGAAAGGAAAGAAGAAAAAGGAAAGAAGAAAGAGAAGAAAGAAAGAAAGAAGAAAGGGAGAAGAGAAAGAAGAAAAGAAGGAACGAATGAATGAACGAAAGAAGAAATAAAGGAACGAAATAAGAAAAGAAGGAAAAAAAGAAGGAAAGAAAGAAGAAAAGAAGGAAAGAAGAAAGGGAGAAAAGAAAGAAGAAAAGAAGGAACGAATGAATGAACGAAAGAAGAAAGAAAAGAAGGAAAGAAGAAAAGAATGAAAGAGGGGAGGAAAGAAGAAAAGAAGGAACGAACGAACGAACGAAAGAAGAAAGAATGTAAGCAAAGAAGAAAAGGAAGAAAAGAAGAAGGAAAAGAAAGAAGAAAAGCAAGAAAGAAGGAAAGAAAGAAGAAAAGCAAGAAAGAAGAAAAGAAGGAACGGACGAATGAACGAAAGAACAAAGAAAGGAAAGGAAGATCAAAAAGAAGAAAAAAGGAAAGAAAGAAAGTAGAAAGGAAGGAAAGAAGAAAAGAAGGAACAAACGAACGAATGAAAGAAGAAAGAAAGGAAAGAAAGAAGAAAAGAAAGAAATAACAAAATAAGAACAGAAGGAAGGAAAGAAAGAGTGAATGAAGAAAGAAAAGAATGAAACAAGAAAAGAAAGAACAAAAGAAAGAACAAAATTAAGAAAGAAGAAAAGAATGGACGAACGAACGAAAGAAGAAAGAAAGAAAGGAAAAAAAAGAAGAAGAGAAGGAAGAAAAGAAAGAATGAAAGAAGAAAAAAGAAAGGAAAGAAAAAAAGAAGAAAGAAAGGAAGAAAAGAAAGAAAAAAGAAGGAACAAACGAACGAATGAACGAAAGAAGAAAGAAAGGAAGAAAAGAAGACAAGAAGAAAAGAAGGGAGGAAAGAAAGAAAAGAAGGAAGAATGAATGAACGAAAGAAGAAAGAAAGGAAGGAAAGAAGAAAAGAAGGAAGAATGAATGAACGAAAGAAGAAATAAAGAAAGAAAGAAAGAAAGAAAGAACAAAATAAGAAGAGAAGGAAGGAAAGAAAGAATGAATGAAGAAAGAACAAAAGAAAGAACAAAAGAAAGAACAAAATTAAGAAAGAAGAAAAGAATGAACGAACGAACGAAAAAAGAAAGAAAGGAAAGAAAGAAAAAAAGAAGAAGAGAAGGAAGAAAAGAATGAATGAAAGAAGAAAGAAAGAGAGGAAAGAAAAAAAG
>CM042181.1:31330095-31372595 GCA_023376005.1 Doryteuthis pealeii
AGACAGTTCTAAGTGACAGTTATCTCTGGACTGCAGGATGAAATCCTGGTCAAGGGCATCAGTAACGCAAAGAAATTGAGGCAAGCACAAAAATAGTTGTTTTAATCTAATTTGGGGGTGCTGAATTCAGATTTGAAATCCTTTTTTACTCATCACCTCTAGTTTTTTTTAGATATGCATACTGTACATTTGGTACACATACTGTACATAAAGGCGTATATGCATTCAGGGTTATTATTATTCAGACTTATGTCTCCTTTTTTGCTTCTAACTGTCTGCAGTACTATGAATTGTGTACATTGTGTCATCCAAGTATATTTATTCCGTCAATGTTCTTTATCTATCCCGTTTTATCTGTAATAAGCTGTTGCATCTGTTGAAATAAGCACGTATATACTCTGTATATACTAAAATGAGACTATTTAAAAGACAGAAAACTAAGAGGTGATAGAGCAAAACTGTTTATAAATTTGAATTCAGCACACCCAAATTAGTAAAAAAAAAAAAAACACCTATTCACATTCTTGCCTCAGACAAAAATTTTTTTTGTAAAAAACACCCTCAGGACGGTGTAAAATTTATTTAAAATTTAGTGTAATTTATTATAAATTACACTAATTTACACAGTTTAACGTCTGTACCCTAGCTATGGTTAGCGGAATGAGAACAGGATACCTCCGTGGACTGAATCAAGGGCTAGGATCAAAGTTCCGTAATGGCTCCTGATTACGACAAGAAGGTTCCTGATTACAAGAAGGTTTCCGAGCCCGAAAAGAAGGTTTCAGAGAAATAAATATTGCATACATATAATTTATTTTACTTTAGGAATGTGTCGTGCGCCGACAAGAACAGCATGGTCTCCATTCTCTGTGAGAGGCGCCTTCGCTGGCTTGGACATGTCAGAAGAATGGAAAATGGACGCATCCCGATCTTTAATACGGCGAATTAGCAAAAGGCTCCCAATCTGTAGATAGACCACGCCTACGATTCAAAGATGTCTACAGGAGAGTCATGAGGATATGCCATATTGACACAAACACGTGGGAGGTAGATGCAAAAAATAGAGCGGCCTAGCGCCTAGATGTTGAGCAAGGCACGGACAGCGGTGAGGGGAGAGGAGAGTAGCCTCGGCAGCAAAGAGAGCCAGAATGAGGGGGGAAGTCAACATCCCCAGAAAGCATCACAATTTGTGTGCATTCGGTGCACCAGGGCCTGGGTATTTACCTCGTACCCACTTGTACGCGTTAGGCACAAGGCCCTATTAACGTGGGACCACCCACAAGTCGAGACTCATGGGTGCCGGGTGAAAAATTGTGTTGATCCCGTTGGCATTGCCCCTCAAGGGGGCGTCAGGCACTGGGCAATAAACCAAGCCCTGCCACTTTAAATCGAGTGGTCAGGTATTGCCTGGGGGGATAGTCCCCTGGGATCAACGCTGTTACTTGGACCCCCGTCCCGAGAGGCGGGTTGACATACGGTGCACCAGGGAATATCACTCAAGAATTGGCCTGCATAGACACTTGCACAGATGCAGATAATTTTTTTGGACACTACGCCATCGTCTTTTAGTTGATAGAAAGGTGGCAACAAAAGGAATGTATCCATTTATTATAATTTGATATTATAATTCCATTTGTGTTTTTAAACCGCTCTGTATATATTAATTCTTGGCAATTTAAATAAATCTGTATGAATAAATCCTAAAATCGGTGCAACTTTTCTCAATTATACTGACATTAAAACGGTTGATATTGTGTTGAATTTCAAATACATTTATCTTACGTATGATGTGATTTATGTGTCCTTGTCAATGACAGTTATGAAAGAGATGGGGCGTCTAATTTGCATACTCATTTTACAAAGGATGCTTTTAAAATATGACTGTCCAATATTATACATTTACTAGCAGGACCTGTGGATATACCACAGTAGGATAATTTAACACCATCACATGGGAGGCTTGTGCAGAAGACCGTGCGAGCTGGCGCCTCCTCGTCAAACAAGGAACGAAAAGGAGTGAACAAGAGGAAAGAAGCCGCCACGGAAAAGAGAGCCAAAATGAAGGAGAGACAACAGAAACTCCAGAAAGCATCACTGTTTGTTTGTAGTCACTGCATCAGAGATTGCTATTCAAAAATTGATCTGTTCAGCCATTCATGCAGTTGCAGATAAAAATTTAAAAAGTGGACACTACGCCATGGTCTTTAGTAGACGGGAGGATTCCAACACAACACCAAAGATATATTGCCAAATAGTTTAATATGTAAATGGAATGATAATCTTGATTTAACTATCTTTCACTTTTTTCCTTCTTTTCATCTCTTCATTATGTTCGATTGAAACAGATTAGAGTTATCGATTCCGCGCGCTAACCTATCTATCATTCCCTTCTTTCTTTCTTTCTTTCTTTCTTTCTTATATTTTTTTGTGTAGCATGTCATTTTTCTTACTTTTTTTCTTTATAATAAAATCAGAATAGTTCATTATTTAGCTGAGGTGGCGACACACATAAGAAATAAGAATGCGGTGATTAAGCGACATCAGATAATCAGGATTTATATTTTTGTATTTCCTCTGAATGATTTGGATGGTCTTATCTTTAACTAGAGGGTTTTAAGGATGATAACGGTCGGAAGGTTAAGGAACAAACGTATTAATTTATAGGAGAAGATGATATATGTACAATCCTGATTAAATCTTATCATTTTAATTTATAAACTGATATATATATATATATATATATATATATAAGACATCCACAGACACGTGTTTCGACGTTTATGTCTCATCAGTGCGGCTTGACTTTTTAACAGCTACTTCTAAATTTTCGTCTGGCAAGCTCCTTACCCTCACGGCTGTCATAACTGTCAGTCAGAGGCGAACAATTAATTGATACATACTTACAGGATATATGTTTTTACAATAACCAGAGAATTCAAGTCTGTAAACAACAGACGAGTAAATGCTTATACGCTAAATAGTGAAAGTTCAAGTCATGTCTCCCCTACTTTGCTCTACCATGAAAAATTGGGAGCATATATATACAGTCATCCACAGACACATGTTTCGACTTTTACGTCTCATCAGTGCAGCTATACATATAAATTTTTTTTTCATTTTTTTCTTTTGGCAAAGTGTTATAGTATGCATCGATTATTTTCGGTTCGTACGACCATATCAAACTATTTTTTTCTTAGCGCAAGGGTTTACCAATAAGTTTAGTATATTTATATATATATTATATATTATATAATATATATATATATATATAGAGAGAGAGAGAGAGAGGGGGGTGAAAGAGAGAGAGAGAGAGAGATTGGTGTGTATTGTCAAACAACGAAATTAGCAATCTGCGATTCCAAGCCTATAAGATCAAATGAAGACACGCCTCGTGCCAATATCTGACATGTTAATGGCGTCTATGAATGAGGCAAGGACAAAACGCCACTCTTGGTCTAATGGCGACAGGCAGAAATATACAAGATATGAAAATGTATGTACACGTTCACATAAAATATATTGTTTACGCATATTTTACGTTAACAAGATATACTCGTGGAATATGAACAAATGTTATATTTTCCTCACACTACCACTTGCGGGGACAATGAATAATAGACAAGGTTGGCGAGAGATTGTCATGGATATCCGTGATAATTGCGCGACATGATGATGACGATGGCCACTTGCGGTCCTCCTCTGCTTTCCGGTATTTTGGACATTGGACCGGTCAGAGATTAATATCAGCGTGGCTCAAGGGCCACCTCCAACACACCTGCCCTGGATTTACAGGAGCAGTACCTGAGGCGCCACAAAAGAAGATACGAAGAGACCCACGCATTTTTTTCACTGGACCATGAGCTTCGGTTTGTGCGTAGCCTACCAAGTTAATGGTCCTTGTGTCCAACTGGTATAAGTGGATCATAAAATCTTCCATCGTGTTGCACAGCTTGGGTTCCATTGATAAATATATAATCAAAAGTCCAGAGAGAAATCTTCCTTACGACACAAGAGGTTTTATTTAAACAAAACCAAGTCGCAGTTTGAGAGCTCAATGTGTGCTCTTAATGTTAGAGTCACAGAGCAAATATATGAGTAAAGAAATACAAAAAGACTTAGAGATTTAGCATTATAGTCTATTTCAGGGAGCTTAGACAGCCTGAAATAGACTATAACGCTAAATCTCTAAGTCTTTTGTTATTTCTTAACTCTATATATATAATATATATATATATATATATATATATATATATATAATAATTGAATGATCATTGATAAGCAAACACGCGAATACGCATGCGACGTGAGAAACACTGGCGCAGCTGTTTTCGACCTAATTAGTCTCATTAGGTTTTGGTGAGTTTCGTGTGGGGGTGGCCGGTGGCCTAGGGGTAGAGTCTCTGTCTGCGTTCTGGTTTCCGGTTCGATCTCTGTCGAGGGGAGATCGAGGTATACACTGCTGATTAGGTCGAAGCAGCTGGCCAGTGTTCCTCACGTTGCACGCGTATTTTCGAGGTTGCTTGTCGTGATTATTCAATTATATCAAATTCTCTCATAGTCGACGAAAGAGAAGATAACACTCTCGAAAATTACTCAATAAATGAACTTAACTCTTAAAAAGACCGAGTTTTTGATATTTCAATGCTTCACACTGAATCCCAAACAAGATATATATTCCAAATAGCGGATATATACATATATAAAACACATACACATGCCACACACACACACACACACACACACATAATATATATATATATTATATATATATTATATATATATATATATGTTGTGTGAAGAGAGGAAGTAAATCCGACGGTATGTAATATATCAAGAAGAAAAATCACAGGTTTAATGGGTTAAGTGGTGAGTTTATTGTCCGACGCTGCAGTGTTTCGATCTATTAAAATAGATCATCTTCAGGCAAAGATAAGAAATTATATATCACAGAATGATGAGAAAAAGTGAGTGTAATCCTTGTTATTCAGTCTGTTTAAAAATTTTGAAGTTTGAAAAAAGGAGACGGTTTTGAAATATGACATCAATATTCTATTTTAAGGTGTGAGTATGTAGCGCTTGAGTGTGTGTATTGAGGAAACATTGTGCATTTTTTTTAGGTATGTGTGTTGTGTGTGTGTGTGTGTGTATAACTTTTTTTCTGTAGCTATAAATCGACAGCGGAAGTGAAAACTCAAGGTTGTGTGTGTGTGTGTGGTGTGTGTGTGTGTGTTTGGTAAGAGTAGGGAGAGGGTGTGGTGTATATTGGTAAGCAGGTTAAAGATCATTCTGTGATATATAATTTCTTATCTTATGACTGAAGATGATCTATTTAATAGATCGAAACACTGCAGCGTCGGCCAATAAACTCACCACTTAACCCATTTAAACTGTGTTTTTTTCATTTTTCTTGATATATTACATATATATATATATATATGATATATATATATATATTAATATATATATATATAAGAAGGTCCTTCTCCGAGTAGGATGTGACATAAGGTCAATTCCATAAGCGGAGTTTAACAGCTTGAATTCAGAAGATTTCGTCTTCTGATTACCTAGCCAAGATTAAGACGAGTCTGGTCTTCCATTTCCATAGCTGAGGGAGGTAGTTGGATGCAACCCTTTCCAATGGTATAAGCGCAATGCGAAATACAAACAACCTCGTCCAGGATTTGACCTTTTATTATCGTTATGTGCTTAGAAGGCGTGGTTGATGGTCTTAGTGTCCTGGGTAAACGTAAAAAACTCTATATAGTGATGAAGATTCAATTGTGGACACGAGGAATGAGAGTACCTCTTTATCGCCATTACTCCCAGGTCCACTCTGAAAACATGTTATCTTTTTGTCTAGTTTGTTGCTGACAACAATATAAAATATTAAACGTTCGTAAAGCTTTTACATACAATGAGATATCGACACGGACATGAATTTAATAAATATTGCCATCATCAACAAATCTATCATATATATATATATATTATATATATATATATATATATATATATGCTCTCATTAAATTTTTGTATGAGATCTCTAATCGGTAAATTTAAATTAACTCTCACTGCTAAGCAATAAGCAATGATCATTCTCGAAATTGATCTCTCTGTGACCGAAATACTAACAAACCATGTACTTAATAGTTTAAAAACACAGTCTCTACAGCTGTCAGTGGATGAGGGGATAAGATACTAGCAGCGAAACCAGCCAGTCTGAGTTCATCGACCTAGCGAAAGTTTTGTCGCTCTAAGGGCGGGAAACGAAACACGTGCTGTGATATTTATTCTATATATATATATAATATATATATATATATATTATAAAGGGAAAATTATAGGGAAACAAACACTCGCATAAATAGTGTGGGCTTTAAAGAAAAGGTTTGGAGAGATCCCAGAGATGGAGTAGGAAAATCATCAAGAAAGGAAATTGATAACCGTTGATGCTGTGCCTAAGATAAAAATAGCTGAAATGCAGGGACCCAGATTTGATTGAACGCGATCGGAGTTATCAAAACAACAATGACTAGTATGTTTCAGGCATTACGTAGGGGGAGGAGGTAACCAGTTATAATACAGGCGATGGTTGGCAAATATCTGAAGATCGTGCTTCGTGAAAAATGCAGTCAGAATATTTTCAAGCATTCGTTTTTTAAAACGTATATTCCGCTCTTTTTATTGAGCACTTCTTATATGGTTTAATAAATCGAAGTAAATAATATTTGTTTACTTCGTGGATTTAACAAGTAACTGTTGAAATATATATTAATATATATATATAATATATATATATATAATATATATAAACAGGTTTGTTTAGAAGGGTTTTTGCCAGATAATTTTTGAGAATAAGTGTTTATTGAGTCGTACAATTTGAAAATTATTAATTTAAATAATGAATTAAGGCGGGAATACCTATTAAAATGTATGGTCTAAACAATGAGAAAATCAATCTCTGTAATGTACAGTTGTCGGCAGAAGATGTTACATAAGAGATTGATTTTCGTCAGATTTGGTTTAGACACATTAATAGGTCTTCGCCTAATTCATATTAATTATATTGTTTCAAAATTAGGTACGATCCAATTAAACAATTTATTCTCCAAATATTAGTATTATATATATATACAATAACATAACATAACATTATATAACATAATATTGAGACATTGAGGAGTATATATATATTTATATATTACATATATGAGTATGTACATATATATGTATTTATATATATAATACATATAATATATATGAATATATATGTATGGATATATATATGTATATATATACATATATATATTATCTGGATATATATGTATATATTGTTTGTTTATATATAATATATCATATATAAATATATATATATATTATTATATTTTATATATGTATAACATAACAAAATTGTTACATAAATTTGAGACATCGGACACAGACTATGAATTTAATAAGTCTGCATCATAACAATCTTAAACACATTAACTTCAGTGACGCTCCGTGGGAAGTGATATTTTCTGCATCCTTAACGCGACAAGTATATATGATATAGTATATATATATATATAGTATATATTAGAGTGTATGGTTGGCACTTATGTATTCTTTGAGAGAGCGTAGTTAATCCAACGTAACAGTGTTTATTAGAAAGTGTCAATATTGTTGTGATGAGCGTAATAGATAAATAAAGTTAAGAAGGTTTATATTTATTATCATTGGAACAGATTTTGCTACCATTTGGTTTCTTGTCCGTGCAGTCTTCAGGCAAGAAGTGTTTTCAAACGGGAAGGTGACGTCTTTTGAATTCGATAACATTCTATGTATATTAATGATCAAATCTCGCAACCAACACAAATACTGAAAGGAATAGTATGTTACTCTGGGAAAGTCTGGTACTTGGTTCGCTCAAATCGATTAAAATCTTGCATATGAGAATTGTACTGTAAAATATCAAACTATGTTTTACACACACACAGGGGCACCACACACACACACCACACACACTATATATATATATAATATATATATATATATTATATATTATATATATAATTATGTTCTTGTGAGGTTGTTTGTTTGGTCTTAACATTGGGAATAAAGGAACAAAAACAAGAAAACAAACAAAATGTTTATATTTCAAGCCGTTGCTCTGTTCTGTTTAATCTATTCCGATATTTCGGTGAAACTTCACCCTTTTTCAGGTAATAACAAAACGGTCATCGAGGAAAAAAAAGATAAATGTTTTGTAATATGAGGAACAAAAAAAGTAATTAAATGAGTACGGAATTGCGTTCTTTAGCGTTAATTTTTCTTTACGAATTGTGTGATAACTCTCGAATTCATGGTAACGTTCGAATTAGCATTAGCTGATTGGTCTTTTTACTAGAGTCTGAGGTGACAGAATTCCTCAGTCTCAGGACTCTTCTGAGTATTCTGGCAGATTGTAGCAGTGCAAGTGTTCTGAATGGTTTTCAATCATTACTCTGATTTCAAACTTCAAACCCCCTTTTCCATCTTTTGGGGACTGTTTCAAGTGCACAACTAAATTGGGTATCATTTTTCACTTTCATATTGCTAACTTTTTTCAGTTCTGGAAGGTCAGATATTGTCGCATTTTTCATTTTCTTTAGCTTCACCTGTGATCTGCTGGAACTGAAAATACAGTTGACAAAGTTCTTTCTTTTTTGTTTATACACTAGGTCTGGTCTTCTGCTGGATAAGTGTCCGTTTTATTTTCAAAGTCCAGAGAATTTTTATCGCGTCGTTCTCAAGAACAGATTCTGGTTTATGCATATCCACTTTGTAGTATGGTCAGAAATGATTTTTTTTGCATAATCCCAGTGGAATACTTCCCAACCAGGTCGTGTCTAGTTTTGTATATCTCGTTGTGCTAGTTTGGCTACATTGTAGAGTAATTGGTTACAGTCTCATCTCTATTACCGCAAGTCTACATTTACTATTTGTTGGGATCTTAATAATCGTTCGCTTTGATCTTTTTGTTCCTTATGGCATTATTTGTGCAGATTATTGTTTTTCATACTATCTACGGTTATCTGCCGAAACTGATCGCTTTTTTATAGATGTACTCATGAAATATATATTGTATTATATATATATTATATATATATATATCTATAATATTATATTAATATATATATGACAGACACCGTGTTTTCGACATCACATCTCTTCAATTGGAACTACTTCTATTCGGAGCGAAACGCAATGGATTTTCATGCAGGGTGATTGGAGTTTTTAATTTGCTTAGTTAAATTTTGGCAAAGACCAGCCGCTCCACGTTAGTCACTATGCGGGGTACTCAACCCTTTTCCTTACGTCCGGGACTCTTCTCCCCTCACACCAAATTTTAAAGAAACAAATTGCAACAAGCTTTTTATCTTTTAATTTCATTATGTATTCGTAATTCCAGGGTCAGAGACATATGGAGGTTGGTTTAAGGGGTGCATTTATTGTTTTGTGTTCTTCTCAGGACGCTAAAAAGGATAAAATGCATGAACATTGTCCTTTTAGATTATTATAATCACAAATTTTAAAAGTTATTGTAAATGATGTAAATATATCATTGACGATCGAGAGATCTGAAACCACATTATATATAACGCCGACAATATATTATATATATTATATATATATATATATATATATATATATACTAACTTTAAAATTATGTGATTTATAATAATCTAAAAGGGAATGGGTTGATACTTTTTCCTATATATATACTAATATATATCTATATATATAATATATTATATTATATAGCTATTAATGAAATGAGTATATATAGTTATATATATATATAAATTGCATATATTATATATATATATAATATTTATATAGAAGAGAGAGAGATGAGAGAGAGAGAGATATGTAGTATATGTTAGTATCAGTATTATATATATATATATATAATGTATATCGAGAGAGAAAGTGTGAGGAGTGAGAGATGATAGATAGATTTAGATATGATATTTGACAGACTGAGATTAGAGAGATAGTAGATTATTAATAGACTGGAAGTATTATAAATATGACTGTAATAAGAGAAAAGAGAGAGAGAGAGAGAGAGAGAGAGAGAGAGAGAGAGAGAGAGAGGAAGAGACTGATAATATTTATATGATATAATTAATATATATATATATATAGTATATAGAGAGAGAGAAGGAGAGAGGAGAGAGAGAGATACAAGATAGAGAGATAGATAGACAGATATTAATAGAGATAGATAGATAGATTATAATCAGGATAGATGTATCGCTAGAATATGAGCAGACTTGAATAGATAGATAGATAGATAGATAGAATTACCGAGATAGATAGATAGATATGATAGAGTAGATCTAGATTAGATATGGGGCAGACTGAATATAGATAGATAGATAGATAGATTAGATTAGAATAGATATTAACAGAGATAGATAGATAGATCATAGATGATATCAGCCGAATGAAGACTGAGATAGAAATGATAGATAGATAGATATTAAGAGATAGATAGAATTAACATAGATATGATTGAGCAGACTTGAATAGAATAGATAAATAGATGATATGATAATAGATATAATCAGAGATAGATAAGATAGATAATTATATAGATATGACTAGACTTAGATATAGATTAGATAAATACTTAGATAGATAGATAGATATTAACAGAGATAAGTAGATAGATACCTAGATAGATATCAGCCAGACTTGAAAACTGATGATAGATGGATAATAGATAGTAGATGATTGCATAGACTTGAATAGAAGCGATAAGATAGATAGATAAGATAGATAGATAGATAGACTGTGATCAAGACTGTGATAGATTGATAGATGAATGTATTCTTTTTTTGTACATAGAAGGGAAAGTATTATTTTTATGCATCTGCTATGATCGTCAGCGTTTTTCTTTCAGTTTTATTTGAAATGATGTTAGGCGATCTAAGTCGTTCAGTTAACAGGAATAATATTCCGATTCGCTGGATTCTGTCGAGAACTGGATGCTCCTCTCGTCACTACACGGAGATTACCCCCCTCTCTCTCTCTCTCTCTTCTAACACACACACTACACACTCTCTCTCTCTTCTCTCTCTCTCTTTCATCTCTCTCTTATTTCATTCTGTTGTTTCTCTTTTTTTATTCTCTGTCTAATGTCATCTTCCTCTCCTACTCCCTACGGTCTCCCCCATCCCCTCAATCTCTCCTATTAATCTACTCGCAGCTCTCTCTCTCTCTCTCTCTCTCTTCTCTCTCTCTCTCTCTCTCTGCCTCGGTTTCATTTTCTGTCCTGGTTTCTCTCTTTTATATTTCTGCTATGTCTCTTCCTCTCTTATCACACTACCGCTATCTCCCATCCACTCTCTCCTATCTAATCTTCTCACTGTCGCACTCCTCTCTTCTATTTCTTACTCTCTTCTCTCTCTCTTCTCTCTGTCTCTTCTCTCTCTCTCTCTCTCTCTCTCCTATCTGTTTATTGCTGTCTGTTTCTCTATTCTTATTATTTCTTCTATGTCCTCTTCCTCTCTTACTTACACTACGCTCGCTCTCCCCATCCCCTCTCTCTCTACTATCTCTCTCATCGCATCTCTCTCTATTTCCACTCTCTCTCTTCTTCTTCTCTTTCTCTCTTCTCTTCTTTCTCTCTATCTGTTTCATTCTGTCTGTTTTTCTCTTTTTATATTTTTCTATGTTTTAGTCAACTACAGTCTCCTACTAATGTCTCTCTCTCTCTCTCTCTCGTCTTCTCTCTCTCTCTCTCTCTATTCTCTCTCTGTTTCATTCTGTCTGTTTCTCTCTTATTTTATTTCTCTGTCTATATGTTCTTTCTTTCAGTCTTTACGTTATTTATGTACGGTACGTGTGCCATATTGGTCGCTTCTCGTGTTATAGTATCGTCATCACAGTCGTGCCAAACAGCATGGAATCTCATGATCTACTTGCCATATCCCTATATCCATCGTTCGTGAAGGTCCTCTGCTCAGCATCCAGTATCCACACAGAACTATCGATGTGGTTTGGTTATTTTCTGTTGAGTAACATGATATTACAGGGTGACTCAGAAAAAACAGAAGCTAAATTGATTCATTGTGTTTTTTTTCTGTTTTTTTTTGATTTTTTTATATTTTATAGTGTTTTTTTTTTTTTGTTTTTTTTTTTTTTCTTTGTTTATTTAAGTTGTTTATTATTTGTTTTTATTTTTATTATTATTTTAGTATTTTCCCACACTATAGATCCTCTACAATAAATTTGAAGAAATAATGAGATACGCAATGTGAGATTAACATATCTAAACGTGATTCCACATATAAAAACAGGATGAGATAACAAAGAAGAAAGATCTGAAGATGCAGCACGCATGTTGGCAACGCATTAGAACAGATCCGATAAAAAAACTCGACATCGACAAGCTGAGCAACGTTAGGACAACCCAACCGCCTTGTTTGGATAAAGCACCCAACCGCGCCGCAGACCATCGTCGGAGTACCAACGATGGAGGTAAAAAATGGAATTTAAAAATGAGAAAAGTCCTTACTATAAACTCATCATAACCTAACCCTAACGCTATAACCTAACCTATCCGTAACCTTAACGCCTAACTATCCCTAGTTGAAGTAGGCAGAATATTACAGGGTGCCAGAAAAACGACCCAATTATTCATTTTTCCCCATGTAAACTAACCTAAACTCCAACCTCAATCTATACCCTAATTCTAACGCTAAACCCCAACCTAACCTAACCTAACCCTAACTATCGCTAGTTGAGTAGCACTACATTTAGGTGTGACCCAGAAAAACAGAACTGCACAAAATTTTTGTAATAAAACTGTTAGGGTTAGGGTTAGGGTTTACGGTTATGGGTTAGGATTGAGGGTTAGGGTTAGGGTTGGGGTTAGGTTAGTTTAATTCGAAAATAGATAAATATATTGGTTCTGTTTTTTCTGGTCATCATGTTATCAACTAGGAAATACGCGTAGCTTTTTACTGGCTACTTACACTGTGTTTCAGAGAGTGCTGATAGGTACGTCCTGCGTCTGATGCAGCAGAATATCTAAAAGGACACAGTAAGAACCCTTCCCATGCATCCAGTTTTGTTATCCCTCACGATTTCCAGCTAACAGTAAATAGATT
Organism: Doryteuthis pealeii; assembly: GCA_023376005.1. Classification (NCBI taxonomy): domain Eukaryota; kingdom Metazoa; phylum Mollusca; class Cephalopoda; order Myopsida; family Loliginidae; genus Doryteuthis; species Doryteuthis pealeii. The sequence continues at coordinate 31,343,238 of CM042181.1, forward strand.
TAGATAGTTTTTTGAATGAAGTCACAGCATTATGTTAGAATAGTAGGGAGTTAGACAGCTTTAATTTATTTCCCCAGATCATAACTAAAACCGCTCCAATCTATAAGAAACTTTAGTTGGGGAGCCATACTTTTACAGGGACTTCATTCAAAATATAATAGTGCGTCTGGGCGCACTATCAAAAGTGCTATCAGACGGCACTGTGTGTCCATAAGTGACGACTGTAATATCGTAGTGAGTTTCGCACCCCATTTCGCGGCTATTTGATGTCAGCGTGGAAAGCAATCAGCTTCCTAATTCCTAACTATAAATGTTAAGCTAGTGCACTACTTTCTTCACAAGGAGGACTTTGGCATTAGAATAGCTTCAAGGGTGATATCTTATTATTGATAGATGGTGGTTAGGTATCTTATTTATTTGGTGGTTAGGTTACGTGGTGTCTGTAATTGAAACTAAGTCACTGTTTAGTCGGAATACTTTCGGAATTTGGTAAGTTTATCAATGGATATTAATTTCATGCAAGTCAAATTTTTAANACGACTGATATGTTGTATATATAACAATAAGATGAGGACAACAGTCCGAAAAATCTAAATAATACAAATAATCACGCCTCATCTAAAAAAATAACAAGTGACCCCAGAAGAATTCCGAAGGGCACATCGGCCAAAACGTTGTACATATAACAATAAAGATGAGGACAACTGTCTGAAAAATCTAAATAATACGAATTATCAAGCCTCATCTAAAAAAAATCAGATAAGAAAAACCTGAAGAAGACCGGAGAGCAGGTCGGCTAAAAACGTTTTGTATATAACAATAAAGATGAGGACAACAGCCCGAAAAATGTAAGTAATATAAATCATGAAGCCTTATTTATAAAATAACAAGAAACGCCTATAAAAGGCCGAAGAACACAACGAATGAAATGTTGTGTATATAGCAATAAAGATGAGGACAACAGTCCGAAAAATCTAAATAATACAAATTACCAAGTCTTCATCTCAAAAATAACAATAGACTTCAGGAGAAGGTCGGCGGACACATCGGCCAAAACGTTGTGCATATAACAATAAAGTGAGTACAACAGTCTGAAAAATCTAAATAATACAAATTATCAAGCCTCATCTAAAAAATTGAGATAAGAAACACCTTAAGAAGACCGGAGGGCAGGTCGGCCAAAAACGTTGTGTCTATAACAATAAATATGAGGACAATAGTCTGAAAAATCTAAGCCGTACAAATTATCACGCCTCATTTAAAAATATCCAGAAACACCGGAAGAAGGCCGAAGGTTACATCAGCCAAAACCTTGTGTACATAACAATAAAGATGAGGACAACAGTCTGAAAAATATGAATATTATAAATCCTCAAGCCTCATTTAAAAAATACAAGAGACTCCAGAAGTCTGAGGGCGACATCGGGATAAACTTTGTGTATATAACGATAAAGTGAGTACAACAGTTCGAAAAATCTAAATAATACAAATTATTAAGCCTCATCTAATAAAAATAACAAGAAGCACCTGAAGAAGGCCGAAGGGCACATAGACCAAAACGTTGTGTATATAACAATTGAAAACAACAATCCGAAAAATCGAAATTATTTATTATTAAGCCTTATCAAAAAATTAATTTATTGTTTCAGTCATATGGAAGTCCGATCTCACTGAGAAGTTAATAAGACAATTCTTCCATCCTGTGGATATATCAGTACTGCTGTATGGCTGCACCATTTGGACCCTGACGATACGCCTTGAGAATAAGCTAGATGGGACCTCCATAAGAATGCTGCACGCGATCTTGAACAAGTCGTGGAAACAGCACCCCACAAGGAAGCAGCTGTACGGCCACCTGCTTCCTATCTCACAAACCATCTGAGTGAGACGGACAAGGCTTGCTGGACACTGCTGGAGGAGCAAGGACGAACAAATAAGCGGCGTCCTCCTGTGGAAGTCAAAAACGTGGGCATGCTAATGTGGACCGCCCACCAAGGACCTATATTGACCAACTCTGCGAGGATGCTGGATGCTGCACAGAGGACCTCCCTGGGACAATGAATGATAGAGAAGGTTGGTGAGAGATTATTATGGATATCCGCGCTAATAACGCGACATTATGATGATGATGATGATGGTGATCTAAAAAGAATTGAGACACGTAATCAAACCAGCTTTAAAAAAATTGACCTTGTATCACATCCTCCCTGTGGCTGTGGGGGATGAGTGGCTGAAACGCATACTGATCATTCTAGGGACAGGCAAGGTCATTTGATTTGGCTCTGACCAACGGACGTCAAGTGTCGATAAAGAATTTAGATAAAAGCCACGTGACTCATTTGAGATTCAACGAATGTCCTTTGGTCCCTTTAGAAGGTGTTCCAGGTGTAAATAGGGGCTTCTGGGAAATGCATTAAGACCTAATTCATGGGGGAGAGGTGTCTTTCTTACCTGGATAAAAGAAAGATACGTATAATCAAAGATGGCAGATATACATTGGATGATGGAGAAGGCACAGAAATGAAGAAAAGAAAATTAATATAATCGAACGTGAAGGAAATGCAATGGGTTCATTCTGAACACATGTCAAAAGATAAGTGATATATATATATATATATGTATATATATATATATATATATGTTAAGAGTAAGGAAATGAATCCGACTGTATAAGTATAGATAAAAGGATATGAAAACACACTATGCTGTTAAAATGAAAATATTTGATATCATATTCATAGCTAATATTGAACAATATTACGATTCATAAAAATCATCATCAGAGCCTTGTTTTTAATCCGGATTCATCGAGAGAGAAGCAGAAAATAATTTTAATTCAAAACGAAAACATTGATGTTCCAAAAAGCGTACAAGTCATCCGATCGTTTCATCCGGATTAAAAACAAGCTCTGAAGATGATTTTTATAAATCGAAATATTGTTCAATATTAGCTATGAATATGATATAAAATATTTTCATTTTAACAGCATTGTGTGTTTTCATATCCTTTTATCCTATCTATCTATCTATCTATCTATCTATATATATATATATATAATATAATTATATATATATATATATATATAGTTAAGAATTAATGCAAAAATGAACCAACGAGTATAATAAAAAATGAACGGAATGAATAGAATAAATGAAAAAGATATTTTCCGGGGGACCTCTCCCAAATGAAAATAATAATAATAATAATAATAATAACTTTTGGGAGTGGTTCCCCCGGAAATATCTTTTTCAATTATTCTATTCATTCCATTTAATTTTTATTATATTCGTTGGTTCATTTTTGCAATAATTCTTAACTAAATAATTTGGAAGCATATGCGAAAACTTACATTATTTATATATACTAGCAAATATATGCACCCTCCGGGTGCAAGTATTTAAGTTTTAATGTAATAAAATGTATTAAATTAGAAAAGCTAATGAAACTAAATAAGAATGCAGATAAAAAGATTTGAAACAGAGGGAGTATAATCGAAAAATAGAACAACTGAAATTTACTCTTCCATCACTCTCGTCTTTCATTGTTATTTTTTCTAATTTAAGTATTTAGTTAAAAGAGGAAGTAAAGAATAAAATGACAGTTATTTTTTCTTGTTAATTGATTTCATTGAAAATTTATTGAAGAGATTTTTGCTTATATTCATTAAGATAAAACCAAACAGTCAGAGATCAATAATTCTAAGCATATATTTATTAAAATCAAATTCTTAATATCAATATGCAAATTAGCCTTCCCGTTCACACTGTAAACTGCTATTTTGTGGTATGATTTTGATGTTTTGTTTTAATTCTCCGACTGTATATATTTACTTAATTTAATTCTCTTTCCGAATTCACGTTCGTAATTACAATTATCTACCCAGAGCTCAATGGGTGACCCAGTGGATAATTTTTTTAATATATATATGTATACTAGCAAATATATGCACCCTCCGGGTGCAAGTATTTAAGTTTTAATATAATAAAATATCATGTTAAATTAGAAAGGCTAATGAAACTGAATAAGAATTCAGATAAAAATATTTGGAACAGAGGGGGTATAATCGAAAAATAGAACAACTTCGAAACTAACTCTTCCATCATTTTCCATTACTCCCGTTTTTCAGTGGTAAATTTTCCTAATTTAACTATTTAGTTAAAATAGGAAGTAAAGAATAATTTTACAGTTATTTCTTCTTGTTAATGGATTTCTTTTAAGATTTATCCCGAAATTTTTGCTCATATTCAATAAGATAAAACCAAACAATTAGAAATCAATAATACTAAGTATATATTTATTAAAAATCAAATTTTTAAGATCAATATGCAAATTAGCCTTCCCATTCACAATGTGAACCGCTATTTTGTTGTATATATAAATACAATTGCATGTTATTAGTACGTAGATATTGTTAACAGTCTTAATGATGTAATACAATTTTACTAATAATTGAGATTTAAATAAAAAATAAAAAATAAAATCATGGAGAATGTGGTGTAAATAACAAAGGGAATTGTGACTTGTATAGTAATATAGTTTCGGTTGCAGACAGACAAACACACAATCTCCATTATAATAAGAAGATATTATTAATTTCCTCACCGTATTTCCATATATATATATATATATATATGTGTGTGTGTGTATATATTGAATGAAAGTACTTCTGTAACTGTCTTTTGTACCTACCTAAGAGGAATGGAATCCAGAGTCGCAGAATTACTTCCAGGTCGTTGTTGTGTCTAGCCACACTAAAGAGACGTGAAACGTCGAAACACGGGGTCTGTTAATGACTTATCATATGCTCCAAAAATCCGGTAGAGCTCTCTAGGGGCGACTTAAATTAGCTTTCACCGCCAGCATAAAGCAATGATCGTCTGTTTACAGAATGGATCTCTCTGGTGATCGTAATAAATATATAAATAAATGTATGTATTAAATAGTTTAAACTCCGCTCCTTAAACGGCAGCTGTCAAATGGCCGAGAGGTTAACGGATCGGGCTGATGAAAAGTCAGTAGGATTTTCTTCTTTTTGGTCAGAGGAAGTTGTTGTGTCTAGCCACACTGAAGAGACGTGAAACATCGAAATATGGTGTCTGTGGATGACTTATATAATATATATATATATATATATATATATATATATATGTGTGTGTGTGTGTGTGTGTGTGTGTCATCAGGTCGTATATCCATGACTCTCTCTCTCCATCTCCCTCCCTCTCTCTCTCTCTCTCTCTCTCTCTCTCTCTCTCTCTCTCTCTCTCTCCTCAACCGTCCTTATAGGTTATCACCCTTGGAAGATCCTATGTGTAGCATCCAGAATCTGCACAGTGCTGATCGATGTAGATTCTTGTCCATGGGCAGGTTCCACAGGAGAATGTCACATATGAGTTCGCCCCTGGTTCTCCGGCAGTGTTCAACATCTCTTGTTTATCCTATTCTGATGGTTTGTGTGATAGGCAGGAAGTGGCCGCACAGTAGCTTTCTTGTGGGGTACTGTTTCCAAGTTTTGTTTAAGACAGCCCGCAGCATTCTTGTACAACTCCTTTCTTGTTTATTCTCTTGACATTTGTTAGAGTCCAAGCGGTGCAGCCGTACAGTAGCACGGAAATACGTAAATTATGTTTCAGAATTTTTTTTCCATAAATGTAAATTCTGCATTGTTTGGGAATTGATTTATAGCAAGTCGTCGGGAAGGCTTAAAGTCGGTATCAGCCCATCAGCGAGGGAGTCTATCCCCTTTTTATTGGCGCTAGACTAAGTAGATTGTTTTTCTGTCTGATGTGGAGTACCACACCTACCACCAACTCCTTACTTTACCGCATACCTGTGCTACTCATACACTGAGTTTACGAGGGCCAGTGTTGAACTAGGAACATTGTGGTTTCTAGCCGAACGCTTTACCGACTGAGCTAACCTGATCCTTAAAGGGGTTAATAGCAAACATTGCTTTAATCTCCCGAAAGTTATTTGTTTTGAGGCTATTCCAAATGGTGACGACTTAAACAGATTGCTTCAAATTGAAGAGAGGTCTGTCATCAAATTTTTGGTGGACGAGAAGTGCAAACCATGAGAAATTTACAGAAGAATGTATCGTAGAATAATGAGGTGTGGTAAACCCAAGAATTTATTTGTACTTTATGTAATAGTGGAAATTAACTAGAACTTGGGATGATGTGTGAAAAGCTGGCCTGTTGGCTTTTGATTGGTCGAAGAGTGCCAACAGTGACAAGAGTATAAAGTTTGGTCAGTCTGGACAGAGTGTTTGAAGAAAACAGACGCAAGTTCTATTCTGCAAGGCATTTTTACTTCGGTGTAATATAAAACATATGATAAAAAAAAAACAAGTACTTCTGGTGTTCCTTATTAAAAACTATCAGCGGCACAAGACAAGACACCCCCAAAAGGTCCCAAGTAATTTCCATTCTCAAAGAACAGAGAAAATGCCATCCCAACGACAGATCCAGCAAATCCGTTCCAGAATAGCAGAAATCTAACCAGATACAGTCCAGAGATAATTCGAGCAGTATATATATTTACCAACCCCTGTGCACGAGCAGGATGTGACACAAGGTCAATTTCTGAAGCGGGGTTCAACAGGCTTGAATTTAGAGTTATCCTTCTCCTAGACCGGTTGCCTAACCAAGGTTAAAGAGCCGAGTCTGCCCTACTATTTATCCATAGCTGGAGGGAGAGTAAGATCCATACCTTTCCCAAGGGTATTAGTGCAAAGTGAAATGCAATTAGCACATCCAGGATTTGAACTCGGGGCGACGAGTCCATTTCCCATGACTTTAACCATTACACCACGTGCTTCCTAAAATCGAACAGTATAAGATAAATATAGCGACTACATACTCATTCAATTAGTCACATATCGAAATTTAATGATCTTACATGCACACATTAAAATAGATCCCGCATCGTCACATATAGAGCTTTACCTACAACGTCATTTCTTTTAATGGAGTCCACAACGTTATAGTATGATGTATCCAGTGATTCCCAACCATTTTAGTACCATGCCCCACTTTCTTATCACAAATTTCTTCATGTCCCCCCACCAGTTTATTCTTTAGTATGATATAACAATATCAGTTTTGAAGAAGTATAACATAACAATTGTATCTTTTAAATAAAACTAAAGAGTTTAACTTCAAATTTAATCAAATACAATCCATTTTATAATGTGTATAATTGCAAGGGACAGATGAAGAACTGCAAAGTTAAACAAGTCAGAAGTCACGCATATAGCTGGTGCCAGATGCACGATAACATTAGTGGGTGAACACTTGACTAGATTGCGCAAGCTGTTGTGTTCAGCAAGGTTGGAATCACAATTTTACCCTATAAATGTATATGTTTTACCCATTTAAGGTAAAATAAAATAAAAAATGTTGATATTACTATATTTTTCATATTGCCCCCCTATTATTATTGAATTGTCCTCCAGTGAGGCGTAGGTCCCACGTTGGGAATCACTGATGTATACGGAGAAGCATTCTTTAGTAAAAAGGTTTACCACGACGAACCTTAGATTGGATACTAATATATTAATATATATTATCATTAGTTTTTCACACCAGCATTAGCTGAAGGTACTTTCCTGGAGTCTGGGTGACAACAAGTCTCCAGGATTCTTCTGAGTATTCTAGCCGAGTGCAACAGGGCAGTAGTCTGCATGGTTTCAATTTTTCCTCTGATTTCCAGATCCTTCAGTCTTTTTCCAAGCTTTTTGGGACCGTTCCAAGTGCATGAACTACAATTGGTATCACTTTGACTTTCATATTCCATAGCTTTTTGGGTTCTCTGGCAAGGTCAAGGTATTTATCCACACTATTATTATTATTATTATTATTATTATTATTATTATTATTATTATCGAGTTTTTCATACCTGCCGTAGCTGATGGTTCCCTTGAAGTTGAGTAACAGAAATTCTTCTGAGTATTCTAGCCGATCTTAACAATTCTGTAGCTTGGATGGTCTCAATTCTTCCTCTGATTTCCAATTCGCCCAAATTTATTTGCAGACCCTTGAACAGAGAAAATGCCGTTCCAGAATAGCAGAAACCTAAGCAGATCCAGTCCAGAGATAAGTCGAACAGTATAAGATAAGTAAAAAGACTTACATACCCCTTCAAATAGTCGCCACGTCACATATCGAAATTTAATGATCTTAAATGCACATATTAAAATGGATTCCGCCACGTCACATATACAGATTTGCCTACAACGTCATTGCTTTGAATTGTGCCTGCAACGTTATAATATGATGTATACGGAGAAGAATTTTTTAGTAAAAAAAAATTAGATTGGAAACTAATATATATTATTACTATTATCATTATTATTATCATCATTATTGGTAATCTGAACATTAGCTACTTAAATAAGAGTAACCTCCCCTTGTTTTTATTCACTTTGAGGAAGCCGTGTTTTGTTTTGTAAAAACACGGGTTTTTCGACAAATTGGGTATACCTATACTTTTCTAATATTGTTGTGAGGTTTTAAGGGGTCAAATAAGAACAAAACAACGAGTAACGAAAAGTAGAAAAATGTATTAACAGAAAGTAGACAATACAATAGAGAGATGTGGAAATTACGTCCGACGAACAGAGTTATTGGCACTCGCATTGGCTTGCTCCTAAGCCACAATTATCCCTGTTTATTTATAGTAGTCTGTTGGCGCATTCCATTGGTCTTATAGGGTGTGTCACCTATAACAAATATACAGGTACTCTGATAGAAATATTAACATCTTTTTTAAATCACCTATGGGAGATTCTAAGCATATGTTGACAAGGATGGTGAACCATTGGAGACTGTTTGAAAATATATTAAAGGTATTCCTATAAGGGTGTTAACATTTTTAAATCCATTAAAACAAAGATGTTAATATTTATATGAGAGTACCTGTATATTAGAAAAGTATAGTAGTAAAGTCGACAGGGCGGCCTAAAGTCGGTATCGGCCATACAGCGAAGGAGTCTATCCTCTTTTCAATAGCGCGAGACCAAGGAGATTGTTTTAGCATCTGAGGTGGAGCGCCACACCTACAATCAGCTCCTTACTTTACCGCACATATCCCTGTGCTACTCATACGCTGAGTTGGCGAGGACCGGTATCGAACTAGGAACCGTGTGGTTTCTAGCCGAACGCTCTACCGACTGAGCTATACACAATTTGTCGAAAAATCCGTGTTTTTACAAAACAAAACAAACGGCTTCTTCAAAGTGAAAAAAACAAAACAAGGGGAGGTTACTCTCATTTAAGTAGCTAATGTTCAAGATTACCTTATTATTATTATAAGCAAATAAAATGCTCAATTAAATTGTTAATACCGATCTGTTTGGTTGGGGGTATGTTTGCAAATTGAAAACCATTATTCCTCACTGGAAATATTGGGTGTCAGTAAGAAGGCTCGCTAAATAATAAACACGGAAACCAGACGTAACTAATGGTATTATTACAAGACGTAACAAATAGTACAAAATTGAAATTTACAAAATTAAGAATAGAACACTTAACTAATTATTTGTCTTATTTAAAAGGCGTTCGCATTCAATTCAAAATTAGTAATCACCTCAATCCAGTGACGTAAAATAATCGTAGAATAGTATCTCTAAGTTATGACTAACATTCTGAACAATACTTACACGAACCTTGCAAACAAAAACTGTGATAATAATAAACATCATCACACAAATGTATATTCCCAGGAGATAATACGACCCTTACACGACGAGCGGTTGCTATTTGTGCCGATACACACTAGTACATATATCCGGGCGACATTCAATACGTCAGAAGAATGGTCGCCCTGTCGACTGGGGCTCTATGATTTACCCAAACAGATAAGTGTTCTATGTGATTTGTTACTTACTATATATATATATTTGTGATTATTTTGGTATATGTATCCGTTTGTGGGAGGTACATATATCAGGTTTGGGCATTTGTATGAAGCATTCAAGAAATAAATATCAGAAACTCTGTTGTTTTTTAGTAGAGTTTCGTTTATTTAGTAGTAGTAAATTTTCAGGATTATTATTCTCCCTTCTTCAGACTGTGTAAAGAAAGTAGTGTTGCTGGCTTCTGGCTTCCTTCTAGTGGGGGTGGCTACTGCTTGTGATAGAGTAGTTGTCATCTTTGTGTGAGGGTGTACATGGCGCTAGTTGATCAGTTGGTAATTTAGGAGTTTGTACTCGGTGTTCCTTGTAATCTACTGGGGGTCATGGAGTTGTTGGTGGTGGTGGGGTATTTTGGAAATATTTATAGGCTTTGAGTGTTCCTGTATCGCTGTTAAGACCTTTGATGTGAGTGTTTAATCTAATTATCCATTTTAATTCTGCTGGTTTTCATATATATATGACTTACAACCGCTAAAAGGATAAGTTTTTTTTAGATATTTGAGATATATATCTCCAAATTCTTCATATAGTCTGATAAAATGTAACAATTTCAGTGTGTGTGTGTTAGAGAAACACTTTTGGTTGTTTTAGAAGCATGAAAAAATAAAAATCAGAAACAAAATGATAAATATTACGTTCTTAATCTTTTTTATTTACCAATATATCGAGGGCCATCTCCCTTTCTCTCTATTATTATATATATTATATATATATATATATATATATATATATATATATATATATATATATATATTATAATCCAAAATTCCGGAGAATAAATCTTCCTTACGACAGTTTTTTTTTAAGTGTTGTAATTTGCAGAGCTCAATGTGTGCTATTATTTTCAGAGTCGCAAAGCAAAATTATATAAGTAAAAGATATAACAGAAGATTTAGATTTTTAGCAACATAGCCTATTTCAGGAAGCCTACAGCAAATTTCTAGTGTTTCCAATCACCAGATGCAAATGATGAAATATATATATATATATAATATATATATATATATATATATATATATATATATGAGTGTGGAAAAAGTCTTCCAAAGGGTGGATGTTTTTTTTACTATATTTTTCCACATACTGTCGGATTGATTTCCTCATTTTACTCCTACATAGATAGAATGATATATATATATATTATATATATATATATATATATATATATATATATCAATAAAGGAAGGAAGAACTCAATACAGTAATCCCATAATAAATTTATTTCGACGAAAATTGGGGCCCATATAAATCTAAGTTGATTTAAACCGGCTCCCCAAATTTTCGCCTCATCAGATGGGTCTCAATTCACTTATGGACAAGCATATCACAAAAAAACCCAAAGAGCTGAATATATATAAATTCAAACAAAAATAAAAAATAATAAAAAAAATTATATATATTTTTAACAGTGTGGGATTGTAACCATAGAAACAGGAAGTGAATGAAAAAAAGAGATACATCTCAAAGTTGATTTCTAGGGTGTCCAGACAGACAAAAAGGTGACATGACAGAAAAACAGAGTAGTATATTAAAATATAAATAGACAAGTAAAATAAAAAGATTTTAAATTTAAACATTAGAGTATAATGATGTATAAAAGAAAATAACTGATTATTTCTCTGAACTCTTGATAATTAGTATCATTCAGACTATTGTCCTCATCTTCATTGTTATATACATAACGTTTCAGCCGATATGTCCCCCGGCCTTTTTCAAGTGTTTGAGAAGGTTCCCGAGTCCTAAAAGAAATACCTGAGGAAGGCTAGAGGGCACATCGACCGAAACCGAAACGTTGTATATATTTATATATAAAAAAATAAAACCTTATTTGAATTCTTAACTTTGCCTTTGTCTTTATTCCTTTCTTTGGGATACCGCTTGTAAATGCGAGAGAACTATCTCCCTTGTTTAGCCCGGTCATCTTATTGTGTAGGTACTCACACTGTTTTACACCGATAAAGGTCACATGTGCGTGTGGTGCTAAAGTTAAAAATTTTTTTCCAGCAGGTAACGAGGGGACAATAAGGCAAGTGCCAACATGCGAATTTTTCCTCCTCTGTCCAAATTTAGTATTAGTATATTAGAGAAACTTATAGTCTTTTGTTTATTGTAATTTCACGCTGAAGATGAGTTTGCGAAAAAAAAGTCGGATGCAATTGAGAAGGGGATCATAAACCTTAGCAGTACGACTGTAGTTCTTAGTAATTCCGAGGTCGCCTTTCTTCGGATTTGGGAGGAAGTAGTCTTTCGTCCATTTCTCTATTGTATTTTGTTTATACACTGCATTGCATATTCGAAAGACAGACAGATAGATAGATAGATAGATAGATAGATCATTTCGCAGGCAGGTAACGAGGACACAACATGCGAATTCGTCCATCTCTGTTCAAATTTAGTATTAGCTTATTAGAGAAACGATATAATCTTTTGCGTTTATTGTAGTTTCACACAGAAGATAAGTTGCGGAAAAGAAGAGAACAAGTGACAACTCCTGTCTTTTATAAAATAACAAGTCTTTACCAGTCAACTCTCTTTTACTCATTCCTTGCTTTGATGTTGCCGTCATACCGCTAATTTCCCATAACAAACAATTGTGACTTCATAGACCTATTTGACAAAACTCCGTGGGTCATTTAATGCCAACAAGGTTATTTTGGATTTCAGTCTTTATAGTAGTGGTTCTATGGAGATATTCGGTTATGTTCTGTTATATCTTGTTGAAAAGGTTGCTTTTTTAAAAATTTGAAATCTAATGTTTGAGTTTGAGTTTTGTTTAATAGCATATCAACCTCTGTGGGTCATTTAATGCCAAAAAGGTTATTTGGAATTTCAGTTTTTAAAGTAGTGGTCCTATGGAGATATTCGGTTATGTTCTGTTATATCTTGTTGAAAAGGTTGTTTTACTTTTTTTTTTTTAGAAAATTTAAAAATCTAATTTTGAGTTTGAGTTTGTTTAACGGCATATCAACCTCTGTGGTTCACTTAAATGCCAAAAAGGTTAATTTGGAATTTCCAGTTTTTAAGAAGTAGTGGTTCCATGGAGATATTCGTTATGTTCTGTCTATATCTTTGTGGAAAAGGTTGCTTTTTTCTTAGAAAATTTAAAAATGTCCAAATTTAGTATTAGCCCAGTTTGAGAACTATATAATCTTTTGGGTTTACTTGTAGTTTCACGTTTGAAGGCAAGTTGATGGAAAAAGGAGAAACAAGTGACAACTCCTGTCTTTTATAAATAACAAAGTCTTACACCAAATCACTCGTCTTTTAATCATTCCTTGCCTCGAGTTACTGTCATAGAACATATTAACCCTTTTTGTCCTACATTCTCTGTAAGTTGGCGCTTCGCTGGCTTGGAACATAGTTCAGGAGAATGGGAAATGGCCGCATCCCAAAAGATCTTTTTACGGCGCGAATGTAGAAAAGGCTCCCGATGTCGTGGTAAAGCCACGCCTACGGATTAAAGACGTTCTGCAGGAGGGTATAGTCATTCTCGTAACCCCAGCTTGTACAGTTACGGGCAAAGGCCCTATTAACGTGAGAACAGCGCGTGAGCCGGACAACCGGATTCATTTGGTGGCGGGGTTAAAAAATTGCGTCTATCCCTCGTGCATTGCCCTCAAGGGGCGCCTCAGCCACTGGGCACATAAGACCCGAGCCCCTGTCCCGTTAATCGTGGCGGGCAGGTGGTTTGCCTGGGGGGATGATCCCATGGATCGAGGACGTTGCCGTGATTTTTGACCCTGAGGGGGTCAATGGACGTGCGGAGCTGTTTTTTGTTATTTCGCGTGGGAGGGAACTGAAGGAGACCAGAAGTTTACCCGTTGAAGATCAAGTTTGCGGAAAAGGAGGAGAACAAGTGACAACTCCTGTCATTTGTAATAAAATAGAAAGTATCTTCCAGAGTCAACTCGTTTCTTACTCATTTCCTTTGCCTTGAGTTGCGGCCAGTAGATACATGCTAATTTCCCGTAATCCAACATTGTGACTTCATAGACGTAATTTGACAAACTCTTTTACGTAACTGAACAATCACTGTATAAGCGGTGGGGATTGTTCGTAGATTTTGGGGCTGAATCTAATGTTTGACGTGTTGAGTTTTTGTTTTTTTAACGCTCATATCAACGCTGCTGTGGGTCTGTATATGCCGAAAAAGGGTTATTTATGGATAGAGGGCCAGGGTTAGCGTCAGTCGGGTAGAGCGATTGGCTAGAAACGCACCAATGTTTTTCTAGTTCGATACCGCGGCCTCGCCCAACTCATGCGTATGAGTAGCACAGGGGTCTGTGACGGTAAGAGTAAGAGAGCGCGATGGTAGTTGTGGCGGTCCTCCAGCCATCAAGATGCCAAAACAATCTCCTTGCGTCTAGCGCTATTGAAAGAGGTATAGAACTCCTGGACGCGCCTTGATCGACAGTTGGCTGGGACCCGATATTTGAACTACCTGTAGTGGTAGCTAGGGAGAGGACCATCTATAGCGCGTTATATACTTGTTAAGTGTTTAATATAGTTTTAGAATGGAAATGTATATTCAGGTATGTATTCTAGCTGTTTCTAGGTTTGTGCTTGGTATGTAAAGTCGATAGTTAGGCGAGTGCAATTGAAGATATGGTTTGGAAATTGTGAAAGTTGCGTTAGCGTTTGTGCATGATTAGAGCCACAGTTGCTGCTGTAGGCACCATCCTAGTTAATGCATGCGAATGTGTGTACGAAGGGGTTGGTAGATTGGCAGGCAAATGTTAGTTGTAAAGTTTAAGTTCATGTGGTTACACAGTGGCATTGCTTTTTGAGCCATGATCGTAACTTGAGGTGGTTCAGTCAGGTCAAATCCGGGGTGGGGGCTCAGTGGCTTCGCGCCCTGGACCTTACAAGCTACTTATTGTTTGATCCCCAGGGGGACACCCCCACGCAATACCCTGCCCCCTTTGATTTAAAGGGACAGGACTGGGGTTTATTGCCTGGATAATGCCGACGGGATCAACGCATTTTTTGAACGCCGCCACCCATAAGTCACGGTTTGTGAGTGGTTCCCACATTAATAAGGCCTTGTCCTAACCCGTACACGTGGGGTACGTGATAAATATCATGTAACTATTTTTTTTACTATAACTAAAATGTAACTTTAAAATTAATCGATATAATGGATTTTAATTCGGGATATAAATTCGAGTTTTTGTTAGTCCCTAGTATTGAATACACCTGCGATATGAGATTCGCTAAACCACACAACCAAGATGTTTTTACTATAACTAAAAATGTAACTTTAAATAATCGATTTAAATGGGATTTTAATTCGGGATAAAGTTCGAGTTTTTGTTAGTCCCTAGTAATTGATACACCTCGCGAGACGTGGTGTAGCTAAACAGCTAAACCACGATGAGATGCGATTGCAGTAAAATATGATTCAACAAGGTGTTCATATCTGCCATTAGCAAAAAATAATAACAACTATCTCGGAGTAAAATCGAATTTACTGTGACCGTAGATCAGGTGTTTTAAAAACAATGGTTCCGATCCTTCAGTAGGTCAACGAATTAAATAAACTGGGTCATAAAAAAAATATGAGGTGCGAAATAAATAAGAAAATAATATGAAATAATCGCACCCATAATTCCCCTACTGGAGCTCTGGATTCAGTTGGTTTGGTTGGTTTAGGTTTGTTTGTTACGGGTATATCAAGCCTCAGTGGGTCATTTAATGCCGATAAGTTTTGAGATAAATGATCATTTTAAATGGATAAATACAATTTTTTTATAAATGCAGTTTTTCTAGTTTAAAGCCATAGATGTGGACCCTAACAGATACTACCACTCCCGATCGGGATCAAGAGTGCGACCAGGAGCAATGGTGATGAAGGGGTGGTCCACAATCCCCAAACCTCCAAGACTGGAAACCGTCACCAATCAGATAGAGTTTAGCGTCATTCCCAGTACAATGAAGACCTTCAACCGCTGCCTTCTAGTAACCGGATGATGATAAAAAGGGGTTGGGGCTTGCCATATATTGCAGATAGGGTTGGGAAAATCATATAGTTGCTAGGGCTTGACATGACCAGCCGATTGATCGGAGGGGGCCTCCCCGACCGACCGTCTAGCCTATGTAAGGGTCTAAGTGGAGTATTGGCAGGTTATGGATGCTCATCCACACCAAGATCCGTCCTTAAGCATACACGGGTCGCCCACCCAGGCAAAAAATTTTAATGTCATTTCCATGACTGAAGAACCTCAGCTACGGCTTTCTCGTACCCATATGATGAAAAGAAGCTAGGGTTTAAGAAGAAAGAAGAAGAAAGAAAGAAAGAGAAGAAAGAAAGAAAGCTATGGAAATCTAAAGTAAGAAAAAAAAAGATGGACGAACGAAACGAACATAGAAAACACTATGAAGTCAAAAAAAGAAAGAAGAAAGAAATGAATTAAAAAAGCAAAAAGAAAGAAAGAAGAAAAAAAAAGCGAAAGAATGAATGAATGAATGAAAGAAGAAAAAAAGAAAGAAGAAAAAAAGAATAAATGAAGAAAGAAAGCAAAAAGAAAGAAAAAAAGAACGAAGAAAGAAACAAAGAAAAGAAAGAAAAAAGAAAGGAAAGAAAGAAAGAAGCTATGGAAACCTTAAGTAGAAGAAGAAAAGAAAGTACGAACGAACATAGAAAACACTATGAAGGTCAAGAAAAGAAAGAAAGAAAGGAAGAAAGAAAGAAAGAAAGAAAGAAGAAAGAATGAATGAATGAAATAAAGCAAAAAAGAATGAATGAATGAATGAATGAAAGAAAGCAAAAAAGAAAGATGAATGAATGAATAATGAAAGAAGCTAAAAAGAAAGAATGAATGAAAGAGAAAGAAAGAAAAGAAAGAGAAGAAAAGAAAGAAAGAAGCTTAGGAACCTTAACAGTAAAGAAAATGAAAGGTCGACGAACATAGGAAAATACTATGAAGTCAAAGAAGAAGAGAAAGAAAGAAGAATGAATGAAATGAAAGAAGAAAAAAAGAAAGAAAGAAAGAAAGAATTGAATGAAGAACTACAAAATTAAGTCAGTTCATTAACAAAGAAAAGACCATCACAAACAAAGTATTATAAATAATAAAATCATGAGTAAAGTATTGGTTTGGTTTGGTTTGTTTACGGCATAAGTCAACCATCAGTGGGTCATTTAATACACTAAGTTGAAATAATAAATAAGATTCATAAATCAATGTGTTTTCTTTTTAACCGCATTGATGGGACCATTAACAGGTACTATATTTCGGGTCAGAGTGGACCTATGTGCAATGATGATGAAGGGGTGCTCCACATTCCCAGAGGTCCAGAACTGGACTGCCATCAGATAGAGTTTAACGTCATACCCAGGACATGAAGAGACCTCAGCTACCGCCATCTCCACCCATGATGAAAAGGACTTGGGGTTGCCATAAGGGCAATAGGGTTGGGCAATCATATAGGGGCTACGCTTGACAATGACAGCCGATTGATCGGAGGGGCATCTCCGACCGCCGTCTAGCCTAAGTAAGGGTCTAAGTGGAGTTGCCTTATGGATGAACGGATCACCGGCCCTCGGCCAACAGGTGGCCTATTGGGGGAGTCTTACACCTCTGCAGAGGTGCAGTCGGGTAATTTTAAATAATTAATTCTTAATGCATAATACAATTTGTTTTATAACTCGTGTTTTTATAGTTCAACCCATAGATGGGCACTAACAGGTACTGCCCACTCCAGGTCAGAGTGGACAGGTAGCAATGGTGATGAGAGGGGTGCTCGCACATTCCCCAAACCTCCAGAACTGGAACCTCACATCTGATGAGTTTAAACGTCGTTCCAGACTATGTACCCTCAGCCACCGCCTTCCTCGCACCATATGATAAGAAGAATTGGGGTTGCCTATAGGGCAATTAGGGTGGGGCAAGCTATAGGTGCTAAGGGCTTGACGTGGCCCAGCCGATTGATCGGAGGATGGTCCTCCCGACGTCCGTCTAGCCTAAGTAAGGGTCTAAGAGGAATTGCAGCTGTCATCGGATCACGGGTACCCGACTCAGACTTAACAGGTGGTCCTATTGGGGGAGTCTTACCCTCTCTGCAGAGGTCAGTGGTATTCTAGCCCCAGCCGACAGGGCAAGCATGAGTAAAGTAAATGCTTTTTTCTTTCTTCAAAATTTAAATCGGAATCTTTCAAATAACTGACGTCTTATTGAAAGAATAATATCTGTGAAATAAGGAAGAAGGAAAAAAAATGAAGAAAGTAAATCTTTAAAATGCGAATTTTTGAATAAAAAGGAAAGAAATTGAACATCCTAAATTGAACCATAATGGGGGGGGGGTAGGGAGAAAATCGAAAGTAAAGCCATCATTGTAGCATATCGATCTTGTTCTTACTATTTTGCAATCACTTTATCTGGAAAACCCAAAAAAAGAAAGAACAACGGCAAGAATCCAAGAAGAGAAGAGAAAGAAAAAAGAGAAAAAAAGTACGGATAGCTATGCAAGAAGAAAAAAAGAAAGAAAGAACGAAAGAATCAATAAAGTGAAAAGTAAGAAGAGAACGAAAGTGCAGTAAAGAAAGAAAGAAAGAAAGAAGAAAGAAAAAAGAAAGAAAAAGAAGAAAGAAAAGCTACGGATAGCTATGCAAAGAAAAAAGAAGAAAGAAAGAATGCATAAGAAAGAAAGTAAGAATGAAGGAAAGACAGAAAGAAAAAAAGAAAGAAAGAACGAGAAAAGAAAGAAAAAAGAAGCTATCGGATAGCTATGCAAAGAAAGAAGAGAGAAGAAAAAAGAAGCATAAAGAAAGAAGTAAGAAAAAGACGGAAAGAATGTAACCAAGAAAGAAAGAAAGAAAGAAGAAGAAAGAAGATAAGAAAAAAAGAAAAAGAGCTATGGATAGTTATGCAGAGAGAAGAAAGAAAGAAAGAAAGAAGAAAAGCAATAAAGAAGAAGTAAGAAGAAGAAGAAAGAAGAAGAAAGAAAACAAAGAGGAAAGTTATTATTTAAAGTAAAGAAAGAAAGAAAAAGAAAACTATGAAGAGCTATTCAAAATAAAGAAAGAAAGAAGAAAACGAAAGAATGCAATAAGAAAGAATAGAAAGAAGCGACAGAAAGAAAGGAGAAAGCAAAAAGGACAAGAGAGGAAAGTTAATTATTTAAGAAAAGTTTCTTCTTCTTATTTCTTCTCTCTCTTTCTCTTCTTCTTCTCTCTTCGTTTCCATTCTCTTTCTTCTGTCTCTTCTCATAATTTCTTCTGTCTTTCGTTCGTCTGTCTTTTTCTTCTTCTTGTTCTTCTTCTCTTCACTAATTTTCTTCTTGCTTCTTCTTCTTCTTCTTCTTCTTCTTCTTTCTTCTTCTCTTCTTCTTTCTCATTTTTCTTGCTTCTTCTTCTTCTTCTTACCTTCTTCTTCTTCTTCTTCTTCTTTTATTCTCTTTTCATTTCTTTCTTTTCTTCTTCTCCATTTTTCTCTTCTTCTTTTTCATTCTTCTTTCTTCTTCTCTTTCTTTCTTCTTCCTTTCCATTCTTCTCTCTTCTTCGCTTTTTCAGCTTCTTCTTCTTCTATCTTCTTCTTCTCTCCTCATTCTTCAGCTTTATAAAGTTTTTACACCACACTTTCCCCCATTTCGTTATATTATTTTCCTCCGTCTTTTCCTTTTTTCGTCTTCCCCTCCTCGGTTTATTTTTCTCTTTTCTCCGCTCGCCCCTGTTTCCCTGGGCTCCGCCCTTCCCCTCCTCTTTTTATCGTCTTTAACCTCAATTTCAGTCCATTTCTTTGATTTTCCCCCCGTCCTTCTTTCCTTTCTCTTCTTCCGCTCTCTCATCTTCCCTCTCCTTTTCCTCTCGGGCCTTTTTGTTCTTCAACGTTTTTAACCGTCCCACTCCACCTATCTCTTACTTACCCCCTCGGTCTCGATTCTTCCTCCCCCTACCGTTCCATTTCTTCTCTTTCATCTTCTATTTCTTTGGATTTGAGACGGTTCTCCTTTTTTCTGTGTTTTTTCTTCACTCACCCGTTCCTCTACTTCCCCCTTCTTTATTTCTCCTCCCTCTCTTCTTTTCTCTCTCTCTTCTCCTTCAGTCTGCTCCTCCTCTGCGTTTACATCTCTTTTTATCATTTTTACCCCACTGGCACGACCATTTCTCTCAGTTTCTCCCGCATTTTTTCTTCCGTCTTCATCCTGCATCTTCCTTTTTTCCGGCTTCTTCCTCCCCCTCCGTGTCCTTTTCTTCTTCTCCTTTTTTTATCTGTATAGTTTTTACTTCATACTACTCCCATTTGCTTCCCACTTCTTATTGTCTCCTCCATCTATCTTTTGTTCTTTCACTCTCCTCTTTCTGCCTTTTTTCTCTCTCTTCATCTTTTCATCATTTTACCTCAATCTTAAGTCGTGCTTTTTTTTTTTACTTCCCCTCGTCTTACTCTTCCCGCCTCTAGCCTTATCTTCTATTTCTTATGATCGTTACTTTTCTTTTTTGTCGCCCCCGATATATCAACACCACCTTCCTCACCCACCAGCCTTTCTTCTAACAGCCGCATCTCGCATCTATAGGACGTTGCAAAAGTCTTCTTGTGCCTCGAAGGGGAAGTACCCATTCTTACGAAACGAAGATTATGCTAGAAATGCTGGCATTTTGATTGGCTGACCGCAACTCCCCACGGCCAAATTCCAGCGATACGAACTCGGTTGCCCTTTATGAGAACGGTTGGGGGTGGGAGTTTGCCTTTTTTAGAGGAGGGTGGGGGTGGGCGTTTGTATGAGGAGGAAGAGGGTGGGGTTTGGAAAACTCACTGTGTTGTTGAAATTAGAAGAATGTATAAAAGAAGAAAGAAGAAAGAAAGAAAGAAGAAAGAAAGTAAAATTGCTGGAAAAGCTAAGAAAGAAAGAAAGAAAGGAAAGAAATAAATGGGAAGCCTAAAAAAAGAAGAAAGAAAGAAGAAAGAAAGAATTGGGAGCGCTAAGAAAGAAGAAGAAAGAAAAGAAGAAAGAATTGAAGCTAAGAAAGAAAAAGAAAGAAGATCTGTGGAAAGTAAAAGAAAGAAAGAAAGAAAAGAAAAGAAGAAGAATATTGTTGAAAAGCCTAAGAAGAAAGAAAAGAAGAAAGAAAGAAAGAAAGAAGAGAAAAATCATGTGTGAAAGCTGCTAAGAAGAGAAAGAAAGAAGAAAGAAAGAAAAGTAGAGAAGAAAAAAGAGAAAGAAAGAAAGATAATAATAAGTGAAAGAATAAAGATAAAAAGGAACATTAATGAAGGCCTAAGAAAGAAATGAAAGAAAGAAAAGAAAAGAAAAAAAGAAAGATAAAAGGCTACGAGAGAGCCCAATAACGAAGAGAGAGAGAAAAAAGAAAGAAAAAGAAACAATTCGAACCTACGAGAAGAAAGGAAAAAGAAATAGGGAAGTTACGGAAGCACAAGAAGAGGGAGAGAAGAGGAGATAGAAAAATAAAAGAAGACAAAAACGAGAAACCAGACGATTAAACATAGATAATGAATAAAGAAAGAAAGGAAACCTAAAAGAAAGAAGAAAGAAAGAAAGAAACTAACGCTCCTGTTAGTTTTTGTTTTTTCTTCGGAAAATATAAAGAAAAGTAACAAAAAAACAAACAAATCTAAGGAAAGAAAGAAAATGAATAGAAAAAGAGAAAGAAAGAAAGGAAAGAAGAAGAAAGAAAACTTGCAAGAAAGAATGAAAGAATGAAGAGAAAAGAAAGAAAGCTACGGAAAGCCTATGAAAGAGAAGAATGAAAGATGAAGAAGAAGTTATAAAAGAAAGAAAGGAAAAAAGAAAGAAAGGAAAGAAAGAAAAATGAAGAGAAAAAGGAGAAAGGTTAGGAAAGCTTATATGAAAGAAAGAAGAAAAAAGAAAGAAGAGAATGAAAATTACGAAAGTCGATGACGAAGAGAAGAAAGAAAGTTTACAAAAAGAAGCAGAACAAAGAAAGAGGAAGCAAGGAAGGAAGAAAAAAGCGATACGAATGAAGAATGCAGGAGAAACAGAAGAAAGGTACGAAAGCCTATGAAGAGAAAGACAGAAAGAAAGAAAAGAAAGAAGAAAAGAAAAAAGAAAAAATGAAAATTTTTGTTAAAGAAAAAACAAAAAGGAAAAGCGGCAAAGAGAGATTAAAAAAAGATGAGATTGAATTGAAAAGTGGCCAGCGAGAAAGAGAGGAGAGAGAAGAGAGGAAGAAGAGACAGAGACAGAGAAAGAGCAAGAAGGAGAGAGAAAGAGAGAGCGTAGAGAGGAGAAAGAGAAAAGAGAGAGAGAAGAGAGAGCGTAAAGAAAGAGAGAGAAAGAGAGAGAAAAGAGTCGTAAGAGAAAGAAAGAGAGAGAGAGAGAGAGGAAGAAGAGAGCGGTAAGAGGGAGAGGTAAGAGAAGAGGAGAAAGAAAGAGAGGAGAAAAGAGGAAGAGAAGAGAAGAGAAAGAGGTGGTAATACCGCCGAACAGACCACGTTTGCCCAATCGGGAATAAAATAAAAATTAAATAAATTAAAAAAATAAAATGATACGTACATGCGTACACCCCTCATTTTCTCGCCATATGAACTTCAATAAATATATCAAACATTATCCAAACGACTTTGGATACACGCTCGTGTTTTAGCGACAACACATTCGTCTATATTAAGCGCTTGCCTAACTTCTAACTATTCCCGCTATCAAATTATGATACATCTTTATACAATATATATTATATAATCTACCAGAGGTCTTCAGCTTTCAACAGTCGTCAGCTTTATAGTTGACAGCCAGTAGTGTCACTGGAGTCCAAGTAGGAGCTTTCCCTTGCACGGGTGGCACGTTTTTATTCAACGGCCGTAAGTACCACTTTTTCTTTTTCTTTACTCTGTTCGATGCGATCTTGTATTATTTCTTGCCGAAGTTGTATTATTAACTGTGACTTAACTGGGAGACTTTAGCTGCTTTCTCGTTTAGAATTGCTTTTTTTCTTCTCTTACAATTGGCAACAGTGAGAACGCACAGTAGTAAATAGCCACTTACTTTCTTTTACATCTTCGCTTAGAAAAGCTTCTTTTTTCTTTTTTTAATTAATCTATAAGATTAATTTCCGAGACGAAATGGTTGTAAAATTGGCACACGGTGCAGAACGAGTCAGTAGAAATAATTACTTTCTTTACGATCTCGCTTAGAAAAGCTTCTTTTTTTCTTTTTATTATCTACTAAGAGATTAATTTTGCCGACGAAGGGTTGTAAATTGGCACACGGTGCAGAAATGCAGTCAGTAGTAAAGCCCTACTTTCTTTTAGATATTGTTTGGAAATAATTTTTCTTGCTCATTTTTTTCTTTTTTTCTTTTTACTTATCTATAAGATTAATTTTGTATGAAGATTGTAACATTGGACCGTGAGAATCGTATTCGTAGTAATAGCTACTTTTCTTTTAGACATTGTTAGAAAATATTCTCCATTTTTTTTCTTTTTTTCTTTTTAACTATCTACTAAGATTAATTTGGCTAACAAGGGTTGTAAATGGCCCTAGTGAGAAGGCAAATTGTTAGATACTTTTTTTACAATCTCGTTTAGAAGCTTGTTTTATTCTTTTTTCTTATTACTAATTACTTTTGCCGAGTTAACGGTGAAACGTCAGACAGTGAGACGTATTCAGTAGTAAGCTATTCTTTTCATCTGTTTGAAGCTTTTTTTTTTTTTTTTTTTTATTATCTTAAGATAATTTTGCATGTGGAAAGTTGTAAATTGGCACCAGTGAGAACGCAATCAGTATCTACATTTATACTGTGTAAGAAATACTTTTTCTACTAGATTATTTTGCCCAAGAAGGTTGCAAATGACTCAGTGAAATCAAAATCAGTATAATATATTTTTCTTTCTTTCTTTTTTTTCTTCTTTCTGTTTTTATACTTCTTTTCTTTCTTCTTTCTTCTTCTTTTTTTTTTCATTATCTTTTTCTTTCTTTCTTTCTTCTTTTATTATTCACTATTCTTTCTTGAGACTTTTCTTTTTCATCTTTCCTTTCTTTGACTCATGATTTTCTTTCTCTTCCTTTCTCATTTTTTAGCTTTAGCCGTTTCATAGTTCTTCTTCTTTTTGATTTCCCGTTTCTTTTTCTTTCTTTCTCTTTTTTCTTTTTCTTCGTTGGTCTTGTCTATGCTTGTTCGTTTCTTTTCTGTCTATTCAGTTCGTATTCTATCTTTCTTCTTCTTTCTTCTTTTTCTTTTGTCTCTTTCCTTCTTTTTTCTATGTTCTTGACCTGTCGATTCTTCTTCTGTAAGTTCACGAGCTTTCTTCTCTTTTGCATGCTTTTCTTCTTTCTTTCTTTTTCTTTCTTTTTCTTTCTTTCTTTCTTCTTCTTTAGTTTTGTCTTTCTTTCATTCATTCTTTTATGTTTCCATCTTCTTCTTTCTTCTTTTTTTTTTCTTCTTTTGACTTCATAGTTCTTTCTCTTATTTGTTCTTACCGTCCTTTGCTGATTCTTTTTAATCTTACTTCATAGGTTATTTTTCATAGCTTTCTTTTTTCTTTCTTTAACTTTTCCTATTTCTTCTTTTCTTCTTTTTTTNGATGAAGGAAAGACAGAAAAGAAAGAAATAAAGAAAGAAAAAAAAAGAAAGCTATGGGATAGCTATGCAAAGAAAGAAGGAAGGAAGAAAAGGAACGAAACGAAGAGTGCCCAATAAAGGAAAGGAAAGGTAAAGAATGAAGGAAAGACGAAAGAAAGAAAAGAAAAAAAAAAGAAGAAAGAAAGAAAGAAGAAAGAAAAGAAAAAAGAAAGCGACGGATAAAGCTATGCAAAGAAAAAAGAAAGAAAGAAAGAAAGAATGCAATAAAGAAAAGAAAGTAAGAAGGACAGACGGAAGAATGTAAGTAAGAAAGAAGAAAGAAAAGAAAGAAAGAAGAAAAAGAAAAAAGGAGCTATGGATAGTTATGCAAAGAAAGAAAGAAAGAAAGAAAGGAAAGAAAGAATGCCATAAAGAAAGAAAGTAAGAAAGAAGGGTGAGGAAGGAAGAAAGAAAAAGAAAACAAAGAGGAAAGTTTTAATTATTTAAAAGAAAGAAAGAAGAAAAAGAAAACTACTGAAAGCTATTCAAAATAAAGAAAGAAAGAAAGAAAGAAAGAAAGGAACGAAAGAATGCAATAAAGAAAGAAAATAGAAAGAACGAAAAGGAAGAAAGCAAGAAAGAAAACAAAAGAGGAAAGTTAAATTATTTAAAGAAAGATTCTCTTCTTCTTTCTTTCTTCTTTTTTTTCTTCTTCTCCTTCTTCTTCATAATTTTCTTCTTCTTTTCTTCTTTTCTTCTTTTCTTCTTTTCTTCTTTCATCGTTCTTCTTCTTCTTCTTCTTCTTCTTCTTCTTCTTCTTCTTCTTCTTCTTTTATTTTTCTTCTTCTTCTTCTTCTTCTTCTTCTTCGTTTTTTTCTTCTTTTTTCATTCTCTTTCTTTCTTCTTCTTTTTTTCTTTTCATTTCTTCTTCTTTTTCTTTCTTCTTCTTCGTTTCATTTTCTTCTTCTTTTCTCTTCTTCTTCTTCTTCTTTCTTTTTCTTCCTTTCCATTCTTCTTCTTCTTCTTCTTCCTTCCATTCTTCTTCTTCTTCTTCGTCGTCTTCTTCTTTCTACTTTTATAGTTTTTACTTTCACACTTCACCCATTTCTTTATTTTC
Source organism: Doryteuthis pealeii (assembly GCA_023376005.1). Lineage (NCBI taxonomy): Eukaryota > Metazoa > Mollusca > Cephalopoda > Myopsida > Loliginidae > Doryteuthis > Doryteuthis pealeii. The sequence goes on from CM042181.1 coordinate 31,368,748, forward strand.
CCTTTTTCTTTTTTCGCCTCCCTCTCCGTTTATTTTCTCTTTTCTCCGCTCCCCTGGTTCCCTGGCTCCCCTTCCCCCACCTCTTTTTATCGTTTATACATCAATTTCATTCCATTTCTTTGATTTCCCCCTCCTTCTTTCCTTTTCTCTTTCTTCCGCTCTCCTCTTCCTCTGCCTTTTCCTCTCCCCTTTTGTTCTTCGTTTTTACCTCCCACTCCACCTATTCCTCTTACTTACTCCGTTCTTCATTCTTCCTCCCCCCCGTTCCTTTTCTCTCTCTTTCAGTCTTCTATTTCTTTTGGCTTTGATCCTCCTCCCTTTTTTCTCTGTTTTTACCTCTCACTCCACCCATTCCTCTTACCCCCCCTTCTTTATTTCTACCCTTCCTCTTCTTTTCTCTCTCTTCCATTCTGCTCCTCCTCTGTCGTTTCATCTCTTTTTATCATTTTTACCTCACCACTGCACCCATTTCTTTCACTTTCTCCCCATCTTTATTTCTTCATCTTCTCCTCATCTTCTCTTTTTCCCGCTCTCTTCCTCCCCCTCCCCTGTCTTTTTCTTCTTCTTCCTTTTTTTCATAGTTTTTACTTCATACTACTTCCATTTCTCTTACTCCCCCTTCTTTATTTCTCCTCCCACTTCTTCCCTCTTTGCTGTCTTTCACTCTCCTCTTTTTCTGCCTTTTTTTCTCTCTTCATCTTTTATCGTTTTACTTCAATCTAAGTCTGCTTTTTTTTACTTCCTCCTCCTTCTTCATTTCTTCCCCTCCTACGCTTTATCTTTCTTTTCTTTCATCGTTACTTTCTTTTCTTGCCCCCCCCCCCGATATACACACACGCACCTCTCACCTCAACCCCCAGCCTCTTTCTTCTAACGCACGCACGCATCTATAGGAAGTTGCAAAATGCTTCTTGTGCGCTCGAAAAGGGGAGTACCCCATTCTTACGAAACGAAAGATATCGCTAAGAAATCGCGCATTTTGATTGGCTAGCCGGCAACTCGCCCACCGCCAATTCCAGCGATACGAACAGTCGGTTTGCCTTTATAGAGAGAGGTGGGGTGGGAGTTTGCCTTTTTAAAGAGGGGTGGGGTGGGGGTTTGCATAGAGAGAGAGAGAAGGTGGGGTTTGGAAAACTCACCCTGTGTTGTTGAGAATTAAAGAGAATGTCTAAAAAAGAAAGAAGAAAGAAAGAAAGAAAGAAATCTGTGGAAAGAAAGAAAAGAAAGAAGAAAGAGAAAGAAAGAAAGAAATATGTGGAAAGCCTAAGAAAGAAAAGAAAAGAAAGAAAAGAAGAAAAGAAGAAAAATATGTTGAAAGCCTAAGAAAGAAAGAAGAGAAGAAAGAAAGAATAAAATAAGTTGAAAGCCTAAGAAAGAAAGAAAGAAAGAAAGAAAGAAAGAATAAAATCTGTGGAAAGCCTAAAAAAGAAAGAAAGAAAGAAAGAAAGAAAGAAAGAAAGAAAGAAAGAGAAAGAAAAGAATTAATGAATAAAAAGAGAAAGAATGAAAGATAAAAGGAAAATTATGTAAGGCCAAAGAAAGAAAGAAAGAAAGAAAGAAAGAAAGAAAGAAAGAAAGAAAGAAAAAAGCTACAGAAAGTCCAATAAAGAAAGAGAGAGAGAAAAGAAGAAAGAAAAAAGAGAAAGAAAGAAAGAAAATAATTGAAAACCTAAGAAAGAAAGGAAGAAAGAAATAAGGAAAGTTACGGACAGCATAAGAAAGAGGGAGAGAAAGAAGGAAAGGAAAGTTATGTAAAACCTAAAAAAGAAAGAGAGGAAAGAAGAGAGAAAGAAAAAGAAAAAAAAAAACAGAAACCCAGAGAAATGAGAACATAGATCAATGAATAAAAAAGAAAGGAAACCTAAAAAGAAGAAAGAAAGAAAGAAAGAAAGAGACTAACAGAGCTTCGGAAAATAAGAAAAAAGAAAGAAAGAAAGAAAGAAAGAAGAAAAAGAGAAAGAAAGAAAGAAAACTATGCAAAGAAAGAACGAAAGATTGAGAGAAAAAAAAAGAAAGCTACAGAAAGCCTATGAAAGAAAGAAAGAATGAAAGAAAGAAAGTTATTCAAAGAAAGAAAGAAAGAAAGTGTGAAAGAAAGAAGGAAAGAAAGAAAGCTATACGAATGAAAGAAAGAAAGGTAAGGAAAGCCTATGAATGAAAGAAAGAAAGAAAGAAAGAAAGAAAGAAAGAAGAAGAGAAAATGGAAAAAAATCTACGGAGAGCCGATGAACGAAAGAAAGAAAGAAAGAAAGTTATACATAGAAAGAAAGAAAGAAAAAAGAAAGAGTGAAAGAAAGAAGGAAAGAAAGAAAGCGATACGAATGAAAGAATGCGGAGAAAAAGAAAGAAAGGTACGGAAAGCCTAAGAAAGAAAGAAAGAAAGAAAGAAAGAATTAATGTAAGAAAGAAAGCGGAAAGAGAGAGAAAAGAAAATAAGAAAGAGAATTGAATTGAACAAGTGAGCAAGCGAGAAAGAGAGAGAGAGAGAGAGAGAGAGAGAGAGAGAAGAGAGAGAGAAAGAGAGAGAGAGAGAGAAAGAAAGAGAGAAAGAGAGAGAGAGAGAGAAAGAGAAAGGAAGAGAGAGAGAAGAGAGAGAGAGAAAGAGAAAGAGAAGAGAGAGAGAAAGAGAGAGCGTAAGAGAGAGAGAAAGAGAGAGAAGAGAAGAGAGAAGAGAGAAAGAAGAGCGTAAGAGAGAGAGAGAGAGAAAGAAGAGAGAAGAGAAAGAAAGAGAAAGAGAGAGAGAGAGGTGGTAAACACGCCCGAACAGACGCACGTACGCCCACTCGGGAAATAAAATAAACAAATAAATAAATTAAAAAAATAAAATGAATACGTAACATGCGTAACACACACCTCCTTCTTCCTCGCCATTCATGGAACTTTCAATAAAAATATATCAAACATTATCCCAAACGACTTTGGATACCCACGCTCAGTGTATTAGAGACACACCCCATTCGTCTATACTTAAGCGCTTGCTACTTTCTCAACTCATCCCGCTATCAAATTATATACATCTTTATACATATATATATATATATATCATATCTACCAGAGGTCTTCAGAACTTTCACAGTCGTCAGCTTAGTATTTGAACAGCAGTAGTGTCACTGGAGCCAAAGTAGGAGCTCCTTGCACGGGTGGCACGTTTTTATTCCAAAACAGGCCGTAAGTACCCACTTTTTCTTTTTTTTCTTTACTCTGTTGATGCGATCTTGTATTATTTCTGCCGAAGTTCGTATTTATTAACTGTGAATTAACTGGGAGATTTAGCTGCTTTCTCGTTAAGAAATTGCTTTTTTCTTCCTCTTAGCAAAATTGGCACACAGTGAGAAACGCAATCAGTAGTAATAGCTCCTTTTACATCTTGCTTAGAAAAGCTTCTTTTTATTTTTTTATTTTTTTTTACTTATCTATAAGATTAATTTTGCCATGACGAAAGGGTTGTAAAATTGGCACACGGTGAGAAACGCAGTCAGTAGAAATAACTTACTTTCTTTTACATTTCGCTTAGAAAAGCTTCTTTTTTTCTTTTTTAATTATCTACTAAGATTAATTTTGCCGAGACGAAAGGGTTGTAAAATTGGCACACGGTGAGAAACGCAGTCAGTAGTAATAGCCTACTTTCTTTTAGACATTGTTTAGAAAATAATTTTTCTTCCTCATTTTTTTCTTTTTTCTTTTTTTAATTATCTACTAAGATTAATTTTGCCATGACAAAAGGGTTGTAAAATTGGCACACAGTGAGAATTGTATTCAGTAGTAATAGCCTACTTTCTTTTAGACATTGTTTAGAAAATACTTTTTCTTCCTCATTTTTTTCTTTTTGTTCTTTTTTACTTATCTAT
>CM042181.1:31377595-31382940 GCA_023376005.1 Doryteuthis pealeii
AAACTGTCTCGTCCAGGAGTTGAACTCCATTTCCTACAACGATAAGCATTATACCACAAAATGACACACACACACACACACACACACACACACACACACTATATCTTCTCCGGATTTTGGATATATATATATATATATAAACCATAAGGTTCCTAGTCGATACCGGCCCACGCCCACCTCAGCGTATGAGTAGCACAGGGATCTGTGCGGTAAAGTAAGGACCTGATGGTAAGTGTGGCGCTCCGTCTCAGCTGCAAAAAACAATCTCCTAGGTCTAGCGCTAACAAAAAGTGGATAGACTCCCTCACTGATGGGCTGATACTGACTTTAAGCCTTCCCGACGACTTGCTTTAAACCAATTCCCAAACAATGCAGAATTTTCATTTATGAAAAAAGTTCTGAAAAGTAATTTACGTATTTCCGTGCTACTGTACGGCTGCACCACTAACAAAAAGCCAAGAGAATAAACAAGAAAGAAGTGGCTGATACCAACTTTAGGCCACCCATCATTTTACTGGTGTGATTTTCCCGTTTCTTTAAAAAAAATTTAAAAATTATAATATAATTCAAAATTTATTTATTTATCGTACTCCCTATATGTAAAAATATATACACAAATATTTATGTACGTTCGAGTTCTCAATTTTGGTTGAATCCTATCAAAGTAACACTAGATATCACCCACATATATATATATATATATATATATATATATATATATATATATATAGAGAGAGAGAGAGAGAGAGAGATAGATGGAGATAGAGATAGAGATAGATATAGATATCATCCACTTCTATGTGAACTACAATAAAACTGAGTTCCTGTGTTTCAAAAAGAAAGGAGACCTCTCATCACTCATCGGTGAGCCTCTAAAGCCAGTAGAATAACTCACATACCTAGGTAGTAATATCTCATCCACAGAAAGCGACGTTAATACACGAATAGGAAAGGCATGGTCGGTCATAAACAGATTATCAGTCATATGGAAATCCGATCTCACTGACAAGTTAAAAAGACAATTCTTCCAAGCCGTGGCTATATCAGTGCTGCTGTATGGCTGCACCACTTGGACCCGGACGAGGTGCCTTGAGAATAAACTAGATGGGACCTACACAAGAATGCTGGGTGCGGTATTGAACAAGTCGTGGAAACGGCACCTCACAAGGAAGCAGCTGTACGGCCACCTGCCCCCCATCTCACAAACCATCCGAGTGAGACGGACAAGGCATGCTGGACACTGCTGGAGGAGCAAGGACGAACTCATAAGCGACGTTCTCCTGTGGAAGCCAACACATCGACATGCTAATGTGGCCGCCCACCAAAGACCTACACTGACCAACTATGCGAGGATACTGGATGCTGCACAGAGGACCTCCCTATGACAATGAATGATGGAGAAGGTTGGCGAAAGATTGACATGGATATCCGTGCTAACTGCGCGACATGATATATATATATATATAATATATATATTATATATATATATATAGTTTAACACACACACTTTCTAGAATCCTACATATACACGCCTATACACATATATAATATATATATATATATATATTACTGAGACACTATTTCTCTATGGTGTACCAAACCGACATTTGCACCTGAAATGCATATACCTCCTTTTATGACATACATATAAACTATATCATAGTAAAATGGGTATATATATATATATATATATATATATATATTTACCAACCCCGCCCACGAGCAGGATGCGACACGAGGTTAATTTCTTAAGCGGAGTTTAACAGGTTTGAATTCAGAGTTTTCCTTCTCCTAGACTGATTACTTAGCCAAGGTTACAGAGCTCAGTCTGTCCTACTATTTATCCATAGCTAGAGGCGGAATATATGGATTCATACCTTTCCGAGGGTATTAGTGCCTATGGGAAATGCAAACAACCTCGCCCAGGATTTGAACTCTGGTTGACGAGTCTATTTAAAATTGAGTTTTTATAAAATGTAAAATGCCCTTTACGGATGAATAAAATAAAATGCATTCGGTCAAAAATAGCCCAATATGGGTTGATATGCCGTAAAAAAAAACCAACCAAAAAATAAACCGCGCTCCGGAAAGTCTCTACTCTTAGAGGGAGAACATATGGATTCATACCTTTCCCAAGAGTATTAGCGCTGTGGGAAATGCAAACAGCCTCGCCCAGGATTTGAACTCGGGTTGACGAGTCCATTTAAAACTGATTTCTTTTAAATATTAAATGCTTTTTACGAATGAATAAGATAAAATACTTTCGCTCTAAAATAGCCCGATAAGGGTTGATATGCCGTAAAACCCAACCAACCAACCAAAAAACAAACCCTGTGCTATGGAAAGACTCTGAAGTTAGAGGGAGAATATATGGATTCATACCTTTCCCTAAGGGTATTAACGCTATTGGAAATTCAAACAGCCTCGTCCAGGATTGAATACGGGTTGACGAGTCCATTTAAAATTGATTTTTTTTTTAAGTATTAAATATCCTTTACGAATGAATAAATAAAATGCCTTTGGCTTAAAATAGCCCAGTGAGGGTTGATATGCCGTAAAACCCAACTAACTAACTTAAAACAAACCCTGTGCTATGGAAAGACTGCAGTGAAATCTCCAAGAATTAATCACATGAGCCAATTGAATAGTTTATAAAGTAAAGTCGTCGGGGCGGCCTAATGTCGATATCAGCCAGACAGCGAGGGAGTCTATCCCCTTTTCACAAGCGCTAGACCGAAGAAGATTATTTTAGCATCTGAGTGCGAGCGCCCGCACCTACCATCAGCTCCTCACTTTACGGCATATATCCCTGTGCTACTCATACGCTGAGTTGGCGAGGGCCGGTATGGAACCAAGTACCTTGTGATTCCAAGCCGAACACTCTACCGACTGATCATCAACTTAAATCGTTTGATTTGGTTACTGTTGTTTAATGGCATATCAACCTGCATGCCTTATTTAATGCCAACCAACATTGAAGAAGAAGAGTCGTGGTATATATTTAACTAATAACTTAGGGGTTCATAAATTTCCCAAAAGATGTTAGTCCAAACGAGACATAAAGCCTGAATGGAATACGAACTCGCTTACTCCGATGTCAGAGTCCAACACGTTAGCCACTATGTCACGGGGACTCCCCCTATCTAATTAGGTTATTCCCAGCCTAATGCGAATAATATAAACTGAGATAAAGTTATGTTTGTTGTAAATGAATATATGTAAATTCTGTCGATTCTTTTCTATCTATCTTATCTATATCTATATCTATCTATCTATTCTATATATCTATATATATATATATATATATATCTTTATATATATATATATATATATATATATATATATATATATATATATATATATACATGGATCCTATATTTATGAATCATATATCCGATATATATATATATATATATATATATATATTATATATATATATATAATATATATATATATATATCCCAGTCTCTTGATATCTATCTATCTATCAATCTATCCCAGTCTATTAATACATCTACCTACCTATTAGTCTGTTCCTACCTATCTATCTATCTATCTATCAATCTCTCTCTCTCCTCTATATTATATTATATAATATATTAATATATAATGGTGTGTGTGTGTGTGTGTGTGTGTGTGTTATATATATACATATATATATATATATATATATATATATATATATATATATATATAATTATATATCAGTCTGTTCAATATCTATCTGCCTCTGTATATCCATCTATATTTGTCATATCTGTCTATCTATCAGGCTGTTCGTCTCTCTCTCTCTCTCTCTCTCTCTCTCTCTCTCTCTCTCTCTCTCTCTCTCTCTCTCTCTCTCTCTTCAGTCATATTTATCTATCATGCTATCTATCTATCTAACTAACTATCGATAAACCAGTCTGTTCATATATATAAGATATATTTATCATCTCTATCAGTGTATCTATCAGGTGTTTATATCTACAAGTCTATTTATACTTATCTATCTATCTCTCTCTCTCTCTCTCTCTCTCTCTCATATATATATATATATTATATAAATATATATACATATATATATATAAATCTATTCATTATCTTCATATCTATCTAATCTAATCTATCTATCATATATCTTAACTATCAACTAGTGGTTTCATCTAATCTCTCTTCTTTCCGTCTCTTCTCGCTCCTTCTCCCTCTCCACTCTCCACAACACACCATCACAATTCATCTATCTAGTCTATCTATCTATCTGTCCAGTATCTATCTATCTATCTATCTATTATATATATATATATATATATATAATATATGATTTGGTGTAGATATATATAGTATATATATATAATATATTTATCGAGTCTATTCATATCTTTCTTTCTAATAATCTATCTATCTATATATCATCTGTTCATACTTTATCTATATATCTATCTATTCTCAGTCGGCCTATATATTCTATCTATCTATCATATCTATCTATCTATCTATCCAATTGAAAAAGTATATGGCCGATTAACCTATCAAAGTGACATTCCCCAATTTTAACTGCTTTGTGATACACAGCTGTACAAACTATGAGAAGCGTTAACACAGTTGTAAGAAAATATATGCAAATTCTGTCTGTTCCCTTTCTTTCTTCTTTACTATCGTATCTATCTATCTGATCTGATCTAATGCTAACTTCTCAGGCCCGTTCATATCTATCTATCAATCATCATCTGTTCAGTATTACTTGATCTATCTAATCTCATCAGTATCTTTTCATAATGCTATCTAAACTAATCCTATCTTATCGTATCGATCATCTGAGTTTTGACTATCTTATCTATCTGTCTATTCTTCTATCTATAAATTTGACAAAATAGTCCATTCATCGTATAGTGTTTCACGTAACTTTTATAAACCCAATTTTGAAATGGAGACTTTAATTGTTGACTATCTATTCTGACAAAATTTATCTTTATTATCCATCATATCACTTAATCTTCCATTAAATCTCTCTCCTCTCTCGATATATATAATATATATTAGTATATATATATATATAATATATACTATATATATATTATATCTTTTTATCAATTAAAAAATATTTATGCGTTTAACTTAATAAATTTATTCTACTTTCAAAACTCATTCTATTCAAAAGGCAAGTCATTTTATGGATTAGTTAATTGTTCCTCTGCTTCAGTTATAGATTGGTCTACTCCATCGGATTTTTACCTTTGCTTTGGGGAAGAGGCCGCTGGTGGTTTAAAGTAGGAGGGCAAAGGGAGTTAAATTCACCGCGTCATAATTAACAGTTATAAATTTTATGTTCCACAATAGAACCCGGTTTCATCAGGGACTGGTGG
>CM042181.1:31388040-31393040 GCA_023376005.1 Doryteuthis pealeii
TTAATTGTGGTGATCGCCACATCTACCCTCAGCTTCCCACTTTAACATACAGATCAGATTACACAATCTCAGCTACTTATTCACTGAGTTGGCGGGGACTGGTATCGAACCCGGAAACATACGATTTCTAAGCGGTTGTTCTACATACTGAGCTAAACTGGATTAATTTTTATAAAATTTTATTAAGCATTCTCACTGGGTGGTCCATATTTCTGTTTTTTGATGCAAAATACTTCCAATAGCTACTTTACTGTCACTGTCAGTATTGACCCATTTATTACATACACTTTCCATTGTCCTTATGGCAAGCCCCAAACCTTTTTATCATATATGTGCTACAAGGCGTTGACTGAGGGTCTTCGTGTCCAAGGAATAACGTTAAACTCTATCTGATAGTGAGATTCCAGTTCTGGAGGTTTGGGGAATGTGGAGCACCCCTTCATCACCATTGCTCCCTGGTCCACTCTGACCCGTAGTGTTAGTACCTGTTAGGGTCCCATCTATGCGTTAAATACAAAAAAAGTGTCTATAAAAAAATTGAGTATCCATTAAGAATTAATTTATTTCAAAACATTGTTGGCATTAAATGACCCACTGAGGTTTATATGCCGTAAAACAAATCTAACCAAACTAACAAAATAAAATCGATTCTCTTTTATTCAAATTTTATTCCAAATATTCGTAAGCAGTGCTTACCCATATTACATACAGGTTGTAAGATGGTCATTATTAAAAATAAAGGATTTAGAGTCACTTTTATTAAAATTTAGAATAATTATTCATGAGGCGTACTTACCCATATTACATACAGGTTGTAAGATGGTCATTATTAAAAATAAAGGATTTAGAGTCACTTTTATTAAAGTTTAGAATAATTATTCATGAGGCGTACTTACCCATATTACATACAGGTTGTAAGATGGCCATTATTAAAAATAAAGGATGTAGAGTCAGTTTTATAAAAGTTTTAGGATAATTATTCGTAAGCAGTACTTACCCATATTACATACAGGTTGTAAGATGGTCATTATTAAAATAAAGGATTTAGAGTCACTTTTATTAAAATTTAGTATAATTATTCATAAGCAGTACTTACCCGTATTACATACAGGTTGTAAGATGGTCATTATTAAAAATAAAGGATGTAGAGTCAGTTTTATTAAAGTTTAGTATAATTATTTATAAGCAGTACTTACTCGTATTACATACAGGTTGTTAGATAGTCATTGTTAAAAATACAGAACGTATAATCGCTAAAGGATGTAGAGTATAATTATTCATGAGCAGTACTTGCCCATAATTATTTTAGCCTAAATGTTATGTAATTCTATATATCAGGATGCAGAATTTAAAGTAAGATGAGCGACTTTATTATAGTTCCCGTTCATTTACATAGCGTATAGTGAGTACACAGGATCTGTGCCGTAAAGTAAGGAGCTGATGGTAGGTGTGACGCCCCACCTTAGACGCAAAAAAAGAATCTCCTTAGTCTAGCGCTAATGAAAAGGAGACAGACTCCCTCGCTGATTGGCTGATACCGACTTTAGGCCACCCCGACAGCTTTACTTTACTTACATACCCATATTACATACGGGTTGTAAGATGGTTTATTATTAAAATAAAGGATGTAGAGTTGCTCGCCAACTCAGCGTATTAGTAGCACAGGGATCTATATGCTAAAATAAGGCGCTGATGGTAGGTGTGGCGCTCCACCTCAGACAAAAAAACAATTTCTTTAGTCTAGCACCATCCCGACGACTCTTTTATTTGTAAGCAGTACTTACCCATATTACATACAGTTTGTAAGATGGTCATTATTGAAAATAATGGATGTAAAGTCACTTTAGGATATTTATTCGTACTTAGGGAGTTTTATTTATTTTTATCATTTATTTTCTACGGTTTAGCTCAGTCGATAGAGCATCAGCCTAGAAATCATAAGGTTCCGAGTTCGATATCGGCTCTCTCCAGTTCAGAGCAGGATTATCAAAGGTTGGGTAATCTGTGCGGTAAAGTATGTAGCTGACAATAGGTATGGTGCTCAATCTTAGACGCAAAACAATCTCTGAAAAAACCTAGCGCCTGCGAAAAGAGGAGAGACTTCATCGCTGCCCAGCTGATACCGACAATAGCCCACTCCGCCGACTTTACTTACTACGGAAAATTCACAGTTATTAATCAAAGTTCTGTGTTCGATACCGGCCCTCGCCAACGTAGCACATCAGTAGCACAATTGGATCTGTGCGTAAAATTGGGATCGTATGATAGATGTAGCACTCCACCCCAGGCACAAAAACAATTTCCAAGGTTCAGCGCGAGCAAAAAGGGAATAGACTCTGCAGCTTCTGATCTGTACTGTGAAGTGAGGAGCTGACGGTAAGTGTGGTGCTCTACCTAATAGATTACATCGATGTTCGGCTAATACCGGCAATAGACCACTCTGCCGACTTCACTTACTACAGAAAATACACAGTTATTAATCAATACAGACAGTAGAGCATGAGCTCGTGAACCACAAGGTTCTGTGTTCGATACCGACCCTCGCCAAATTAGCGCAGCGGGATCTGTGAGTTAAAGTGGGGATCAGATGGTAGATATGGTGCTCCACCTTAGACACAAACAACAATATTCCTGATTTAGCGAGAGCAAAAAGGGTATAGACTCTCTCCCTAGCAAAAAAGGAATACATTCCGCAGCTTGTGATCTGTACCGTAAAATGTGGAGCTGACGGTAAGTGTGGTGCTCTACTTTATAGATTCCATCAATGTTCGGCTAATACCGGCAATAGACCACTACGCCGACTTTACTTACTACGGAAAATACACAGTTATTAATCAATACAGTCAGTATAGCATCAGCCCGGTACCCACAAGGTTCTGTGTTCGATACCGACCCTCGCCAAATTAGCGCAGCAGTAGCACAACTTGGATCTGTGCGGGAAAGTGGGGATCTGATGGTAGATATGGCGCTCCACCTTAGACACAAACAACAATATTCCTGATTTAGCGCGAGCCAAAAGGAAACTCCGCTATAGGCCATTCTGCTAACTTTACTTACTACGGAAAATACACAGTTATTAATACACAAACAACAATATTCCTTCATATATAGAATATAGACATGAACCTAATCAATACCATACAGCATGATTCCCAATGGTGCAAACACATTGTTAAAACCAATTACTAAAAACATATAAATATATATGCTCAACATATATTACTTCCTAACAGTTAGGCATGACATAACCCTAGACGAGTTGATATGCCGTTAATATCAATCAACTAGCGACAATAAATAACCCCATATTAATGTCAGAAATATATTTTCTCTTTAATGGCTGGTTGGTTGATTTTAACGGAATATCAACCCGTCTGGGCTTATGTCATGCCTAACGGCTGGGAAGTAATATATGTTGTGTATTTATATTCATACTTTTGTAGTAATTGGTTTTAACAATGTGTCAGCACCATTGGGGATCATGTTGTATGCTATTGATTAGGTTCATGTCTATATTCTATGGTATATCAACCCGTCTGGGGTTATGTCATGCCTAATGGTTAGGAAGTAATATATTTTGTGTATTTATATTTATATTTCTTAGTAATTTGTTTTAACAATGTATTAACACCATTGGGGATCATGTTGTATAGTATTGATTAAGTTCATGCCTAGATTCTATGGTATAATTTGATTTCCTTCAAAAAGGACAGAAGGTCTTCTATGATGACTTTTTCAAATAGAACTTTCGTATCAATTGCATTAAAATAACAGTTTCTGATGTGAGCAAAATCCCTGCATTCTATGAATAGGTGTTTAACAGTCAAAGGTGTTTGACATGTTTCACACTGTGGTTGTTGTTCTTGTTTGAGTATATAGGAGTGCGTTTTTCTTGTGTGACCAATGCGTAATCGGGACACAATGACTTGGTCTCCAGCCTCCCAAAGTGGGTTTGATTAGGAAGAGTTTATTGTGGATGTTGTTATTCCAGTGTTGTTGCCATTTTGTATGAAGGAATCTATTAATTTTAGGTTTCAAGTCAGTATATGGAATCTTGAACTTGTCAGGGATCAAATCTTGAGCCGATTTAGCTGCAGAGTCAGCTCTTTCATTTCCCCTCACTTCTATATGGCTTGGGATCCAGCATATAATACTTTTCTCATTAAGTCAACTGCTGTAGTTAAGAGCCGATTATTCATCCTCTGTGCGAACACAGACCCCCTTTATAAATGCTGTTATTAAAGAAAAGAAGTGGTTAAGCAATGATAAACTTGTTCAGTGACCACTTTAAAAACAACAGCCTTAACGTACCATCGTGGTGTAATAGTTAGCAAACTAGTTTCACAGATCCATTACTACAGAAAATCGGATACCCCATACTTGCGGTCTTGTGTTAAATAGCTATTGTAAGCAACCTGATATATATATATATATATATATATATATATATATATATATATATATATATATATGAAGTGAACAAACAATGTGTTTGAAATGGCGAAGGCCGATAATTTTAGGAGATATGTGCTCTGCTGATGAGGCCTAATAGGCTAAAATGTACATACAGAGATCGACTTTTTCTCGATTTGTTTACGCTTTACATTTAAACCGATATGCACGCCTAATTTATTTAATTATAATCAATTAATTAACAAATTAGGTATGACTTTAATTAGGCACATATTTCCTAATATATATATATATATATATATATATATATATATATATATATATCAGTAAACCACATACACGTTTTTCGACATTTACGGCTCATCAGTGCAGTTCGACGTTTTTAAAAGCTACCTCTAGTCAGGAGTGAAACCCGACAGAATTTACGTCTGCCAAGTTCCTTACCCTTGCAGCCATCAGTGACTGCCCATCTGGGGTGAACAATTAATTGATACATATTTACAAGGTATATGTTTTACAATCTCCAGAGAACTCATGTTCGTAAACAACAGGTGAGTAAATTCTTACGCTATAGCGGTGAAATTTCA
>CM042181.1:31400540-31405540 GCA_023376005.1 Doryteuthis pealeii
CTTTCTTTCCTTCTTTTCTTTTTTTGATTAAGTTTTACTGAAACAGATTAGCTTTATCGCTTCCACGCACTCACCACATCTCATCTTTATTGCTATATACATAACATTTCGGTCGTTTTGCCCTCCAGCCTTCTTCAGATGTTTCTTGTCGAACTCGGCAACTTTTTCTTCGAACTTAGGAGCCTTCTTGTCCGACTCGGGAGGCTTCACAGAACTTCGAACCGAACCCTTTATTCAATCCACAGTTCTCTTTCCGTTAACCATGTCTAGGTACAAGTATTAAACTATGTTAAGCATTCAATGTTATTACCACCCTTGGCCAGGATTGAACATGCAATCTACAGATTATTGTCACTTAGAACTGTATTAACTAAACCCTTATTTCTGTTGCGCCATGTGTTTGACTGGCTCTCGATTTCGACAAGAAGGTTCTCGAATTCGAGGAGCAGGTCCCTTAGTTCGACAAGAAACACAAGAAGGTCGAGGGCATAAGAAGCCTAATATTAGTCGATGTAGCAGTGATAGAAACGGAAAATTATATTCGGACAAATTCACTGCGTTTGACTACAGACATTTGACCCTCTTCATTTTTGTAAGTTTGTCTTTGTGAATTGTTATACTTCTTGCTTTTATGTAATAAGTATCTGTTAACAACAGATACAAGTGCTGAATAAAATTTATCTCAAGCATACTATTTCTCTGAGTATCTTTTACCACCTCAATGATACAACAAGTATAAAAATGCACTGGAAATGATTTTTACTATAAAAATGCATTAGAAATGATTTTTACTATAAAAATGCATAGAAATGATTTTTAACTATAAAAATGCATAGAAATGATTTTTACTATAAAAATGCACTAGAAATGATTTTACTATAAAAATGCATAGGAAATGATTTTTAACTATAAAAATGCATTAGAAATGATTTTACTATATAAATGCACTAGAAATGATTTTTACTATAAAAATGCATAGGAAATGATTTTAACTATAAAAATGCATTAGAAATGATTTTTACTATAAAAATGCATTGGAAATGATTTTTAACTATAAAAATGCATTAGATATGATACTATAAAACTGCATTAGAAATGATTTTTACTATATAAATGCACTAGAAATGATTTATACTATAAAAATGCATTGGAAATGATTTTTAACTATAAAAATGCACTAGAAATGATTTATACTATAAAAATGCATTGGAAATGATTTTTAACTATAAAAATGCATTGGAAATGATTTTTACTATAAAAATGTATTGGAAATGATTTTTAACTATAAAAATACACTAGAAATTAATTTTACTATAAAAATGGATTAGAAATGATTTTTACTATAAAAATGCATTAGAAATGTAATAAGTATCTGTTAGCACCAAATACAAGTGCTGAATAAAATATATCTCAAGCACACTATTTCTCTGTGTATCTTTTACCACCTCAACGGTACAACAGGTTGACATTCCTTAAAATCCAACCAACCACTCAACCAACAGACACTGTCTTCGGTTGGGTCGTCACAACTTTTTCTATATTTATAACAGTACCCAAGTTACAATTCCGGTAACGGGTTTTTGATTTGAATATTTATAAAGGTGGAATAGAACAAAACATCCTAGGCATAAAATAACCCAACAAGGGTTGACATGCCGTAAAATCCAACCGAACCACAATAATTATATTAGGCGAGAGATAATTGTTATATTAAAACGTTTCTATATTTTACTAGCAGAAGTACCCGGTCCATGACGGACTATATATAAAGATTGGACCATAAATAGGCGAGAGATTCCGAGCTGAACGGCTTAGACTGCGATTTTGTTCACTAAAATTAAACTAAACTGCTGGTATAGCTATAATAGAAAGCAGGCACCGAACAATATTTTATTATCAGCAGCAGTTCCGAAAATCGGTTGATTTTGTTTTAATTAATTAATTATATCCCTTAATCAGTAAAAGAATCAATAACCAAATTTGGTGTGTTTCTTAGTTAGAAGGGTATTAAGATGTATACAAAATTTTGAATCCTTCCGTTTTGGAGTTATACGTCGACACGTACATACCAAAAACGTTCTTTTATATATATATATATATATATATATTATATATATATATATATATATATAGATAGATAGATAGATAGATAGATAGATAGATGCTATAATCTTTTTGCCCACTAAATATTTGCCAAGAAAACTGTACAAGTTGATTTACTGGATTTACGTTTCCGCTTGGATTTCTCAGACGAGATATATTTAAACAATTCCTGGGTGTTTAGATCCGCCCTGATTGGGGTAATTACTTCTGATCACTTTGATGAAACATCCTCAGGTCCCATCGATTATCGATCCCTTTTTTTTCCGATTACAAATTTCGATTATCAAAGTATTTGTAGGTGATGATAAAATCCTTTCTATTAAATGCGCCGTTGTTTCCCGCTGAAACTTAATAGGAAAAAAAATAATCAGATGTTTTCGTTTCGATAAGAGGGAAAAGTAATATTCCATTAACGCTGAGAAACCCTGACCCTCACATACCAAGTGTCCCTCCACCCTCAGCGCTCCTGGCGGGAGAAATAGCTGTAAATGTAAAAATGGTCTAATCTTCTAATTAACAGATTTACAAGCTGATAAATGACAGGTTACAATATATTGTATATATATATATATATATATATATATATATATATATATATATATATATGAGGAAAAAATGAGTAAATAAAAGAAATGTAGATGGATAAAATGAATTTAATCAATATCACTTTTTATCGATATCACTTACACACGTGTTTCGGTCCGTTTATCAAAATGTATACGGATTTACGCTATTATTATTATTAAAATAATCAGATGAAATGAAATAATGATAAAAAAAAGTTCATCTGATTATTTTAATAATAATAATAGCGTAATCCGTATACATTTTGATAAACGGACCGAAACACATGTGTAAGTGATATCGATAAAAAGTGATATCGATTAAATTCATTTTTATCCATCTACATTTCTTTTCTTTACTCATTTTTTCCTCATATTGTCGGATTCAATTCCCTTTCCATTCTTACACACACACACACACATATATAATATATAATATATATATATATAGAGAGAGAGAGAGAGAGAGAGAGGGGAGAGAAAGAGAGAGAGAGAGATGTGAGGTATCCAAAACTTGGTAGTAAGGGATGATTCTATATGTGATTTCTAAGACACACTGTATTATTATTGTATGATCCAGTATGTACAAATACAGTGAATCTTTAAATCACTAAAGAGAGCTCAATGTATAATAAACTTTTTAGATTATATACAGTCATATTTATCTTTAAAAGAAAGGAAAAACTCAACACCATTATTCCATAATTTATTTCGACCAAAATTGGGGCCCTTATAAATCTACGTTGATTTAACAAAGTTCCCCAATTTAAGTCTCATCAGATGGATAATCATCAATAATCTGAATTGCATAACAGAAAAAATTTCTCAATGTAGAATCTTTTTCCCCATCAATTTTTTTTTTTACAAAATGTATACATTAAAAAATGTATACATGACTTCGTGTCACCATAGTGACAGTCTTTTAATGTATACAATTTGTAAAAAAAAAAATTTTTGAAGAGGAAATATATATATATATATAGACTAATCTTATGAGTAAACACTTGCGGTAAGAAAAAAAACCGGGCAAATAATTTGTTAGTAAAAATATACTACAAAAAGTTGCCTGGGAAAAAAATGAAAAAAAGAAAAGACCAAGAGTGTCGCACAAGAAAAAATATATATATGCCGCTAGCTAAAATGTAAAGAGTGCTCGATACATAAGTAGAGCAAATAAGAATATTAATTCTAAGGAATCAAGTATAACTAGCTCACTAAGGCAATAATCTGATTCTCTCTCTCTCTCTCTCTCTCTCTCTCACTCTCTCTCTCTCTCTCTCTATATAATATATATATATATATATATATATATATATATATATCAAGCAATCTCAAACCGTCCTTCGGAACGGGGGTCCGGTGTGCTTCGGCCACTGGACTGGTGAGTTGTGTTAAATTAATAGCGTCGATTCCAGGGGGCAGGGCTTGGCTTATTGCCCAGCGCCTGAGGCACCCCCCTTGAGTGGGAACGCCGAAGAGATCGACGCAATTTTTGTTCTCTTCCACCCATTAGCTTCGGCTTGTGGGTGGGCCCACGTTAAAACGAGGCCTTGTGCCCAGTCCGCACAGGTGGGGTATGATACAAATAAACTCTCTCTCTCTCTCTCTCTCTCTCTCTCTCTCTCTCTCTCTCTCTCTCTCTCTCTTTATATATATATATATATATATATATATATATATCATGTCATGCTATCATTTATTGCCCTCGGGACATCCTCTATGCAGCATCCAGTATCAGCGCAAACCTGCTCAATGTATGTCTTTGTTAGACGGCCCGCACTGGCGTGTCCACGTGCTGGTTTCCACAAGAGAACATTGCTTATGAGTTCATCCTTGTTTCTCCAGCAGTGTCCACCATGTTTGTCTCACTCCGATGGGATAGGGGGCAAGTGGCCGTCCATATGCTTTCTTGTTGGGTGCTGTTTTCACGATTTGTTTCAGATCGCAGTAAGCATTCTTGCAGGTCCTTCAGTGAATCACCTTTCCCACCCAGTCGTGCCGAGTCTTGTACTCTCTTTGTGCTAGTTTACTGCATTCGCTTATTATATCATTGACCGTTTCGTCTTTTTCCCAACACATTCTGCACTTTCTATTCTATTGTATTTTATCTATTTTTGCTTTTATATAATTTGTCCTAGTAGCATTATCTTGTGCTGCAATTATAAGAGATTCAGTTTCTCTCTTGAGGTTAACCCTTCTTAGCCATGCCCATGTCTTCTCATGAGCGACCGCTCCAGTTTGTAGTTTGAAGAGTCCATATAGCTGTTATTGTTATATTTGTTCTCATTATTATCATTTTCATATCAGCATTAGCTGATGGTATTTCACTGGAGG
>CM042181.1:31408040-31423040 GCA_023376005.1 Doryteuthis pealeii
AGCCTCATCTAAAAAAATACAGAGAAATTGTGTATATAACAATAAAGATGAGGACAATAGTCTGAAAAATCCAAATAATACTAATTATCAAGTCTCATCGAAAAAATTCAGAGAAATAGTGTAGAAAACAATAAAGATGAGGACAATAGTCCTAATAATCCAAATAATACAAATTATCAAGTTACATCTCAAAAATACAGAGGAATTAGTCCGAATAATCCAAATACTCCAAATTATCATGCCTCATCCCAAAAATTCACAGAAATAAATAAAAAAACATGTAAGAGAATTTTTTAACACGATTTCAACACTATTGTCCGTGAATATTTATGTTGTTTGTCCCAAAAAGAAGAATTATTGACCCACGTTTATTTGATTGTTCAAACGGAATGTCATAAATAACAACTATGATGAATTTACAAAGATTAACGAACCGAGGATAATCGATTATTTGTTTATATATGTATCTTTATGTGGTTCCTTTGTATACTCTATATTTATAGAGGTTTGGGCTCACCAGTCCCGGTATATAAGCATAAGTACATGTGCCTGTTATACTCTATGTTTTTGTAGAGATTTTAGCCATGAAACATGTGAATCCATCATGGAGTGAAGAGTAAGTCATTGTCGTTTCAGTCTCGGAAGACTATAATATGTGCCCCCTGAAGTTACTGCACCTTCTGTGACTGAAGTCCACTGTTTGAATTTGTTTTTATTTATTTTGGGGTCAGTTGGTAGGTTGGTTGGTTTTATCTATACATATATAAAGGGCAGTTATGTGTATATGTATATCCGGAGGAAACTTCGAAAATAAAAAAACAACGACAAAGTAAATATATAATATATATACACATTAAATATCACCAGGGATTGGTTTTTGAGAAAAAATGATAGAGATTTGATTTATATTCGTGAAGATAATTAAAAAGTAAAATTCAAACATTGAATTTTTTTTATTTAATATTTAAATAGTAGACATTAACATTTCTTTTCAGAGTAGCTGGATCATTTACATAGGGATTTAAATGGGGCATCCCACGAGGATTCAACTCACGATTCAGTAATAATGGATCTACGGGACTAGCTTTAAAAAATTTCCCTCCACCCAGACTACGCCGGGTAGCCGCTGCTAGTTCTATATAAAATGCCTTGACCTGACAACCTAAAGTAAATGATTGCAAATCGGTCGGAAAATGAGGGTGACCCAGAAAAAACAGAACCCAAATTATTTTTTATTTTCCCATCTCTCTCTNATACAATACTTAAACAGACCCTACTGGTCATAATTACAACTGGCATTCTTTGACGACGGACATAGGTTAAATCACTGGACCTTTACCAATACGTAAGATAGGACTTATACGCTTACCAAAGGATTGCATAACAGAGGACTTTCTTTAAGCCCTTTTCAACTGGCCAAGGATGGCACTTAAAAACTTTACAGTTTTACATTAAAACATCCGGAAAATCACGCTAGTCTTATCTTGCAGGTTGGTCTAATTTTCGGGGAAAAACACGGTAAGTAAAAATCAAAAGCGATAAGATTCACGAAATAGAAAGAGGAAGTTATGTGGTGGCAGAGAAAACAGAGACAGAGACGACAGACAGATATATAAATTGAATAGAGTGATCTGTCCCGGTGTCTAGGCTGAAAGGGGGATCTATATTGACTACATACAGTATAGATATACAGACAGAAGTCAGCTATTTTGAATTTTCCTCTTGACATCTGAACAACACGGACACCGTCTTTCGTCAACCTCAGAGTACTGCCAGTGATTGGCCAAAAGTTAGATCACATGATTCTGACCTAGTCTATAAGTATAGGCGAGGATCTAGCACACACCTTATATCCTAGAAATTCTCAACAAAAACCTCCCCTTAAAAAAGCCCTAGTTGAGAGCGACAGGCAAGCGAAAAAAATAAGCATTCTTTACAATCATATCATGTGACGTAAACATTCGACATTCCCCGAAAATAAGCCCTAGTTAAGAGCGGCAGACAGACGAAAGAAATAAGCTTTCTTCACAATCACATCATGGCTAACACAAAAAATCTCATATACAGCCATCAACAAATTCATATACGACAAATGGCAAAAATCATGGGGTGATCACATTCACAATAAGCTCCATGATATACAAGATGTTATCGGAGAGTGGCCGGATGAAAAAGAAAAACAGAAAAAAAGTGATACTCTTCAGACTGCGTATTGGGCACACCCACATCACCCATTCCCACCATTTAAAATGGGAGGACGCCCCAGTATGCTCAACATGTAAGGTTCTGCTGACTGTTAAACACATCCTCCTAAACTACAACAGACAAACCCGTATTAAATATTATTAAATATTAAATATTACCGGACAAAGAACTTAGGAGACCACTTCAAAAATATAAAACCAGAAGACATCTTAAATTTTCTGAAAAGAAAAGCAGCCTTTTCTACAGGATCTAAACAAACCGATTCTTTCACCCAAACTGACCAAACATAACCGATAACCGAATGCCACCAGAAAGCCCATACTCTAAAGACTGAAACCTCTATAAATTTTTTTTTAATACTGCATAACCCTTTCAGGCATTAAATGACACACAGAGATTGATATGCCGTTAAACAAAACTCAAACTTGAGCTCAAAGGGTCTGCTACACACACACACACACACACACACACACACACACTATATATATATAATATAATATATATATATATATATATATATATATATATATATGTAATACAGTATTGTAATTGTAATAAAATTTGCTCTACTAAACGTATTGAGCACTTTTTTATTTGTTATATCGTTGTCTTTCCTTTCTGATTTTTGCATCAACTAACCATTGTGACCATATTCCCCGGTAAGGGTGATACCGACTTTAGACCCCCCGACGTCTATATATATAAACCTAATTCGTAGTTATCGGAATTGGACTAATATTTAGAAATATTTTTCCCGGTTCTTCTAGAATATAACTAGTTTACCGAAGGTTTATTAGGATTAATAGTATGACTATAAATAATATATTATATACACTAGTACAAAATAAAGAACACCCTCCGGGCGATGTAAAAATATATTTTTGAAACATGTTGCCTGAGGGGTGGGAGTAAAAAATTCAATGTCAGTGAGTTTTTACCCTAAGTAAGTAAAATTTCATAAAAGGATTAAAAAATAAAACAATTTGAAATGTAAACTTTTAATGTATATTAAAATAAAACAAACTATATATAGATATATAATACCCGTCATGTATTTATTAAAACTTGTTTTAAAAAACAATGAGGACCGTCTAATGTTGCATGTTCAAATTTTTAGTGTATTTATTCTATGTTATGACGATTTTGGGTAATGTGACGTAAGCAGTTACGTATTTTTGGTTACAGACAAAACCGGAAGCGAATCTCCATTATTAATAGATGTGTTTATGTGTGTCTGTATTATATATAATATATACATACACATATAAATAGACTCATCCCATATACCGACAATGAAGCATGCTCCACAACAACATTATATATATATATATATATATATATATATATATATATATATATATATATATATAATGCATGTTCACATTGAGCCAAAAAATTGAGTTGTTGTTAATTATATATATGAAACCTAATTTGTAGTTTTCAGAATTGGATAGATGTTTTTTGGCAGATTTTCTTGCATCATCTCGAATATTTCTTGAAGGTTTATAAGTTTTAATAGTATTTTTATGTGTTTGTTCATTTGTGTGTACTTGTTGATTTGATTAGATAAGTAAATAGATAGATAGAGATATAGATATGAATAGACTAAGATAAATAGATATATAGGAACATAGGAATATAATATATATATATATATATATATATATAGAGAGAGAGAGAGAGAGAGAGAGAGAGAGATGTACAGACTAAGATAGATAAATAGATACATAGATAGATAGACATGAACAGACTAAGATAGATAGATAGATAAATAGATAGATAGATAGATATGAATAGACTAAGATATATATATATATATATATATATATATATATATATATATATATATAATATATATGATATAGATATAGATATAGATATATATAGATATATGATCAGATTAAGATAGATTGATAGATAGATAGATAAATACATAGATAGATAGATATGAACACACTAAGATAGATAGATAGATAGGTATGAATATACCAAATTAGATTGATGGATAGATATGAACAGACTAAGATAGATAGATATGAACTTATTAAGATAGATAGATAGATAGATATGAACAGACAAAGATTGATAGATAGATAGATAGATCGATAGATAGATATGAACTAATTAAGATAGATAGATAGATATGGACAGACTAAGATAGATAGATTGATAGATAGATAGATAGATAGATAATGAACTTATTAAGATTGATAGATAGATAAATAGATAGATATCAACAGACAAAGATTGATAGATAGATAGATAGATAGATATGAACAAAGATAGATAGATAGATAGATAGATAGATAGATAGATAGATATGAACAGACAAAGATAGATAGATAGATAGATAGATAGGAACAGAAATAGATATACACGTAGTCAGAAACAAAGTGAGCTAGGTAGCCATTCAAAGACTGTAAGCATTTTGATAGAAAAAATGATAGATATATTGATTGAAAGACAGAAAGAAAGAAAGAAAAACAGAAGAAGAAGAAAGAAAGAAGAAAGAAAGAAAGAAGGGCTGTCGAAATATAATTAATTTTAAAATGAAACCAAAAAAAAAAAAAAAATTGTCTTATTTCATCTTTGGACAAAATATTGTAAACATAAAAATTTTGATTTTATTTCTCAAATCATTTCAAGAGAAATGGCGTCTTATCATTAAATGGTAAAAGGGATTCCATGAGACGAGAATGAAGGAATTTGATTTGGATTAAAGATTTTTTTAATCTTTACCGAATTTGTGAAGACTCTTAGATACACAAATATAGCGAGTGGCGGAGCAGGCTAATTTTTCAATATAACTGAGTCACTGCCTCAGTCACAATACCCTCAGGAATTGCGTAAGTTTATCAATGAGTATTTAACTTCTAGTCAAAATCATTAATACATAGAATAAATCTTATTTTATAAATGTCTCTATGAAAATTTGTGTTAGATTTGCCTCAAAACAACTCGTATTATTAGTGCGTTTAAAATCCTGTAATGTTTCTTATATATGACTAAGAAATAAAGGTTTGCATAATATATGGTGTAGTTAATTAGCATACTGGTCTTAACAAAACTGGGTTTAATAAATAATTATTGGTGTTATTGATCTCTAATATTATTGTTTTATTCTCCAATGTATCAAAATCAATCCTATTAATTGTCAATTGTTGAGAAACCAATGAATGTATAATCAAGATAAGTGTAATCTTTTTATATGCGTTCTTATTTATATTCTATTCAGACGGAAAACAGGTTTTTGTTGAAGTCAGTTTGTATTTACCCAACCCCTTCGCACGAGCAGTATGTGACACAAGGTCATTTTCTAAGCGAGCTTTAAACTAAGTCGTCGGGTTAACCCCCCCCCAGCGAGGGCGTCTATCCCCTTTTTACTAGCGCTAGACCAAGGAGATTATTTTAGCATCTGAGGTGGAGCGCCACTCCTACCATTAGATTCTCACTTTACCGCACAGATCCCTGTGCTACTCATACGCTGAGTTGGTGAGGGCCGGTATCGAACTATGAACCTTGAGGTTGCTTGGCGGAAGCTCTATCGACTGAGTTAAACAGGCCCTACTTCAGAGTTTTCCTTTTACTAAACAGGCTGCCAGACCTAGATTAAAAAGCTCAATCTAACGAACTATTTACCCATAGCTGGAGGGAGAATATTTGTATGTATTCATAAGTTCAATTTCTAAGCGGGGTTTTCGGGTCATTTAATGCGGAATAAATAATTTTGAATCTAATGGTCAACAATAGGGTGATCACTTTACAACTTGGTTATAATACCAAAATGATCCCTCAATTTACATTCAGAAACAAATGATTATAAAACAGTTGAAGTATCAAGTAGGGTTTGGTTGGTTGGTTGGTTGGTTGGTTGGTTTACGGTATATCAACCCTTTTTGGGCCATTTAATGCCGAATCAAATCATTTTGAATCTAATGTGGTCAAGAATAGGGGGATCACTTTACAACTTGGTTATAATACTAAAATGATCCCGCACCTTACATCAAGAAACAAATGACTATAAAACAGTTGAGGTATCTGGTTGGGGTTGTTTTATTTGTTGAACAAGTTGGTTAGTTGGTTGGTTGGTTGGTTTTAAGGCATACCAACCCTTTTCAGGTCATTTAATGCCGACTCAAGTCCTTTTGATATCAGTGTTATATAGCCGTATATACCCTTCTGACATACTCGGGTATATAAGAGAGAGAAGTAAGAAAGAGAGAGAGAGAGAGAAGAGAGAGAGTGTGTGTGTGTCTGTCTGTCTGTTTGTCTGTCCTGTTCTTTTGTCCTTCTAGTTGAACTATGTCAGGGATAATAATAATTGTCCAATAGTCTAACTTTGGCCACTTCCTCTTTTTATAATTAATACCGGAAGTTCTAAAATCCAACAATAAATCTATTCATATTTTTTGTTTTTCTTTATTTCAAAATTAAACCTTTCTAAAGATCTTGTGACCAACCATTTTCTTATAGTCACACTTTGCTAAAAATAGTTTTATTTTATTTTATATTTTTGTGTGTGTGGGTTTTTTTTTTGGGGGGGGTAGTTATATGCATTACCAAACCCGTCTGCTACCAGTGTTGCGTTAGAGTTAAGGAGATACATATTTTTTTAGAAGACCAACAGAAAATCTTAAGAGGGTCAACAAACAAATAAATAAATATGAGCCCCCACAAACAAATAGGAACGGAGACAGTGTTTATGACCATCCTTTGTTACGGATTAAAATTAGATCTTTTATTCTAATTTTATAGATTCGAAAAGGCCCGCTAACCGATCAGTTCGTTTATGGTCTGGCCGGAAGAAGGCGCGGTTAAGTAGACGTAGGCGCGGCCAAAAGGAAAGGCGGGGCCACCTGAGAGGTGGTCTTTCATTCACAGACACGTGTTTCGGAGTTTCACGCCTCTTTAGTGTGGCTAGACACAACAACGAACTCCAACCAGAAGCGAACCACGACTGACTTTGCGCCTCTCCGATCCGTTAACCTCTAGGCCATTGCTAGCTGCAGTTTAAAAAGCGGTGTTTTAACTGTTTTAAATACATACATCTGTGTATATACTTTACGATCACCAGAGAGTTCAAATCTGTAAACAGATGATCATTGCGTTATACTGGCGGTGAAGTTTTATTAAAGTCGCTCCTAAAGAGCTCTACCGGGTAACGGGAGCATATAATAAGTCGTCCACAGACATCATGTTTCGACGTTTCACGCCCCTTCAGTGTGGCTAGACATAACTAACTCCGACCAGTGTGTGTGTGTGTGTGTGTGTGTGTGTGTATGTGTGTGTAATATCTTGGGTAGACTGGACTCTGTAGCCTAAGAAGGCACACCCGTCTAGGAGAAAGACTAAACTCTGAATTCAACACCTGAGATATAGATCAAATGTATAATAGCAAACTGGTGCACACTTATTTTGCTATTAGATCCTTCAAAACGTGTAGCTGGGTCTACACAAGTCACCACCACTATAAGAAAATCATCTCTAACTGATCTGAATTTAGTTATATCAGACTAGAAGCGGCTACCCGGCGTCACCTAGGTAGAGGACGTAAAAAGAGGATCTCGCAGATCAATTATTATTGAATTGCGAGATGGATCCTCACAGGATGCCCCATCAAAATCCTCATGTAAAATGACGTTACGTTGATCCAGCCACTCTGAAAAGAAAAATAAATGTCTCCTATTTACAATATTAAATGCGAAAGAAAAAATGCATGCTGTTATTATTTGAATTTTACTTTTTAATTATCTTCACGAATATAAACCAAATCTTCTAGATTTTTGCTCAAAAACCAAGCTCTGGTGATATTTAATGTGTCGTTAATTGTTTAATTTTCGACATTTTTTTCGAACATACAGATACACACAACTGCCCTTTATATATCTATAGATGGATGTCGGTCATTTTCATTCTCTGGTGATCAGTGTTCGATCTCGACTGTCAGCAGCGAGACTTTGTTCCTGTATGACAATCATAAAAATATTAAAAAAAAAAAAATTAAGCAATTGAGAATGTGTCTTCAGTATAAATTTAATACGGACTTTAATTAAACTGAATCTATTTACATTTCACAAAGACTTTATACTCAGAAATTGGACTCAAGTGTTGTAGCCCCTGTTGGGCCATGATACAATAAAAACCAGAATAGCTTTACCGTGATATTTTTCTGACGTCTATCTCAAGTAAGACCTTTATAAGAACCATCTGTAAGCAGTAGTGACACATATAACATCCAACCGCCCTATCGGCTGGGGCGTTGGAATGCACCGACTGCACCTCTGCAGAGGGATAAAACTCACCCAAATGGGGCCACCTGTTGGCCGTGGGTGGTAGTCCATGACCTGCAACCCTCCACATAGACCCTTACTTAGGCTAAACAGGCAGTCGGAGAGGCCCCTCCGATCAATCGCTGGTTACGTCAAGCCCTAGCACCTATATGATTGTCCCAACCCTATGACAAGCCCGAACCCTTTATATCATAGAAGGCGGTGGCTGCGGGTCTACATGTTCTGGGAATGACGTTAAACTCTATCTGATGGTGAGGTTCCAGTTTTGGAGGTTTGGGGAATGTGGGGCACCCCTTCATCACCATTGCTCCCTTGTCCACTCTGACCCGGAGTGGTAGTACCTGTTAGGGTCCCATCTATGGGTTAAATAGAAAAATGTATTTATAAAAAAATTGTGTATCCATTAAGAATTAATTTATTTCAAAACTTTATCGGCATTAAATGACCCACTGAGGTTGATATGCCGTAAAACAAACCAAACCTATAACATCCAACCCATGGCGAACGAGTTGGGTAAATTCTTAACTTTCTTGGTGAACATATATACAGGGTGTCCACAAAGTCTTGAACCAGGTTTAAAATTGAACATTTAATAACTGTACAAATGATAAAATCATTTAGTAAAAACATATAAAGGTTCAACTCTTAAAGGTTTAATACTAATGTATATTGAAGTAAGTCAGTTAGACAGTCAACAATTGGTTTTAGCAATGTTACTGGCCAAGCCTAACCATGCAGTTGCTAATTCTCCAATGAACCCACTATAACAGCTTAAATAATTACTGCCACTACTGCCAGGAAGAGTCCATTAAGCTGAGGAGGTGTTTGACTGTTCCACTGTCCAATAGTTAACAATCTGTAACAGTCATTTCCAGACTGCAGGTTCAATCCTGGCTAAGGGTGAAAGTAACACAGAATAACAATTAACAATCTAATTCCTTTTCTATTCAAAAGTATGTCATCTCTCCATTATTCAAACAGTCTATCATGGTGTAAAGTGAAGCACCTCTTTTAGTTAGACAGTTAGCAATTTGATCATTAGCAATTTACAGACTTATTATTATTATTATTATTATTATTCTTTATTATTATTATTATTATTAATTACTAGCAAATATATGCACCCTCCGGGTGCAAGTATTTAAGTTTTAATGTAATAAAATATTGTATTGAATTAAAAAGGATAACGGAACTAAATAAGAAGGCAGATAAAAAGATTTGAAACAGAGGGGGTATAATGGAAAAATAGAACAACTGAAACTTACACTTATCTCCCGTCTTTCATTGCTAAATTTTCCTAATTTAACTATTTAGTTAAAATAGGAAGTAAAGAATATAAATACAGTTATTTTTCTTGTTATTGGATTTCTTTTAATATTTATCTCTGAGATTTTAGATAATATTCATTAAGATAAAACCAAACAATTAGAAATCAATAATACTAAGCACATATTTATTAAAATCAGATTTTTAATATCAATATGCAAATTAGCCTTCCCATTCACACTGTAAACTGCTATTTTGTTGTATATATAAATACAATTGCATGTTATTCTTAAGTAGATATGGTCAACAGTATTAATAATGTAAAACAATTTTTATTAATAATTGAGGTTTAAATAAAAATAAAATCCTATAGAATGTGACGTAAGGGAATTGTTACTTGAATAGTAAAGTAATATAGTTTCGGTTACAGACAGAAAAACACACAATCTCCATTATAATAAGATTTAACTTATATTATTATTATTCTTTATTATTAATATTATTATTGCACTTCAACATGACCACCATCTTTGTTGATATATTTTCAACCTGTAGCCGGATTTTATGGACACGCTGTAGAATAAGAATACTGAAAGCATCAAGTATATGCACCAGTTGGTAATTACGCAAAAGCCTATGACATTGGTAATGGATAATTAACGAATAAAATACCAGTTAATTAAATTTAAGTCCATCTAATATGAATTATCTCCCTTTGAGACTATCGGGCACAATTTTATGAGAATCTAAGAAAATTTCAATAGCAAAATGGTCACCATGTTTCCTATTGAATGTCTTAATTAATATTAACTAATTATCGAATGAAACTTATTAAGAAATCAATAAAATCGATAAAATCAATACTTTTAAAATCATTTATACCGACATTATTAATTAAATTGGTCTGTCAATAATGTGAGCATTGGAACGGCGACAGTGAGGTGTTGAATTCGATATTCATGAGTAAACATATAAAACTGTAATACATTTACGTCCCATTGTGCGTTGGCTTGGTTTGATTTGGTTTGGTTTGTTTTATGGCATATCAACCTCGGTGGGTCATTTAATGCCGACTACGTTTTGGATTCATAGTAATAGTTTCGTAGAAAACGAATGTATATATATATATATATATTTACCAACCCATCTTCACGAGCAGGATGCGACACAAGGTTAATTTCTTAAGCGGAGTTTAACAGGTTTGAATTCAGAGTTTTCCTTCTCCTAGACTGGTTACCTAGCCATGGTTGAAGAGCCTAGTTTGGCCTGCTATTTACCCATAGCTGGAGGGAGAATTGGATTCATACCTTTCCTAAGGGTATCAGCGCCATGTGAATTGCTAACAGCATCGTCCAGGAATTGAACTCGAGTCGACGAATCTATTTCCTACGACTCTAACATTTACACCAAGCGCCTCCAAAGAAATGTATATATGTTTAGATTTTAATTATTGTTTAGTTACTCATATTTTTTAGTACAATCCCACTTCTTTTAGGAAATGTAAAATCCTGGATGGCCTTATTTTCTTGTAAGTTTTTTTTAAATTATTTGCTTGGTAGTATTTTGTTCGCACTAGATCAAAGTCTACACACTCTAGCAGTATATATTTCACTGTAAATCACTCTTGGTATGTAGTACATATTGGGGATTCTGTGCCCTCTAGTAAATGATGATGGGTGATGTAGATATGGCCTATGTGAAAGGCGGATCAGCACAACCTGCTCTCTTCTATTTTTGTTGTATCCTAAGTTCCATTCTCCAATGATAGATTTAATGTTTTGAAGTTTGTTATTAATGAGTGCATTCCAATGATTTTGCCATTTTTTAAAGATATCTTTTCACAACTGTTTTATAATCAGTGTATAGTATTTTCGTTTTTGTTATTGTATCTTTCATAGCTTTATTTGCTTCTGAATCCGCCTTGTAATTTCATGGTATACCAAGGTGGCTAATAAAATTAACTTTATTTCCTTTAAGACATAACAATAATAATTTTTTTAAAATGCCTACAAATCCAGAATAAATATAATCTTACAAACTAATATATATATATATATATATATATATATATATATATATATTGTGGCATTAAATTATAATAATATTGAAATAATAATATATAATATAATAAATGATAATAATGATAATAATAAAACTGGCATATATATATATATATATATATATATAATATATATATATATATATATATATATATATATATATATATATATAATAAAAAAGAAGGTCCGCAAAATGGATTATGTGTTTAGAAAAAAAAAATTATTTTTATCTTACATTTGTGACATGTGTTTCAGATCTTCTGGTATCTTCTTCAGGCTTTGTTCAATCATATTATTGATCATAGCCTGAAGAAGATACCAGAAGATCTGAAACACGTGTCGCAAATTTAAGATAAAAATGATTTTTTTAAATTTTCTAAAAACATAATCCATTTTGCGAACCTTTTTATAAAATATTGAATTTTCTCCCGTTGGAACCAGAACAACACTTTATATATATATATATATATATATATATATATATATATATATATATATATATATATATATATATATATCAACCCTTCCGCACAAGCATGATGCGACACAAGGTCAGTGTCTTAAGCGGAGTTTAACAGGTTTGAATTCAGTTTTCCTTCTCCTAGACCGGTTACCTATCTATGGTTAAAGAGACCAGTCTGTCCTGATATTTATGAACAGCTGGACGGAGAATTGGATTCATGCCTTTACCAAGTGTATTAGTACCATGTGAAATGCAAACACTCTTTATTATTACTATTATTTTATAAATAACGGTTGGTTGGTTGGATTTTAAGGCATGTAAACCCATGTGAGTTATTTTATGCTGAAGACGTTTTGTTTTATTCATTCTTGATGGGTATTCAATTTTTTATAAACTCAATCTTTTTAACCAATTTTTTCTTTTAAAACTCATTTTTCTATCTAACCCCTAGATGGACCTTAACAGGTACTACCACCTCGGTATAGTGGACATAGGGATAAGGGTGATAACATGGCATTCTCCATTCCCCAGAGCTCCAGAATTGGAACCTCACCATTAGATGAAGTTTAACGTCATACTCAGAACACTAAGACCCTCACCCACAGCCTTCTAGCACATATATGATAAAAAGATTTGGGGCTTGCCATAAGGGCAATAGGGTTGGGGCAATCATATATGTGGTAGGGCTTGACGTGACCAGCCAATTGATCAGAAGGAACGTCTAGCCTAAGTAAGGATCAAAGTGGAGTATTGTATGTCAGACTCCTCAGCCACCAAGATTCAGTCCTTAAGCATTTGATAAGCTTTTTATAAGCTTTTTATCCAACACTGGGTTAATACTATCTTCATTATTACTATTATTTTATGCTAGTTTTACCCCATCTTTTATTGTTGCTTTTTATCCCAACACTCCGGAGTGATACACTCTTCATTATTACTATTATTTCATTGCTAGTTTTATTCCATCTTATTATTGTTGCTTTTTATCCCAACACTCTGGTTAGATACACTCTTCCTCATTACCTCATGGTTACCTCATTTTAGTAATGAAGCCGCCCCATTTAGAAGTGCCAGATCCTTTTTGCAATATCACAAGTTTTTTACATGTCGAGTACATAAACGTTGACCCCCTGGGGTAGCCTCCTGTCATTTTCTGTATATATGTATTTACAAATACGGAGTATTATTATTATCATCATCTATATATTAATACGCGTGTTCCTTAATCTTCCGACCGTTATCATCTTGCAAAACCCCTCTGGTTAGCAATGAGACCGTCAGAATCGTCCAAGATGAAATACAAAAATGTAAATCTTCAGAATTCTTATTTTTGTGTAGCATGTCGTTTTTCTTTTCCTTTCTTTACAATAAAAACGGAATGGACCATTATTTAGCTTAGGTGACGATAATAAAATAAGAATTCGGCGATTAAGCAACACCATTTGGACTGTCTCATTTGGATGGTCTCATTTTTAACCAGAAGGTATTGCAAGATGATAACGGTTGGAAGATTGAGGAATAAGAATATTAATATATTTTTGCATTTCATTTTGGACGGTTTCATTCTTAACCAGAGGGCGTTGTAAGATGATAACGGTTGGAAGATTGAGGAATAAGAATATTAATATATTTTTGCATTTCATTTTGGACGGTTTCATTCTTAACCAGAGGGCGTTGTAAGATGATAACGGTTGGAAGATTGAGGAATAAGAATATTAATATATTTTTGCATTTCATTTTGGACGGTCTCATTCTTAACCAGAGGGTGTTGCAAGGTGATAACGGTTGGAAGATTGAGGAATAAGAATATTAAAATATAGATATTTATTTGAAACAAGCAATTTTCGCATAGCCTCCTGTAAGTTTCTGTTGTCAAAGAAAACTGGCACTGTTTCTGTTTAAGAATTTTTTCTCATCTTTTTATTCCTTTTATCGATGAACTTGAAAATTTTACTTGCTTCTCCCCTCCCCCCTTTTTATCTCCAAGATTTCTTTGTGGTGGCAGGGGTTCCACAACTTCTTTTCCTCTTTGTGGTGATTGAGTGGCTTGTGTTTTAGGGGGAACAATACTGTCTTTGTCAGAAAAGAAGCTCTTACGACGAGCTCGTAAGAAATAGCAATTTCTCTACAAAGACTTGACGTAAAGTAACTCTTATATGACAATTAAGACAGAGACTGAAACATATTGATCAAAATAAAAAGCAACAACAATAAGATGGAATAAAACTAGCAATAAGATAATAGTAATAATAAAGAGGGCATCGACCCAGAGCGTTGGGATTAAAATGCAACAATCATAAGATGGAATAAAACTAGCAATAAAATGATAATAATAATATTAATAATAACTAGCAACAGAAAACACCCTCCGGGCGTTGTAAAAGTTAATTTTTGAAAGACATTGCCTGAGAGGGTGGGAGTTAAAAATTCAATGTAATAAGTAAGACAAATCCTCATATATTTATTAAAAAAGTTTTTAAAAAACAAAAAACAATTTGAAATG
The DNA here is from genome assembly GCA_023376005.1 of Doryteuthis pealeii. Taxonomy (NCBI): domain Eukaryota; kingdom Metazoa; phylum Mollusca; class Cephalopoda; order Myopsida; family Loliginidae; genus Doryteuthis; species Doryteuthis pealeii. The sequence goes on from CM042181.1 coordinate 31,422,828, forward strand.
AAAACTGAGCCTCGTCCCTTTCAAATAAAATGTTGCATGCATGTAATAATCAAACAATTATTTTGAATATTTTCCACATCAATTTTACACAAAATCGTTGGTATTTATTTATTTGTAAACTTTTTAGTTAACTTCTTGTTACTGTAAAAAAAAAAAGGACGAGAGTAAAAACAATATTTTAAAATTGCTTACTCAAATTTTGGGTGTATATAG